>CM050508.1:207500869-207650869 GCA_027563665.1 Antrozous pallidus
CCCTCCTCCCCAGCCCCCAGCTGCCTGCAAAGGGGCTGCGTTCTCATCGTCCCACCTGCCGAGCACGGGGGCAGGACAGACAGACAAGCCGAGGAAACACTGAGACCACGTCTCCTCCTCGCAGGAAGGGACCCCGGCGGGGTTCTAGCGGGAAAGATGCGGCTTTAACCTGTCCGCGGCGGCCGCCGGGGAAGGCAGGGCCGTGCGCCGTCAGCTCTGCAGACCCGGCGGAGCGTGTGCCTTGTCAGCCGCTGGCTGCGAAGAAGGGTAATTTTCCCAAAAGGAGCATTCAGTTGCATTCTCCTTTTCCCTTTTGGCTCTTTCAAATATAAACAAGTACGATAATGTTTAACGCTGGGGAAATATACTGCAAGCTGCAGGCTGGGCTGAGGACACGAGAGCCGGGGCCGGTTAAAGGGACAGGCCTCCCCGCCCGCTGTTCTGCCCTCTGGCTCTGAGCTTGGCCGAAGCCGATTTTCCTAATAAAACACGTTCCCTGCGTTATGGCAGCCGAGCCGGGAGTGAGGCCGGCGGTTGAAAGGGCATCAGCACATCCTCCCAAGCGCTTGTTTTTCAGAGACCTTATCATTTGATGCCCCAAATTCACAGCGGCGGCAAGTCTGAGATCCCCAGTCCTCCGAGAGTCAGGCTTTTGATTTAGTTACATAAAGTGAATCATCTTTCTTCTTCTTCTTTTTTTTAAAGTAAGCATTTTAATGATCTCACCGAACAATATAATTTCAGAGCTGAACCGTTATCCCAGTCACTGCCTTCACTGAACAGATTAAAAAACGGAGGCCCAAGGAGGGGAAAAACATGCCTCAGAGTGTTCGCACTGAGGGCCCAGCGGCTCCCGCCGGGGCGCAGGCACATCACAGCCGCACACTCAGGTCTTCCGTCCTCGATCTCAGGGAGGAGGCTTAGACAGGGACCGAACCCCTCTTCTCCCTGCCCCACGTGCCGCCCCAGCACAGGGAGGAGCCCGCGGATGCGGTCTCAGGGCCTCCCAGGCCTCACGGGAGCCTCACCCCCGGGGCCTCTCTGCAGTGACACCTGGCGACTTTCCCAACAGCCCCGAGTGACGAGGCAGAGTGACCTACCCTCATCCTGGAACTGTGACCCCACGTAGACCCGAAGCCTCCCACCGGCTGCTGCCCTCCCTTCCCGGCGCCTCCTCCTCGGGGGCGTGTGTCCCCGCTCAGGGGGGGCGGCCAGGGTCAGGACTCGACAGGTGACCTCAGGGGAATCGGCTGGGCCTTTGGAGCCTGAGTGGAGGCGGGGGGGTCATCTCTCTGAACACCCCGTTCTCTGCCCGGTTCTGGGCTCCTGGAGCTGGGCGGCCCTGCCCTCGGGAGGAGGCGCTGCCCCAGAACCCACACGGCTCACCAGGCGCCACCCACTCCCGCTGAGAAACGCCGGAGCGCTCCGAGCGAGACCTTGCAGGACCCAAAAGGTTAAGGAATAGCGAAGGGAGCTGCCGATTGTCAGTGAATTATATTTGGCTCTGAGAGCCGAGGCACGGGCTACGTTATAAAAGGCATCTCTTGGCGTTGTTTACCATCACCCTGACTAATGCAGACCTTTTTTTTTTGTTTTAAATAATCTCATGCAAATTAGACACACACACTTCCTTCCAGTTGATTGCTATCTGCAAGAAATAATCTAACAACCCAGGGACCGAGCAAGGGCTGAGCTGAGCAGAGATGGAGCTGAAGGTGTCAGTGCGTGGCAGGCAAACCTCTTCCCCTCCCTCTGCCCCAAGTCTCCCTGTGGCTGCTCCCTTTGGGAGAACCAGCCAATTTTATTAAAACCTAACGTTTTTCAGGTGGGGTGTCAACTGTGTTAACTGATATCACCAGCCCTGTGCGTGTAGGGGCCCCTTCAGCAATCTCACCTCTACCGCCTGCCGACTCCAAGAGCCAGCAGCCCCCATCCCCCCAAATCTGTGACACTGACAATTAAAATACGTCCGACAGGCCCCCATCCACTCACTAGCTTCAGGTGGAGGAGGAGGAAGGGCTGAGGGGACCGGTCCCAGGTGGGCAGGAGGCGCAGGGCGTCCGGCTCTGAGGCTGTCACTTTGCCTGTAAGGCCACAGCAAAGCCACAATCTCCGGCCAGACCCCACTGTGCGCGTGCAGTCCCAGCCCGGATCCCCCCACCCCCACCCCCCGGTTCTCTGGGAATTACTTCCAGAAACGGCTCCCGTTATGGGGAGCCTCCCCGTATGCAGAAGCCGGCCAAGGGCTTCTTTTCCAGCACTTTCTTCGGGGTGGGACCCCTTTAAAAGCACAGGCAAGCGAGCTAGTCTATCGCCCACTGGAGTGAGTGCTTCGGGGGGCCGCCGCACCTGCTTGTTTTTATCCCCGAGAAGATAAACAGAAGTGCTTTCTTTTTCTAAACGTCCCGTTAAAATGCAAACGAACCCAGACCAGCCGGTGGACTCTGCGAGCTGCAGGACGCTGGGTCCGCTGCCAGGACTCAGACAAACGGGACACGGAGGGGGGCTGGCTTTTTTCCGTGGGGCTGGCCCTGGGCAGGTGAAGCAGGAAGACCGATGACAGCGGGCAGCGGTGTTCTCTGCATCTCTCGGGTCAGGCAACCAGCAGGACGGCGGGGTCAGGGAGAGCTGGGACCTAAGCAAGATCACGAACGCCTGACGGCACCTTCCGGCCCAGCCCCGGGTTTACTGGGGAGCGGGGCCAGGGGCCAGACCGGGTTTACTGGGGAGCGGGGCCAGGGGCCAGACCGGGTTTACTGGGGAGCGGGGCCAGGGGCCAGACCGGGTTTACTGGGGAGCGGGGCCAGGGGCCAGACCGGGTTTACTGGGGAGCGGGGCCAGAGGGCCAGCGGCAGAGGACGGCCGTTCCGGGCTGGCCACCCTGGCCAGAGTCCCCCCATCATGGCCCCTCTGTCCACAGGCCTCGGGGGAGTCATGGAGCCGGGGCAGGGGTGACCTCTCTCGGAACAGCTGGCTCTCTCCCCGAGCGGCCCGGACGGAGACGAGGCAGAGAAGACAGCCGGCTAGAAAGACTCCCCAAATGAAAAGAAAAATCAACTCTCTCAGAGAAGGTTAGGGGAGGGGAAAGGGAAAAAGTGCTTTTATTTTTATTTTATTAACATTTTGCTGGAACAGAGGAGCACAATAAGGACTCTCGGAGCCTCTAAAAGTCGTCGGATGACCTGCAGACCCCTATTTCCCAGTGCCTTGTATAAAATTGAATTTTTTAAACATAAATTACGCGTAATGACGACACTGTAAAAACTAACAGTAATGGAAAGCTGTGCTGTATTTCATTAGCCTGTATTATTCCGTGCCACCTGATCCGGCCGGGCCTTGTTTATGAGTTAGTGTGTTAGCAGATGCCGACGGGAGCATTTGCTTCGACCTTGCTCTTCTCATTGGGGCATGAAATTACGACGGCAGCACCTTGATATTACAGCCATAAATACAGTAAACTGCAAATTTAAGCCAACGGCTCCTATTGTCTCCGAACATAAAGCTGATCGGTATTTATTTAAAAGGAGAACAAAAAAAATATTATATATCACCTTGTTTATGGGGCCTCCTCCACCCACTTCCCGGTCCCCTCCCCAGCCCCCCGACCTGTCTAATCCACTTGGTTAAAATATTAAGCAAATGAGCCAAATGCTTTTTTCTGCTGATTAACTATCCCCCAAGTAGCAAAACAGTTTTTGAGAAAACTAGTTCCAAGCATCAGCAGTCTGAACGAGACCGTTTCTAGGAAAACCGCTGAGGAGGAGGCCGGGCCGGCATCCTGACGTCGGTGCGGGCACTCACGAACGAGGGGCGAGCCGGTCCCCTCGCCCAAACAGGGGAAGTGCCAAGAGCAGGAAGAGGTGCCGAAAGCTGGTGTCCTCTCAGTACCCTTCCAAAGATCGTTCGCTAAAAACGCTCTTTCAGAAAGAAGCAAAACGCTGCCTCCTGCCACCGGAGGGAAGAGAGAAAAATATCTGCCCCGGGATATAATTCTCATCGGCGCCCGGGAGCGGGGCCTCTCATTAAAACTTGCACCAATCCCCTCCTTATCCCAGTGAACCAGAAAGACAATATATCCTTTAAACGCATTCAACACGCAGGAAAAATAAACACAAAGACAAAAGGACACCGGCTATCACCCAGCCACGTCTCGGAGTATAAATCACCGAGTAAAAAGCCAGTGCAAACGCACCGCCCCGCACCGCCGGCCTGCGGGCCCGGAGCCCGCCCCACTCTGGGTCTGCTCTCCTGGCTCATGGGATGAGCACTGACTCCCGGCGGGATGACCTCTGGCTCCCGGCGGGATGGGCGCTGGCTCTCGGGCAGAAGCCAGATGCAAAAACTCAGGCGAGTCCGAGTCAGGAGATGCCGTGGAGTCGGGGCGCCGACAGCAGACACCAGCAGGCAGGGCCTCGCCGGCAGCCCGGGGGGCACAGGGGGCCGGGCAGCAGTGACCTCCGTGCAGGTTTGGGGGCGGTTTACCTCCGGACCGGACAGGAGGGCCCAGCAGTGTCCATGAGGTGGCCACCCCGACCAAGACCCAACCTTTTTGGACGTTTAATCGGATGTGCTACTCCTCACGGCGGCCGTACCCCTCGGAGCCCTAAGTTACTCCGGCACACCGGTCCCGGAGCTCAGCTCCTCCCGCACGAGGAGGAATCTCCCTGTGAGGTTTATGGGGCTCCCCGGGGCGCAGCAGAACTGGCGAACCAGACCGACGGGCGCTGCCCCCGGTGAGGCAGACGGAGGTCTCTCGCAGGAGAGTGGGGTTTCCAACCGGCACCGTGACGTCTGTTTCCAGGCCGATAGTCTGGGTGTTTTTCCCCTGAATCCCACCCCACCGGACCGAGACCACACGAGGAAGGAGTGACTGTGTCTGAGCGTCAGCTCGGCGGCGACGGCAGGACCGGCGGTGCCGCCGCGGCCCAGACTGTGCGGCCTGCAGGCCCCGTGTCCCGAAGGCACCCCCTCAAAGACAAGGGGTGCGGTACCCAGGGATCACGGCGACCTGAAGGTCGAAGGCCGGGGAGCCCAGGTGCGCCGTGCATGCGCAGAGAGCCGAATGAACAGCACCGTTCTCGACAGTGGACTCTTCCTCCGGCTTCAGAGGAGCCAGTAAAGTGTTCTCAGTCACCTTCGACAACTAAAGACACTCAGCCCGGGAAGAAATGTGGGAGCTCATCTGCCCTGTCTCCTGCTCCCTTTCCTCTCTCTCCTTCCGTTTACAGACCACAGCCGGGCAGCAACTTACCCACAGCACACGGGGGCCCGGGGCGGGCGCCGATCCCCGCACAGCGCTCTCTGCACTGTGTGCGTGTATGTGCGTGCGTGTGTGCGTGCGTGTGCGTGTGCCTGTGCGTGTGGGGGGGGGGGGGCAGAGGCAGGGCCGGATCCCAGCACAGCAGTCTCTGCACTGTATGTGCGTGTGTGTGTGTGCGTGTGTGTGTGTGTGTGTGAGTGTGTGTGCGTGCGTGTGCGTGTGCCTGTGCGTGTGCGTGGGGGGGGGGGGCAGAGGCAGGGCCGGATCCCAGCACAGGGCTCTCTGCACTGTGTGTGCACGTGCGTGCGTGCGTGTGCGTGTGTGTGTAAGGGGGAGGGGGGGCAGAGGCAGGGCCGGATCCCAGCACAGGGCTCTCTGTGCTGTGTGTGTGTGTGTGTGTGTGTGTGTGTGCGCGTGCGTGTGCCTGTGCACGTGCGTGTGTGTGTGTAAGGGGGGGGGGGGAGGGAGAGGCAGGACCGGATCCCAGCACAGGGCTCTCTGTGCTGTGTGTGTGTGTGTGTGTGTGTGTGTGTGTGTGTGTGCGCTGTGGGGGGGGGGGACTGGCCTGCCATGCCTGCTTCCCTTTGCCCTCTGACACAGCCAACACATTAAATACGTAAAGTCTTTGAATCAACCACCTCCAAAACCAGAAAAACAAAGAGAAGACACAGAGCACGGGAAGCAGGTAAGGCCACATGGGACCGCTATGATAAACAGAAAAGGATGTAAGCATACACACATACAAACACATCTACTTTCGTTGTGTGTTTTACGCATAAAATATAGACACTGGTCTGGGTGAAGGGGGGACTGGGGACTGGGGACGGGGACGGAAGGCAGACTTTTCCTGCGTTCCGTGGGAATATACTTCTCGTGCTAAAGGATGCATCACATTTATCTTTAAGAACAAAAACATATTTGGAGGGGGAGGGATCCTTAATCCTAAACAGAATCACTTAGCATGGTTACCCCTCTTCTGGAAGAGAAAAGCGGAGCAGAAGGAGGGGAGATGTGCCCAGGAGTGGCATTCGAAGGGCACACAGTCTCTAAGCTCGCTTAACCCTGGTGGCTGTGCCCACAGCAGCCAAGCACAAGGCGGCTCTGGAAGCGGGTTTGAGGAGGCAGGCAGCTCTGTTCGGACACATCCCGGAAGAAGTGTTTCTTCCAGCTCTAAATATGCGCCTCACCAACGGCGATGTTTCCATCCCTGCAAAAACAAACATTTGCTCTGGGAGGAGGGACAGCCGTCCGCTGCCTCACGTCACTCGCAGCAGCCCGGTTCAGGAAACAATCCACCGCGGGACACAAATCGGGGGGGGGGGGGGGGGGGGGTTGCTCTCTGAGGAAAACCCTGTCCCCAGAGTCCAGGGCACCGAGACGGGTCTTTGGTCACTCAGCCGAGCGCCCTGAACGTTTCCTGCTCGACTCAGGCTTTACTTTACATCCTGAGTCTTAAACGTATGATCAGAAGGGCTATTGTTTGGTATTCAGCCGACTCCCTGGAGTTATTATTTGCCATGTTTAAAGTCCTCATATTAATCTGGTATCAACACTGGAAGCACACTGTGTGCTGGTAGGTCAATACCTAAGTTATTGTCACCACTTGTTTGTGTAGCTCACGTGAAGCTGCCATTGGCTGCTGTGTCAGCCTTGCTGATGGAGACGCGTGGTTAGCGCTTAACCAAACCCACGAACACCTGAGCGCTTATTTGCCAGGCGGTGGGAGAGTCAAGATCCCGCCTCCCTACCTGTTAAGTGGCAGCTTTCCCGAGACCCCGTGCCCAGCTCCTTCAGCTGGGAGAGCCTCTGTCTGTGTCCTACTACAGTGCATAGTCTCATGCAATAAACAGATACGTGACCTGTAACATAAACAGGACATTATTGGTAAGAAACCCCATGTACAGCCGAAACCAGTTTGGCTCAGTGGATAGAGCGTCGGCCTGCAGGTCCCGGGTTCGATTCCGGTCAAGGGCATGTACCTTGGCTGCGGGCACATCCCCGGTGCGGGGTGTGCAGGAGGCAGCTGATCGATGTTTCTCTCCCATCGATGTTTCTCACTTTCTATCCCTCTCCCTTCCTCTCTGTAAAAACAAAAAAATTCAATAAAATATATTTTAAAAAATAAAAACAAACCTTTTAAAAAAGAAAGCACATGTACAAAAACAGGAGAAATAAAAGCAGAGAGGGAAAAAATTCATATTTTCACTCTCTACCCAGAAATAACAGCCCAAACTGCTTAAACCCAGCATCAAAGAATGTCTTGGAAGCTTTTACATTTTTAATTCTTGACACCCCAACACCCCCTGTGCAGGCCGCAGCAGTGCCAACTCCAGGCCCCTGCCACACGGCTGTGGCGCCTCGTGGGGCTGGGCAGCGCCTGCCCAGTGGCCAAAGGTGGCAGGGCGCCCGCCCCACTCCCCAGAGGAAGTCGAGGCGCACAGCCGGCCGGCAGCCGCCCGAGTCCCGTGTGGCGGCGGGGAGCGGGCGCAAACCCGGCCAGGCGGGCTCGGACCCGGCCTGCCCACAACGCCCCAGCACGGGGCAAGTACTCCAGACCCTGGCTCAGCGTGGCCGAGGCTGCGGCAATTAGACGTGTTGGTGAAGTTACTAAGACTGAACTTTTTCAAATGAAATACGACATTTAAAAAAAAATCCTCACCTACGGACGTGTTCCCATTGAATTTCAGGGAGAGTGGAAAGGAGGGAGGAGGGGGACAAAGAGAGAAACACTGATATGAGACACGTGGATTGGTCGCCTCCCACACGCACCCTGACCCAGCCCGGGAACGAGCCTGCAACCAACGTGCCCGCCTTTGACCGGGAATTGAACCCTCAACCCTTTGGTCTGCGGGCCAACGCTCTAACCACTGAGCAACCGGCTAGGGCTGACAGCCAGTTTCTGCATGAGGACTCAGAGCTGGCAAGCGCGCTGCGGGAGGACACACTGGGCAACTCTGGAAGCCGATTCGGCGCTCACTCGCGGGACCATTTCAAGATGTCCGTGTCCTTTGACGCAACAATGTTACTTCTAAGAAATAACAGGGTAGTATAACCTACAAAGATGGATCATCTCTGTATTTTTAACAATAGTAAAAAATTCAAATAGCGTAAACGTCTAGAGGAATGACTAGATAAGTTATCACATATTACAATAATGTAATAATAGTCAAACGCTCCCATTCACAGGAACAATTCCTGACGACATGGGAAAACGCTTTCGATACATTAAGACGTAAAAAGCAGATGTTATATCCAGAGCGGGATCTCAGTTACATTTTTAAAAATGAACAAAAGGAAGCAGATGGCTTGTATCATTTTAAACTTAATCTGAATTCAACTTGGAATGTCCAGAAGGAAAGAGAAGGAAACGGTGGGGAGCGTGATGTCTTCGAATGAGCCACAGGCGGGAGCCTGAACGCACTGCCTGCTCACCGCCCCTCCATCCCCACGCTCTCTCGGTCTGAGCGCCCTGTCCCAGGACACGCTCCCCATCCATGTTCACACGTGTGCACACAGCTCACGCACTGCCTGCTCACCGCCCCTCCATCCCCACGCTCTCTCGGCCTGAGCGCCCTGTCCAGGACACGCTCCCCATCCATGTTCACACGTGTGCACACAGCTCACGCACTGCCTGCTCACCGCCCCTCCATCCCCACGCTCTCTCGGTCTGAGCGCCCTGTCCCAGGACACGCTCCCCATCCATGTTCACACGTGTGCACACAGTTCACGCACTGCCTGCTCACCGCCCCTCCATCCCCACGCTCTCTCGGTCTGAGCGCCCTGTCCCAGGACACGCTCCCCATCCATGTTCACACGTGTGCACACAGCTCACGCACTGCCTGCTCACCGCCCCTCCATCCCCACGCTCTCTCGGCCTGAGCGCCCTGTCCCAGGACACGCTCCCCATCCATGTTCACATGCGTGCACACAGCTCACACACTGCCTGCTCACCGCCCCTCCATCCCCACGCTCTCTCGGTCTGAGCGCCCTGTCCCAGGACACGCTCCCCATCCATGTTCACATGCGTGCACACAGCTCACACACTGCCTGCTCACCGCCCCTCCATCCCCACGCTCTCTCGGCCTGAGCGCCCTGTCCCAGGACACGCTCCCCATCCATGTTCACACGTGTGCACACAGTTCACACACTGCCTGCTCACCGCCCCTCCATCCCCACGCTCTCTCGGTCTGAGCGCCCTGTCCAGGACACGCTCCCCACACATGTTCACACGTGTGCACACAGCTCACACACTGCCTGCTCACCGCCCCCTCCATCCCCACGCTCTCTCGGTCTGAGCGCCCTGTCCCAGGACACGCTCCCCACACATGTTCACACGCGTGCACACAGTTCACACACTGCCTGCTCACCGCCCCTCCATCCCCACGCTCTCTCGGTCTGAGCGCCCTGTCCCAGGACACGCTCCCCATCCATGTTCACACGTGTGCACACAGTTCACGCACTGCCTGCTCACCGCCCCTCCATCCCCACGCTCTCTCGGTCTGAGCGCCCTGTCCCAGGACACGCTCCCCACACATGTTCACACGCGTGCACACAGTTCACACACTGCCTGCTCACCGCCCCTCCATCCCCACGCTCTCTCGGCCTGAGCGCCCTGTCCCAGGACACGCTCCCCACACATGTTCACACGTGTGCACACAGTTCACGCACTGCCTGCTCACCGCCCCTCCATCCCCACGCTCTCTCGGTCTGAGCGCCCTGTCCCAGGACACGCTCCCCACACATGTTCACACGCGTGCACACAGCTCACGCACTGCCTGCTCACCGCCCCTCCATCCCCACGCTCTCTCGGTCTGAGCGCCCTGTCCCAGGACACGCTCCCCATCCATGTTCACACGTGTGCACACAGTTCACGCACTGCCTGCTCACCGCCCCCTCCATCCCCACGCTCTCTCGGTCCGAGCGCCCTGTCCAGGACACGCTCCCCACACATGTTCACACGCGTGCACACAGTTCACACACTGCCTGCTCACCGCCCCCTCCATCCCCACGCTCTCTCGGTCCGAGCGCCCTGTCCAGGACACGCTCCCCACACATGTTCACACGCGTGCGCAGAGCCAACCATGCTAAGCCAAACATCGGTTCAATGTGAGGAAAAATGGGGCAGTACTAGACTTCCTGCATAGCCAAACGCTGGTCTCCCGCATGACATCTTTCTAAGGGAGATTTAAAAACCAGTATTGCTGTAAACTGTTTCACTGATCTTGAGAGAGAAGGCGGGAGAGGGAGAGAAAACGAGGGGTGCCGCTGTGAGGGCAGACGTCAGCCGGCCGCCTCCTGCACCAGCCCGACTGGCGATGGAGCCCGCACCCGGGCACCGCTCCGACCGGGAGCCCGCCAGCCCGCTTCTGGGGCCGGTGATGATGCCCAACCACTGCGCCACGCCCCCGGGGCTTAGAAATCATTTTAGAAATTAGTATTTAACAGATATATCCCACTAGTACATGCTATATTGTAAAGAGATAAAAGGGTCGACAGTGAAACATTCAACCCCTCCCACTCCTGCCACCTGGCCACCAGTTACACCTCCCGTAGGCAACCGCGGCCACTGGTTTCTTACGTACCTTCTAGAGACTGTGAGTGTGAAAGTGCTGTTATATATTCATACACTACGTATTTCCTATAGTGTGTACATGTGTATGTTTTACACATACACATGTTAGCATAGTATGAAGAATATTCTACACCTTGCTTCTTTAATTAATTTAAAGGGGTGAATTAAAAATTTTATATTTTATTGATTTTTTTAAAGAGAGGAAGGGAGAAGGATCGAGTTAGAAACATCGATGGGAGGAAAATATCGACCAGCTGCCTCCTGCTTACCCCCTACTGGGGATGTGCCCGCAACCAAGGTCCATGCCCTTGACCGGAATCAAGCCTGTAACTTTTCAGTCCGCAGGCTGATGCTCTATCCACTGAGCCAAACCGGTTAGGGCCACCCCTTGCTTTCTTAAATTAATACATATTAGCATTCCAAAATATCAGTGTCTACAGAGTTCTCCCATTCTGTTCAATAGCTGTATGGGTCCCATTAAATTGGGGTACTGTAACTTCCTTGCCCCCTACTGAACATTTACTGCGACAAATATCCGCGTACAACCCCCGTGTGCCCCTCCGGACGCCTGCCGGGACGGGGATGGGCCTGCAGGCGGGCGCGGGCACAGGCAGTCCAGGTCAGTGAGGCCGACACTGCCCTCCTCCGGGGCTGCTCCCACCCCCACCCCCACAACCTCGACTGCACAAAGCTACCGGCTTTTCAGCTCCGTTGTTCTGAAAGGAGAACAATGCCTCACCATAGTTTTAAGTAAACTCTGTTGGTGTTCAGTACACAGAGAAGCACACACATCTTTTTTTTATCTATTTTATTGATGTTTTACAGAGAGGAAGGGAGAGGGACAGAAAGAAACATCGATGAGAGAGAGACATCGATCAGCTGCCTCCTGCACACTCCCTGCTGGGGATGTGCCCGCAACCAAGGTACATGCCCTTGACCGGAATCGAACCCGGGACCCTTCAGTCCGCAGGCCGACGCTCTGTCCACTGAGCCACACCGGCTCCGGCGGCCCACACACCCGAAGCGCACTCCGGGTGAGCCTCGCGGGGGACATGGCGCAGCCCCGCCCGGAGGGAAGTGTGGAGTGCCGGGCTCCACGGGCACCCCCCCCCCCCCCCCCCGTCCACCCGGGGCCCGCGCAGCTCCGACAGCACAGAGAACCCTGCTCGTTCCCCTCTTGACACAAACGGGGGACACAGGGCGCGCTGTGGAAAGGGCCCGTGGCCCGCATCAGGCCGGTGAGGTCCGGCGCTGGTGCTGCGGCCAGGCTCCGTCCCCCGGGCTGCCGCCCGCTGTCCTTGGCGCGCCTGTTCCCGTTCGGGCGGCTGTGAACAGCGCTGCTGCTGTCGCCGTGCCTACGGCCTATCTGGGGCGCCGCCGGGCGTCCGAGGCATGTGTGCTATCAGCTGTCACAGGCACTGCTGACAGTTTCCCGGGTGTTACCCCAGCGTCGCTCACACCAGCGAGAGCGAGTCCCGGCTGTCCCGCATCCAACACCCACGCCCTCGGTTTTTCAGGCTCAGCCGCGCCGACGGGCACCGAGTGGCAGCTCGTTCTGATTTTCACGGGCATCTGTCTGATGGCGAACGGGGCCGGGCGTCCTTTCTGCGCCCACTGCCTTTACCGGGCGCAGCGTCAGGTTTGTTCGTGTGCGCCTATGTGATAACCTCTGAAACGTAAGACATCTTCTCAATTAGTTCACATACAGCAGCACATTCGTTTGAGGGGTACAAGGCACTGACCATCTTATGAAGTGGCCACCTACAGGGCATCGTGTCCACGTAAAAATGGGCTGAGTTTGCGGACTCCGCTGTTGGACTGTTTGGTCTGCACCACCGATGAGCAGAAAGGTTTTCAGAACTTCCCGTCATGACGGCTTCCTCCGGCGCTCGCTTCAGCTCCGTCACATGCGGCGTGCGGACCCCGAAGGTCCGCTCCCTGAGGAATGCCGGGCCCCCCGACGGCGCTCTGACGCTCATTCTCGGTCTAGCTCGTGTGATGCTGGGACCAGGTTTCCTCTGGTGGGTGTTTCTGGTATCTTTTTCCATCACCTCACTTCTAATCCTGTGTCTTTTCACTAAAGGCGCGTGTGATGTACGCAGCACTGGATGGGGGTTAGTTTTGTTTTTTATCTAATCTTGACCAACTTTGCTTTTAATGGAAGAGTCCGTTTACATTTGCTTTAAATACCGAAACTCAGGGGTTGCCAGCTTTCATCTTACAATTTGTTTTCCTTTTGATCTCTCTAATGACCTCTTTTTTCTTGCCAACTTCTTCACTCTGGTTCTTCCTGGTAGGCAAGGTGGTTTCGGTGGGTTTCTCCAGTAAAGTCACCAACTCTCCTCCTGCAGCTACGAAAGGGCGCCACGACCTGCCACGTCCCGCCACGTCCCGCCCCGGCGCGTCAGCGGACCCTGCTGCTGGGACCACGCTGCGGTGGCTGCCTCGGGGGCTGAAGTCCTGAGACTAGTACGTGTGAGAGCCGGTATCCTGGCTGCACAATCCATCCTTGACTCTGCCCACAATTCTAGCACCGAGAACACTTCCACTCCACCCCTCCGCCTGTGTTCTTGTCGCACACGTCAGCGATCGAACGCCCGGTCTCCGGGTCGAACCCCCGAGAGGACAATTTGCATATTAGGCTTTTATATATAGATAGAAGACTGTGCCCCACTTACCGTCTCCTTCCTCCCACCACTGGAACACAAGCTCCATGCAGGCAGCGGCGCGGGCTTTTAGTCACTGTGCACGCATGTCAAACCCGCCGCAGAGACGGTACCACAGACACTAGCATCCACCGCCACCTGCCCTTCTCCGGCCCTTCGCTCCCCTGCGTCTCGTCTCCGAGTCCACACAGCGCCGCTCTCCCCTCGCTGAGCGCTCCGCCAGTGCTCCCTCCGGGGAGGGTCCGGCAGGGGTCCTCTTGGCGCTATGTCTGGAGATGCTGGTGTTTTTCCTCTGCTTTTAACAAGTGCCGCACGGTGAGATAATTTCAGACTTACTCGCACAAAGAATTCTCATGTATCTCACCTAGATTTTTCAGAGGTTAAAATTTATTACCCTTTAGTATTCTCTATCAATCGATAGAATTTCTTTCCCTGAACTCTTTGAGACCAAGTTACAGACATGGCGCCCATTTCTTCCTAAATATTTCAGTGTTCGTTTACTAAATTTCTTCCTAAATATTTCAGTGTTCATTTACTGTGGTAATGTGTGATCACGAATTCCCTCCTCCCATCACACATTACCACAGTACGATGATCAAATCAAGAAGTGAACATTGTCAAGTGTATGTCTGTGGCTCGAACCTCTCCTCCGACCTCAGTTTGAATGAACCCATCGGCCCACCTTTACCAGAACCTGGACGTCCAACACTGAGCTCCCCTCGCCCCCCGGAACTGCTCCACTCCTAGCTGACAAGTCCATGCTTCTAGGCACCGCCAAAACCTGAGAGTCCTCTTAATCTCTGCTGCTCTTTCAGATCCAACAAACCAGGATGTGCCGTGGGACTGACTGTCAGACAACGTGCAGGGGTCTGACCGGGGGCTTCCCCTCGCCCCGTCTCCCAGCGCCTGCCCTTGCTGGCTGGCTCTTAACCAGCAGGCGTAGCGATCCTACTGGAGCTGAGGCCCGATTCCATCACTCCTCTGCTTAAAACCTCGGACGGGTCCCATTTTCCTAGCGGTGAGTCCCAACAGCTCCCTCGGTGCCGGGACAGCCCCGTCACTGCCATCCGCCTTCACCCGCCTGCACACCGGCCTCCTCTCTGTTCCTAGAACTGGCCAGGCAGGCTCCCCCTTCAGGCCTTTCCAGGGCGGCTCCCCGGTCCTGGAACTCGCTCCCCAGAAATCTGCATGGCTCGCTTCCTCATTTTCTTCAAGTTTTTGTTCAAATGTCACCTGAGTGGGGTCTTTCCAGACCATTCCATTTAAAATTACCACCTTCCAAGAACTCTTCCAGAGAACTCTGAAACATCTCTTGGGAACCTCCCAGGAGCCGAGGTGAGTGTGCCAACGGTCCCCATGTACCCGCCCTTAAGACAAGCCCATCTGCCCCTCGGCCTGAGCGCCTGCATTCTCCAGCCTCTGCCGATGCTCCACCCACCACTGCAGGCTTCTCCCAGCCCACCCAGACCCGCAGGGCTTCTGGGGCTTCTGCACACCACCAGCACCTCCTCTGTCGCCCAGCCGGAAGCACGTCCCTAGAGCAACGACTAGGATACAATGTTCTGCAGGGCGTCAAGCACAGACTGCTTTGTAGCCGCCTCTGGCTTCTATGGTTTTCTAAGGTTTCTAACATTGTTGAAGGTTCCTCACTTAGTCGCTGCTGTATCCCCAAAGCCTAAAACACTGACCAACTTGTAGTGGGCATTCACTGAATATACATTCTTTCCAGATAACTTTTCCTATTTAAAGATTTTTTAAAAAATTTTTTTTGCCCATGATTCCACTTGTATGGATGACTTTTCCCTTTGGTGTGGGTCACAGCTTCCTGCTTCCTCGTCGTCACCTGTCGGGCGAGGGTGTTTCCACTGGACACTGTGGGTGACAGGCTGTCTCGTTACATTACCAGCATATCGCCTCGATCCAGGCCAGGCTCTGTTTGTACAATTTATTTCTCTTTTGTGCTTAGTCCCAAGGAAAATGCATCCAGTCTTAGGATGCAGTGTGCTTCTAAGGGGAGGGGGAGAGGGGTGTCCTTCTGGGGTTTCAAAGGAACGTCCGAGTGTTTACCAAGACTCCTCTAGCTGGGTAAGGTGCAAAGGCTAGCTTCCGCCTTTCTTCAGAAGGCAGCTGCTGACGTCTCTGCCGGCCTCTGGGCCACCTGCTGTGTGTGTGGGCAGCCCAGCAGTTGGCCTAGAGTTGGAGGTATGTTTATGTGCACAGTTTGGGGTTACCCCTTCTAAGAAGAGTCTCTTCCTGGAGTACCCATCCTCAAGTTCCGGTCTCTCTGGCATTCTTAAAAGCCACCCCCCAGTTCCTCAAACGAATATTCCAGCAGCTTTCTGATGAGCCGTTTGCTAGAACGTGGTGAACTGGGGAATGTCCCCAAGAAAAAGGAACACGCAGGCAAATGGCTCTCAGTCAGAGTGACTCTCTCTCTCAAGAACCAAATCCACTCCACGTCTGCTTGCTTCGGGCTGCTCTCTTGTGCCTTCAAACAATGTTTCTAAAATATTTGGTTCAGAATCTATGTTGTTTTTGGTGGGAGTGTTAGGCTGATACAACATACTCGGTCATTACTGAAAGCCAGACTCTAACTCAGACTGTTTTAAAAGAGAATGAAGTGAGCCTTGTTCTTTTTTTTAAATATATTTTGATTATTTTATTTTTTTACAGAGAGGAAGGGAGAGGGATAGAGAGTCAGAAACATCGATGAGAGAAACATCAATCAGCTGCCTCCTGCACACCCCCCACTGGGGATGTGTCCACAACCAAGGTACATGCCCTTGACCGGAATCGAACCTGGGACCTTTCAGTCCTCAGGCCGACGCTCTATCCACTGAACCACACCAGCTAGTGCTGAGCCTTGTTCTTGTACATATTAAATTTGATGCTACAGATACAGCAATCAAACACTAAGACATTTGTGTAAGAGTGTGGAGGTCAATGGATATTCTTGAAAGAGACCTTGTTACATATACATTGTAATATATAATAAATGAAGTATAACGAATAAATGGGGGAAATTACTTGTCAATTTTTTAAAGGGCAGTTTTGGAAAAAGTGATGTCTGAAAGTAGTTTCATATCACTTTATTGATTTCAGGTTAAAGGATTAAATATCAAAACATAAAGCGTAAAAACAAAAATAAAATATGAGTGAACATTTAATTTACTAGTTCGGTGTTTGTGAAAAGGCTATTGTATTGAACCTCTTTCCCCCATTTTTTCCCTCAAAGGCAAGAAGATAACAAAAAATACCTGCCTCCTAGGGTTTCTGTGATTAAATAAAATAAGGGCGTTCCACTCATTGCCTGACACATAATCAGGCCTCAATAAATGTTAGCTGTTGCTATCCTTGTTACTGTGATTATTATTATTTAATAATTTGGGGGAAACTCTCTTTCATAAAAATAATAGAGAAAATATCAGAAGATTGATAGGTTTGATTATGTGAAAATAATCACTTTTATACATTAAAAACATAAAAGGCAAAGAACAAAGGAGGAAATATTTGCAAACATGACAAAGAATTAATATTCTTAATGCATACCGAGCATTTAGAGATCAGTAAGTGGAACACTAATATCCCGGTAGAAAATGAAGAATCGAGTCAACATTTCTGAGAAGAAATGAGCATTCTTTCACGGCTGGGCTGTGTGACTCCCCAAACAAATGCCCGCTAGACGCTGGGAGGGCGGCCGGCTGTCGGGGGTGGGGGGGGGGGGGGGGGACACGGAGCGTCCCGAGACGGGCACGCAGCCCTGGGGACGAAACCGGATGGCTCTTTGGGACCCGCCAACAGCGGCGTTGGATGAAAGGATCATGCCCTCTGATTCACTACTTCCTCAGGTCAGGAATCTGTTTGTGAGCGTTTTCTCTGATTTTCATATGTAGAAAAGAAGAAAGAGAATAAATTAAGTACTCATTTCAAGAAGCTCAAAGAACAGTGGAAACACGCAAACAAAACAGATAAAAGAAGTTCTGCAGAAGAGTGTTTTAAATTTCCAAAGCAGCCAAGTTTTTCTTATTGTGAGTTTTATTCTATTGCTTTAGGGAAAGAGAAGGAGGGGGGGGGGGGTAGCACTACGGGACTTCTGCGTTTTAGACCTGGAGGTTTTTCTTGTGGCTAATTTATATAACGTTTTATAAACATACCATGGGTCCTGAAAAAGAACTGAATATTCCCTGTCTTATGTGTACAAAATTCTATGTTTATATATCAAACAAGTGTACTGATTATGCTTTCCAATTATTTCATTTATTTCTTGCTTTTTGGTTTATTAAATTCTGAAGTATGTTAGTACCTTCAATTAAGGGGTTTTTAGTTTTCCTTGTAGGTTTTTGTCGATTGCGGCGAGAAAGGAAGGGGTTGGCGGGGAGAGAGGAACATCGACCGGCCGCGGCCTGCGCGCCTCCCCGGGGGCCCGAGCCTGCCACCCAGGCCTGTGGCATCGCCGGACGCCACCGGGGACCTTCTGGTGCCCGGGCTGGCGCTCACCCGCCGGAGCCACGCCGGCCAGGGCTTCCTGTACTTTTAACAGCTTTTGTTTTGTGTACTTTGACCAAGTATCTTTACGTGTATAAAGCTCCATGGCATAAATTGACAGTTCTTCTTAATATTTTCACATCTGCTTCATTTGAGTGCTGCCAATTCTGCTCTTTTGTTTGCATTTGCTCTCGACGTGTTGCCATCCCACGTCTTCAACTTTCCCCCGCCGTCTGGTTTACGCGTGTCTCCTCAACAGCGCTGAGCTGGCCTGTGCTTTGTCCGCAGATGCACTGCTCTGGGGTCCTTTAATAACAGGACTTTTGAACACTCCGTGAATATTTACAGTGTGCACACTAGTTTTACAGGTCTGTTTTTCTATTTCCCTTTTCCTGACCTTTGCCGATCTGATCATCTTTCCTTCTCTCTAACTGTGGTTTAAAAGTTCTAAATCGTATTTTCTTCTAGAAATGAGCCATAATGTTTTAAGTGGAGAAATACCACACACAGTTCATTTTAAGTACTGGGCTGAACGAACCGGTACACAGGCTTACACTATAACCCCCCCCCCCCCAGCCGAGATCCAGAGCACTGCCCGGCGCCCCATAAGCAGCACTCCCGCCCATCTACTCTCCTCCAGGTGACCACTATGACTCCGGCCAGCACTAGTTTTACCTGTTCTTAAACTTTATATAATTATATGTGTTCTTTTATATCTGGATTCTTTGAATTTTTTAAGATTCATCCATGAAGTTGCATAGACCAGTAGTTCATCCTTTTTTCTATGTGATATTCCACTGTGTGTCTATACCATGAATTACCCATTCTTCTGTTGATGAGTATTTCCCCCCAGGTTTTGGTCTTTTTTTTTTTTTTTTCCAGAGGAAGGGGGGGCGGAAGAAAAGGGAGAGAGAGAGAAAAACATCAATGCAAGAGTAAGACACGGATTGGCTGCCTCCTACATGCCCCCACCGGGGACTAACCCCGAAACCGTGGTGTGCGTCCAACTGGGAGTTGAGTCAGGAATCCCTCAGCGCAGGAAACAACAGCTAACCACTGGGCCACACCATCCAGACCGGCTGCCGGTGTGCTCGTGTGTCTTTCCATGGACGTGTACTCATTTCTTTCAGGGCTATCCCTCGTAATGGAATTGGTAGGCCAGAAAATAAGCATATATTTAACTTTAGTGGAAAATGCCAAATAGTTTTTTCAAAGTAGCTACACTCCCACTAGCAATGAATGGGGGCTACAGCTGTTCCACACTTGTGCCAACACTTAGTATTCTCAGTCTTTAACTTTGGCCATTCAGGTAGGCATATAATGGTGACTTACTCCGGTTTCAAATTCTATTACTCTGTGAGAAATGATGCAGGCCGTCTTTTTATATGCTCATTAACCATTTGGAAATGCCCTTTAATAAAGTACCTGTTCAAGCCTTTTATAGCTTTTAAAAATTAGGTTATGTGGCTTTTTCTTACAGTAGGAATTCTTTATGTATTCCAGATACAAGACCTCTGTCAGATACATATACACGAACATTTTCTTCTAATGCATGGGCTGTCTTTTCACTTTCTGTATGAACAGAAGTCTTTATTTTTGATACAGTTTTTTTTCCTTTTTCGATAGTGCATTTGATAGCCAAATTAAGAAATATTTTTCTACCTCAAGGTCAAGAAGATACTTTGTGGTTTTCTATAAGCTGTATCGATTTACCCTTCTCACTTATATATGTGAGCTAAGGGTCAAAGTCGATTTTTTCACATGAGTATCCGATTATCCCTGTGCCATTTTTTTTGGAGCAGTGTCATATTCTGTTAAACTTATTTACTCATCAACATGTGATTATAGAAAGCCTGCTAAGTCAGACATTGTGCCGGAGTTGGAGACAAATCTGTGAACAAATAAGACATTCTTGCCCTCATGGAATCTAGTGAGTAGCAGCAAGCTGGGTCTGTCAGCCTTAACTTCAGAAAATTCTCAATCTGAGCAAAATCTCTTTAACCTGTGTCCAGTATCTAGTCACCTAATTACACCAACTCAACAGAAAACTCCAGGTTCTGCTTCAATTTTTCCCATAGATTGATGGTTATTGAAGAAAGGGGCATGAAGAAAACTCACTCCTTTTGATATTTTACTGATTATGAAAGCAATATTCAAAAATTGAAAACAACTGTTTTAATGGAGAAAAGCTGGAAGGAGCCAGATGAGAAAAATCACTTACATGCCCACCATCCAAAAGCAATTACTGTTAATATCTTGAACACAAAATGGAATTACATCTTAGCTTAAGATTCTAAAGCTATGTATACAGTGAAAATTTCAGAGTCAAAATTTCTCTTGAAAAGGAGACTTCTAGCTAGATATGGCAGCTTCAACACATAGCTCTGATTTTTATTTTAATTCATCCTACATTAATTAACATGTTAAAAAAAGGGTTCATCCCAAAGACCTTCTAATCAGTTTTTAGGGCCTCTTTCTTAAATAACAGATGGCTAGGGATCACCAGATTTTGAGAGAAACCTTGAAAATGAAAATCAGAGGTCCCAAAACATCATAAAAAAAAAAACTTAAGAGAAAGCAAACTATTTAGGGAAGAACAGAAATAATATTCTCAGGAGGAAGGGAAAAAAAAAAGATATGTTGCACCCAAGAAACAAGACAGAATGCTGGGGGGTGGGGGAGAGGGAGTCAGGAAAATACCCACTAATATTGTAAATTAAAAAGCTGGGCCGAAAAACATTTTCAAGAGAAATATGCATGGAACCGTCATCTCTTTCTGCTGGATACCTCCTGAGGATCTGCCTGGGGCTCTTCCTGAGGAGGTACCAACCTTTTCAGAAATACTAGAGGCCTGGTGCACAAAATTCGTGCAAAGGCCTGGCCCTCGCAGTCCCAGCTTTGTCTGGAAGGCTGTCTATCTGGAAGGACATCGGGAAGGTCATTCAGCTGTCCGGTCTAATCAGCGCGTTATGCTTTTATTATTATAAATGTGATGGTTTGCTTGATTTCCATCTTTTTTTTTTTTTTTAACCATGGATTTACTTGTAAGCAGACAGTACACCATGAACATTCCTCTCTATTAATGAAAACCTTTCAGTGTTGAGGGCCATGTGTTCACACTTTTAAGGAGCTTATGGAAGTCTGCAAAAGCTTCTTCTAAACCCTTCCCTGTGGATTTTCTTGGGGGATTCTCCTTCTTTTCCTACAGCTTCCTTTTCTCTTTCTCCTCTTCAGCTATGCATTCCTGGTCCAGTTCCAACAACTCAGTCAACTCCTCGGGAACCACCGCTAGCAGCTCCTCAATGGCATCCTCCCCCACACCCAGGTTCAAGTTGTCCGTCACCTCGTCTACAGCCCTGTGGATTTCTGCAGCCTCCCTGGCAAGTCATCTGAAGTCGTGGCCTACGAGTCACTAGGTGACATATCACTAGGTGACAGGAGTGCTCAGCTCCATTATAATCTGATGGGACCACCATCATATAAGTGACCCATTGTTGACTGAAACATTGTTATATGGCTCATGACCATATTTTTAAAAAAGAGGATTAGAAAAATCACCATTTAGAAATCCTCATAATAAATTATGTGGATTCATCAATCCTCATAATAACTGGCTAAGAGTCATTAATGAATGCTAAAAATAGTGGGTAAAAGTGGATGAAAATAAGATATTTACACAGTCTCAAAGTATCTCCTCAAAAGACATTTGTTCATTACTAAAGGGAAAATGTAACTTTATAATGCAGAAACATAGGAGATACCGCCTCAACCAACAGAATACGTGAAATCACAGCAGTGGAACAAATCAATGTCATATGCCTCCTGATGTGACAGTCACTTTTGTGGGGTTTCTACCAAAAAAATGCAAGAACTGAATCTATTCATGAGACAAAACAGACAAATCCAAATTCAGGTACAGAATACAAACTGGCCTATACATCCTACAGAAATGTCAAGGACATAAAAGACAAAGAAAGCCTGAGGGACACTGTTCCAAATTCAAGGTTAAAGAGATACAACAGTCATAAGCAACTCGTGGTCATGGACTGAACTGCCGACTAGAAAAAAATATTCGTGTTTTGCTATAAAGGACATTATTAGGATAACTGACTAATAGATTAAATAGGATTTTATCAAATTATTTTTTGATTTTTATACACACATGTAATTTTTATACACACATGTGTGTATATGTATATGAGGAAGGGAGAGAAAGGGCAAACGAAGGAGGAAGGGGAAGAGAGAGGGGAAGTGTGGAGGAGGGAGGAAGAAGCGGAGAGAGAACATATATGAAGTAAATGTTAACATTTCAGAAATCTGGCTGAGAGGTACAAAGGATTACTCTAGCAATTTATTTTAAAATATATTATTTTTCATACAATTTTGTTATTTGAAGAATCACTCCAAATTTGTTTCAACTGTAGAAAATTAAGCATTTTCCAACAAACAAAATCAGAGGCAAAATCCCTGGCGTAACTGCACTAAACGGACACCGCGGGAGGCTGTCAGGCAGAAGGAAAAGGGTCCCAGAAGCACAGAACCAGGCTGGTATAAGGAGGAAAGAAAAGGACAAATGTAACAACATACTGATTCCAGAAAGCAGTATGTAGGGTTTGAAATGTATGTAGCATTAAACTGCAAAATAAATAAATAAATAAATAAAATAAAAAACCCACAACAAGACAAAAGGCAGATGGGGTGCCAGAACTGGGGTGCTCGAAGCTCTGGCCTGGGGAAACGGTCAGGACCCTTGCGTACAGAAGTCAGAGAACGTTCTGGAATCGCTAAGGCCAGTGCTTCTCAGACACCGTGGTCTCCGATCCCTTTAGACTCTTAGAAAGTGTGCAGACTCTCAAACTACACTGATAGTAAAATCAAAACTGAGAAGTTTTAAAGTAGTCATTCGTTTCACGATAAAAATACTTTAAAAAATAACTAGTTTCCAAAACAAATAATTAGTGAGCAGAGCAGCACAACTTAACTTTCCTGCAACTCCCTCTCCCGTCGGGCTTCGCAGAAGACATCCGATGGGCTGTGCCGGGCGGCTCGGTGCAAGCAGGTGACAACACAGCCCTCCATGAACGGACAGGGGAGCAGGAAGGAGTCTTCTCACAGCTTCCCCGGGTGAGGGGGGCTGTTCTCCTGCGAAGCTCCTCCAAACTAGACAAGTGGCAGTTTCTTCAGGATTCGCTGCCATGTGGAATCTGTGGCCCTCTCAATAAACTTCCGTCTCTTCTTCCTCTAAAACCCCTTGGTCTAGCCTGCACTTTGAATGGCCATTTTAATCGTGTGTAATTTTGTAAAATTATGCACTGATAATTTAGGAACTAGCAGCTCAATAAGATACACAGAGCTTCCAAATGTTGACATACACCGTATCAAAAAAGCACATGCAGCCGTAACCGGTTTGGCTCAGTGGATAGAGCGTTGGCCTGCAGACTGAAAGGTCTCGGGTTCGATTCCGGTCAAGGGCATGTGCCTTGGCTGCGGGCACAGCCCCGAGGCAGCGATCGATGTTTCTCTCTCATCGATGTTTCTGACTTTCTATCCCTCTCCCTTCTGCTCTGTAAAAAAATCAATAAAATATATTGTTAAAAAAAAAAAATAAAAGCACATACAGTGTCACCATAACCTCATCAGGATGCTTTAAGTGTCAGGAAACTGCCTCCCTCACAACGGTGGATGCACATTTTCCAAAATTCTAACTCCATACGGCAGTTTAAATGTTGTTAATGACCAACAAATAGCATGTTTTCCTCGAAACAACAGGCTCACTTGGCTCATTTCCGAGAAAATGCCTTCCACATCCTGAGTCCGGCTTCTCGGTTTCCCCGGCTCGCGGTCGAGTGAACACGATGCCCCAGGAAAAAGTGCAAGGTCAGCTCCTGGCTCCGCGACGGCACAGGCCGGCTCCCGGACCAGCCTGCCTTGAACACACGGCGGAGTCCTCGCCGCGCCTGCCCCGCCGTGCCCACACGCTACCAACGTGCACACTCGAGTGGCTTCGCTTTCCCTCTGTCCTCAAGGACACTCTCAAGTGAAATGGGCTCTTAAAACCAAGTGCACGCGGGGAAGACGCAGTGAGAGACCTGCCACGGCTTCTGCTTTACCGCCGCAGGTGCCAACGCAGCGAAAAGGCCCACACTGTCCTGCTGCTGGCCACGGCGGCTGTCCTGACCCCACAGGGGTGCTGAGAACGGCCGTGACCTAATCTAAGGACAAAAAGAACGCAAGGGCATTTTAACCTGTACAAAGAAATGTTGATATCGATATCAGTTTGTAATTTAAAAACCACTTTACTTCTACTGCGGGACACAGTAAATGATAACCTATCGGACTTGTTAAGAACCCGGTTTCTCCCTGTAAGAAAAGAGAAATGTAATAGCATAAGAGGCGTAAAGAAAATCCTGTAATGCTGTTTGCATTATGTGCATATGTATACACACATGTATCGTGTAAATAAATACAAGCAAAACCGTGTGCATGCATGTGTGCACTAAAGAAGACAGGACGCGGAGACCGCCCAGGAGCGATGCACGGAACTAGGGGCCAGATCCTGACCTCTAAGGGTCGTTCCCACCAACAGAAACCTTGGGAAGATGTCCGATTCCAGGCCTGGGTCACAGACAGTACCAGGTAAACCTGAGACATTTGTGCCAAAAAGCAAGGGTCCCAGGAGCCAGCCAGGCACCCAACTGACCAAACCCGGACCACTGTGAGCACTAGAAAGAAATATGACGCCCTCGCTGGTGTGGCTCAGTGGCTAGGGCATCAGCCTGCGGACCGAAGGGCCCAGCGTTCGATTCCGGCCACGGGCACAGGCCCGGGCTGCGGGCTCCATCCCCAGCGGGGGGCGCAGGAGGCAGCCGGCCAGTGACTCTCTCCCACCACTGATGTTTCTGTCTCTCCCTCTCCCTTCCTCTCCGAAGTCAATACAAGTTAAAAAAAGAAATATGACCGAAATGGAGAATACTGAATATATAGTGGTGCTCAAAAGCAAATGAGAGCAAAAGAGACAGAGAGAGGGAGGGCAGAGGAGAAAGCTCCTTTTTACAGCATGCTAGATAATTCTTTTAAAAGAACGAAGTTAGAAAGTTGCAATTTTTAAAATCACAAAGAAATAGGTGGTTCAAACAAGGATCTTCACCAAATGCTAAAACCACCAAATGAAAGGCTGTTGAGTAACGAGGTAACGTGATCGCACAGAAGCGCTTCTCAGACGACTCGTTAATGACAAAGGGGAGCGTGCACCTTTACAACGGGGGACCCGCAGCCGCCTGTCATCCAGACCACCCACTCGGCCTCACCAGTGGGAAGACCTGACACTGCTTGCCTTCTGGCGAGCCACAGCAACAGGCACGTCGCCATGAAGCGCCTCGCCAAGAGTGCCTGACCTCCCTCTGGTACAGGGGCCCTGCGGCCAACCCCCAGCGCGCCGTGGTCAGGCTGCCCTGGCCGCTGCAGAGCCGCCAGCGCACGGTCAGCCGGACGGGCAGAGGACACTCCGGAGGAGGAGGGAGCAGGGGTCCGAGGCACATCAGAGTTGTGGGAGCAACTGGGAAATTAGATATGGAATACATAACCGATGATTTTATGAAGTTAGTTAACTTTCTTAGGTGTGATAACGTGGTGTTATGTGGGAGAATATTAGGGCTGAACAATTTTTTTCTTTTAAACTTGAGAGAGAGAGAGAGAGAGAGAGAGAGAGGAGAAAGAAATGAGAGACAGCTAAAGCAAATTTGGCACAATGTTCCCTGAGAACTTGGATAAAAGGTACCTGGGTGTTTACTGCACCATTCGATTTTTCATACATTCGAAATTGTCCAACATAAGACGATGAAAACACTCAGGCTGGAAAGAGTCTGGGCAGACAGGATCCGGTCCTGTAAGAATGAAGAACAGCGGCCGGGTGGCTCAGTGGTTGAGGGCAGACCTGTGAACCAGGAGGACTCGGTTCGGTGCCCAGTGAGGGCACAGGCCCGGGTTGTGGGCTCAGTCCCCCGTGTGGGGCTGAGGCAATCAATCAATGACTCTCTCATCACTGATGTTTCTCTCTCTCTCCCCCTCCCCCCGCTCTGTGAAATCAATAAAAACATATTTTTTAAAAAAAGAAATGAAGGACTGCCCAGTCTCTGAGCAGGGAAGAGCAGCCACAGCGGAGGGAGAGTCTTACCATCGGGGGCGGGGCCCAGAGGGCCAGAAGCGGTGAGCTGGACACAGGGTCTGGCCCGCAGCTACCCAGCCCGAGTGAATAAAATGACCTCCCTGTCCCATCCATTAGCGTAATCTGTCTCCGGGCGAGAGTAACGACAGCCTGATGACACAGAAGCTGCCATTAGTGTCCTTGTCCTTGAGACAGGGAAGGTCTCTACTTCCGTGGAATAGTCACTTTCATGGCCCACAGTGTTCATGTGTCATGTCCACTTTCAGCCCAAACCCTGCCCTTCTACTCGGAGTTCCCCGTCTGTGGCAGCTCTGACTCTGAGCCCCCGCCCAGCCCCTCCGCCCTCCCCACACTGTCTGCCACAGGCTGCAGCAATCATGGCCTAGCCATCCAGCTACTGGCCAAGTGACTCTGAAGTCATGGCCACTGCCTTTCAGCTTTTCTGTATGGGGGGGGGGGGGGGGAGACAGAAATAACAGACTTTCTCCTCTAATGCAAGGCTGTTACAAGCATGTCAAACAATTTGGGCTAAAGAATAAATACTGGCTAAAAGAGGTGAAAAGCAGAGAGCGCCTGGACAGCAAGAGTCTAGGGATCATTATGATTCTTTCTTTCCCGTTCCTACGCCCTGCGTTTCCAAATTAATGCTTCGAAGAAAAGGAGGTGGCGAGCTCATAACCATTCTCCCTCCTTGAGCACCTGGGCTTAATTACCCCTGTTCTGGAAGGCCCAGCCAAAATAATCACACAGTCACACAACACTGGAAAGGGAAATACCATTTTCACACGACGTGCTATACTGAGAAAACCTGAGAGAACCAACAGGAACAACTAGTACCATTAAAAAAATACAGTAAGCCCTAGACGGTTTGGCTCAGCGGACAGAGCGTCGGCCTGCAGACTAGAGGGCCCCAGGCTGGCTCGTGGTCGAGGGCACATGCCAGGGCTGTGAGCGTGACCAACGCCATCCCCAGCAGGGGGCATGCAGGAGGCAGCCAATCAATGATTCGCTCTCATCACTGATGTTTCTATCTATTTCTTTCCCTCTGAAATCAATATATATATTTAAAATACAACAATTTTAAGAACACAGAAAGCAATAACTTTCCCAAATATTAGCAAAGATCCATTAGAAAAATATAATGAAAATAAAAGCCCTACAGCAACAACAATAAATAAAAAACTTAGAATTAAAGGAAAGGTGTAGGAACTATGCAAGAACTATATAAATGTGTTTTGCTTAAAAGACACACCACATCCATGGATGGAAAAAACTGCCTATTTAAAGATGCCAATTCTTTCCAAAGTAGTTTCTACATTGAATGTAATGATAATCAAAACTCCAAAAGGATTTCATTTTTGATTGGCTATGGTGGGGGTGGGTGAGGTCAAGGAGGAGATGTGATAAAGCGATTCTAAGCCAAATTTAGAGGTGTACAAGGGCCGGAGAAGCCAGGAATGTTCTAAAAGAGAAACGGAAGAGAACAGCTCATGATAACAGATAACAGTAACTAAGCCGCAATGAAAACACTGCAGGATTAGCATAACCACCTAAAGGTGCGTCGAGCACGAGACCAGACGCCCCCCTCGCAGAGCGCTGTGTGAAGAACATCACCCCCCAAAGGGGACGTGGGAAATGAGCAGGGGGGAGAAGCAAACTGTTCAGTAAGTGTTCAGTAAATGCTAAAACAGTCAGGTCGGTCACAAGGAAAAAATAAAGTTATATCCCCCGATGCGCTACTAACGACAGAATAAACTCCATGCAAGAAACCTACCGCCATAAGAGAAAACAGCGGGTGGGGGACTGTGCGCTCTGGGGGATCCCCGCCGCTGAGGCTGCAGCTGGCGAGCCGCTGAGGGCAGGTCAGCAATGCAGGTTAACGTGAAAACAGCCCCTCTTCATAACCCAGGGTGCCAACTCTAGGGTTTTTACCCTAGAAAGGTAATCACAAAAGAAAATTCCTTTATCAAGGATATTAAGGAAGAGTTGTTATGAGATGAAAACTGAAAATAATGTAGATGCCCATCAAGGAAACTGGTTAAAACTAGACTATGGTATATGAAATTCAGCCTGGCCTGCACTCTCTCCGATCTGGGACCACTGACTCCTAAGTGCTCCTAACCTGACTGTCTGCCTGATCGCCCCTAACTGCCTTTGCCTGCCAGCCTGATCACCCCCTAACTGGTCGCCCCCTACCTGGTCCCCTGCTGGCCTGGCCACCCCCTATCTGCCCCCCTGCTAGCCTGGTCGTCCCTACCTGCTTCTGCCTTGGCCCCTGCCAAAGTGGCTTTGTCCAGAAGGAAGTCAGACATCCGGAAGATGTCCAGTCAACCAGGCCTAATTAGCATATTAGAGGCCCGGTGCAGGAAATTTGTGCGGGGGGTGAGGAGGGAGGGTGTACCTCAGCCCAGCCTGCACCCTCTCCAATCTGGGACACCTCGAGGGATGTCCAACTGTCAGATATCCCTCTCACAATCCAGGACTACTGGCTCCCAACTGCTCACCTGCCTGGCTTCCTGATTGCCCCTAACGGCTTCTGCCTGCCAGCCTGATCACCCCCTAACCACTCCCCTGCCAGCCTGATTGATGCCTAACTGCTCTCCTGCCAGCCCAATTGTCCCTAACTGGCCTCCCTTGCCTGCCTCATTGCTCCTAACTGCTCTCCCCTGCTGGTCTGATCCCCTCCCAACTACCCTCCCCTGACGGCCTGGTCCCCTCCAACTGCCCTCAGCTGCAGGTCTGATTACCCCCAACTGCTTTCCCCTGCAGGACTGGGTCCCCCCCCAACTGCCCTTCCTTGCAGGCCCGGTCACCCCCCACTTCCCTCCTCTGCCAGCCTGGTCGCTCCTAACTGCCCTCCCCTGCAGGCTTGATCACCCCCAACTGCCCTCCCTTGCAGGTCTAGTCCCTCCTAACTGCCCTCCCCTGCTAGCCATCTGTGTGTTTGGTGTGATGCTCAATTTGTATAATACCCTTTTATTAAATGGGCTATAGGCCTGGTGTATGGATGGGGATCGGCTGGTTTATCCTGAAGGGTGTCCCGGATCAGGGTGGGAGTTCCCTTGGGGTGTGGATTGGCCTGGGCGAGGGACCTGTGGTGGTTTGCAGGCCAGCCACGACTCCTGGCGACCCAAATGGAGGCCAGGGCTTCCTGGAAGCAAGTATCTAAGATTTATTTATCTTCAATAATTAAAACTTTGAAGCCTTGAGCAGAGGCTATGGCCAATGGGGGGGGGGGGGAGGCAGGAAGTTTGGCTTCCTCCATCACCAGGGCAACCCAAGCCTCCTGCTTGCTCCAGCTCCGTGGCACCTGCCATCTTAGTTGGGTTAAGTTGCATACTTGCTCCTGATTGGATGGTGGGTGTAGTGGAGTGATGGTTAATTTGCATATTTCTCTTTTATTAGTGTAGATATGCTCAGCAGAATACCAGGCAGTAATTAAAACTGAAGATACAGATCTGTATTTTTGGATATAAACTATGCCCAAGATGAAGCATCAAGTGGAAAGAGAAGAAGAAAAAATAAAGAATGGGAGAGGCAAAACCCAGGGTGATTTTCTACATGACTTGAAGGTAGGACCCAACAGTTCCAACAGAAGCTAAAAGGCAGGAGAGCTCTCCCCTCAGCTTCCAGATCTGTGTCTCCTTTCTCCCCTGGCCCCCGTTTCCCAGCCAAGTCACAGATTCTTCCCGGTGCCTCAGCCTCTCAGCCTATAAAGTGGGAAGAAAAGACACAAGAGCCACTATCACGCCTGCGCTGTCCCCAGGGTGCTCGGAGGCAATTGGCGGTATTTGTGAAGGTGTTGCTGTGCTGAATTATCACCGAAATTTTCCATCAGCTCCTCGGCTCTTTAAAGTTCTTAAGCAAAACTGAAGAAGTTTTGATGAAACGCCCCGAAGGCAAGCAAGCCTGGCCATAATGAAGCAGCAGCAGCGGGCGGCCTCCCCCGCCCCACCGGGGTGCGGCAGCCGTTTCATCAGCACTCCCCCAGGACGCAGCCAGGCGCACCACGGCCTGGCCTCCCCGGGACCATTAGCACACGGCACCCCGCATCCCCGGGGCTCCTTATTAGTCACACAGAAACGCTTCTCGCTCACAGAGACCCACGGCCTGAGCCGAAAAGGAAGACGTGTGTCCCTGCGCCCCCAGTCACCCCAGAGCCCCTCCCCTAACGAGGGTGCAGGCGCTGATGTGCGCGCTCCCCTCTGCCACGTGTCAGCCTATCTTGTGGAATCCTGATGGCAGCCCCCACGCTCTGGGACTGTCCCGGGAGAAACGGACAGGGCACTGTCAACATCACAGGCGGAGGGACAGAGACAGGCTGGGCCGCCACAGGGCAGACGGACACGCTGCAAACCCCGCCATCCCCACCAGTCCCAACACTGCCCCACGCCCAGAGGCTCCTGAACAGCAGCGAACGCGGGCAGGCCGGGGCGCGGGAAGGCCAGCTTGAGCGCCCCGGGGCAGTGCCCACTCTGGGTCCCGAGTGCCAGCCCAGCAAGCCTTGTCCTGGCGTCCGGGCCACCCGCATTCTGCAGAATTACTCTGCTTCCTTCCTCCCCCACTCCCGTGTCTCCCTTCGGCCGTCCGGCATCCTGCCTCTCCAAGCTATTCCTGCGCGTCCCGGGGGCCGCAGTGAAGCAAGTTCTGCGGTTCTGATGCAACCCCGCCCGGGGGAGCCGGCTCCTCAGGAACCTCACCAACACGCAACAGCGGCCTGTGTCCTTCTTGACGGCACACGGTGCCACACTGTCCACCCGGGGCATGCTCCGTAACACGGCCCCGGGGCCCACACCCTCACGGGTGTGCACGCACACACACAGACACACACACACACAGACACAGAGAGACACACACACAGACACACACACACACACAGACACAGAGACACACACACACACACACACACACACAGACACACACACACACAGACACACACACAGACACAGAGAGACACACACACAGACACACACACACACACAGACACACACACACAGACACACACACAGACACACACACACAAAGACACACACACGCGCGCACACACAGACACACACACACACAGACACACACACACACAGACACACACACACACAGACACACACACACAGACACACACAGAGACACACACACAGAGACACACACACGCACACCCAGCCGGCTCCGCTCCTGCCCCTCAGAAGCAGCCTGCTGAGCTGAGCGGAGCTGGTCCCTGAGGGTCGGAGCCTGACAGCAGACACAGCCCGGCCTGACCCCCGGCCTGACCCCCGGCCTGTCCCCCCGGCCTGTCCCCCGGCCTGACCCCCGGCCTGTCCCCCGGCCTGTCCCCCGGCCTGTCCCCCGGCCTGTCCCCCGGCCTGACCTCCGGCCTGTCCCCCGGCCTGATCCCCCGGCCTGACCCCCGGCCTGACCTCCGGCCTGTCCCCCGGCCTGACCCCCCGGCCTGTCCCCCGGCCTGTCCCCCGCCCTGACCCCCCGGCCTGACCCCCGGCCTGACCCCCGCCCTGACCCCCCGGCCTGTCCCCCGCCCTGACCCCCCGGCCTGTCCCCCCGCCCTGACCCCCCGGCCTGACCCCCGGCCTGTCCCCCCGCCCTGACCCCCCGGCCTGACCCCCGGCCTGTCCCCCGCCCTGACCCCCCCGGCCTGTCCCCCCGCCCTGACCCCCCGGCCTGTCCCCCGGCCTGTCCCCGCCCTGACCCCCCGGCCTGTCCCCCCGCCCTGACCCCCCGGCCTGACCCCCGGCCTGTCCCCCCGCCCTGACCCCCCGGCCTGACCCCCGGCCTGACCCCCGGCCTGACCCCCGGCCGCTCGGCAGGTGAGGGTGGCCCTGTAAGCGCTGTGATGAGAGTGCTTTTGGGGGTTTCCCTACACATTGATTCTTTCCCCTCTCGCTTTACACTGAAAGCCATTTAACCCCTTTTCCTCCACAGCGTCCCCTCCTCCCGGCACGGCGGGCGGGCGGGCGGGCGGGCGGGCGGGCGGGCGGGGAAGGAGGAGAAGACGTTTTAAGTCCATGTCTTGGAAAGCTCGTTCGGAGTGAGTGGAACACAGTAGCAAACGTCTGACCCGTTCATTCAGAAATCTGTTTCATTTCACGTTTGTAACTGAGGGAGACAAAGGCAGAGGAAGAGGTAAGAGCCACCGAATGGCCGGCGACAACGGGCAGGGGCGGAAAGGTCTCCGAGAGACCGGGAGGCCGCGGCCACCGGGCAGGCGGGGTGGGGTCTGGGGTCTCACTGAGGCCGGAGGGGGCCGAGATGCCCAGCACACGCCGTAAGGCCGCCCGAGTCCACAAGGCAGCTGCCTCCGCGGGGTGCCAGCTGAGCAAGCGCCTCCGGAGAAGCCTGGTGCCGCTGTACGACGACCCCAGCCCCGACGCGTCTCCGCACTGCCCACCCCAGGTCACCGCCAAGGCCAGTCCGGCGCGGGGCAGGGCCAGGCCGAGCTGCGGGCTCTGAGCTGCCGTCCGGGCCCCGCCGCGGCCTGAGCCCCGGGCCGGCCCAGCACCAGAGGCGGGCGGGGGAAACGCTCCCTCCACCTCCCCACAGTGACCCGAACCGGTCCGGACCGGCACCCCGCTGCCTGCTCTGGGGTCTCCAGGAAGTCGTGTGGTTACTAACCAGCGCCCCCCCCCCCCCCGGACTCACTGACTTGTCAGAGAAGGCCCTCCGCCCCCAGAGGGCCAGGGCACACGCAGGGTCAGGGCGCTGCCACCTCGTGTCACTCAGGGCACAGGGCGGCCTGACAGCGGAGGCTGTCCGGAGAAGACGGGAAACGCAGCGAGCACAGCCTGCCCGTTCTAACTCGGGGGGGAGCAAACGGGGCGGGGGACGAGGGGAGGGGGCATCTGGCGCCGAGTGCTCGGTGGCGGGAGGGTGGCAGGAGGGTGCAGCCCCCCATGAGCAGGTCCAGGTCGGGAGGAGCTTCCGCAGGAGCAGATGCAAGAGTGCCCGCCTCACAGACGCCACCTTCTCCTTCTCCAGAGCCACGAGGTTCAGGGAACCCTTACCGGTGTCTGCAGAGAGCAAGCCTAGCAGTCAGCCCCCCTGCGGGACACCTCTCAGGGCCTGAGGGGGACACGCCTGGCCGGGGAGTGGCGGCTGCATGGCCACCAGCTACATTACAGGTCGCCAGGGATTCCCTCTCGGCCTTCTCTCTCTCCCTCCGGGCCAGCTCCCCAGGCCAAGCACCCAGACAGGAAGCAGGGCTCCCCCTCTTCTCGTGCCTCCTCGCCTCCTTCTCCCTAACCCATCCTCTCCATCCCACAACCGCCCTGTTCACCCATCATCCTCACCTGCCTGACCGCAGCGAACTCCCAGCCGCCCGCCCGCTTCAGAGCGCTTTCTGCGTACAAACCCGATGCCCTCCTCTCCCGCTCCAAACGCAATGGCTCCCGCACTGCCCACGGAACAGACCCAAGCTCTGAGCCCCACACACACAGGCCGGACCCCCGCCCGCCTCCCCACCTCACCGGCCCGCTCCTGACACTCCGGGCCACTCCTTGCTTTGGACACGATGCTCCCACCCCGTCTCTGCCCGGATGAAGTCACCACTGCTCCCCAAACCCTACACACACCTCACCCTCTCGGAGGCCTCCTATACAGGCAGCCCCGTCCTTCTTAAAGAAACCCTTCCCACCGTCCTCCCCACCCACACCAACCTGACCCCCCACCCCGCCTCTCTCCACATACCTATCATAGGACCGTAACATCATCACCCCATTGCACCTGCTTGCGTGTCCTGAAACCTCCCTAGACTACAAACATTACATCTCCTTTTTGTATTCTCAGTGCTCAGCACAAATATCAGGACATGAAAGAAATGTATGGTTGATAAGTGATTAGTGGGTGGATGGATGGATGGATGGATGATTTTTCCACTATATCATTCTGCCTCTATGTGTGAAATTGTCTGGGAACTAGCAATTTATACAAACACACGTGGAGAGCTACAGAGAATAGACAACATGAAAAGGAGCAACAAACCCAGAGCAAATTACTCCAAAAAGCAGATAATTTTAAAACTTTTATGTTTTATTTACAGACGCATCATAACTTCCCGATTAAGTTTCTGTTAGGCTAACACTGAACTGATGTTGCATCCCTGATCCCACTTGGGGTGGGAAGGAAGCAGAGCTCCAGAGAATCAAAGGAAAGCAGGTGCAAGAGGCGATTTTTGCGGTGAACGTTCGCCAGTGAATAGCTGAGAGCTCACTGGACCCGTGCGCTCTTGGTTTACTCCGAAACCCTTTTAAACAAATAACTCCCATTTCCTCAAAACAAACAGTAATTACGGCCGGGCCGCGTTAGCGTTCGCCGGTGGCCGGATATACATTAGCTGCCTGGGCCGCCCGGGATCATCTGAGAGCCGGTCCGCACCAGGGCAGGGCCACCTAATGCGCCGGCTCCCGTGTTGTGTGCGGTGACATCGGGCTGATGGAGGGGCGCTCGGCTCCGTGGAGGTTCGGCTCCTGAGAGTGGATCTTAAAGGTGAGGCACAGTGGCTCAGGAGAAAGTCGATTTAATTTGTTTAATGTCATAAAAAGGGACATTTCCACATGGACAGCAAGGACATGAATATCATGTGTGTATGGCAGAATTATAAACGCATTTTTGGCGAAATTCAATAAAGCTGATTCTACTGCATAAGGTCAGCAATTTGCTATAAAAAATGATATGATTGCAATTTTTAATATAACCCATGTATTTGCTGCAAGATGCTCCGGAAGATTGTGTAATGTAACCATTCGACCTCTCCGCGGGAGCACAGATCACCTTGTTTACCCTTTCTTGTCCTGATCGAGCCCCGGTGCAGAGCAGCAGCCGGCAGCACTGACTACAGGGTCAAGTCCACGCCTTCCTCTTCTCCAGCCTAGAAACCGACTCCCTGGCTGAGCGCCCCTGTGCAAGGCAGCAAGGAGACCTCAAATTATTTTTTCTTTCTTTTTTTAATATATGTTATTGATTTTTACGGAGAGGAAGGGAGAGGGATAGAAAGTCAGAAGCATCCATCAGCTGCCTTTTGCACACCCCATACTGGGGATGTGCTCGCAACCAAGGTACATGGCCCTTGACCGGAATCGAACCCGGGACCCTTCGGTCCACAGGCCGACGCTCTATCCTCTGAGCCAAACTCGGCTCAAATTATTTTCATCTTCCATTCCTGGTCATAGAAATGTACGGAAAGGCGCGGATGACAGACCGACCCTGGTAAGTCTAGGCTTCATTTCTAATCCCGTGATCCTCCAGGAGAGAACCCTGGTCCCCAGCCGCAGATGCACTGACATTCAGCTCAGCGACGACGGAGACCCGGTCCTCAGGTTCAGGGGCTTCCGTCACTCTCCACGCTCACGTGCGCATTTTTTGAGGAAATAACTGGGGTTAACATGAAGATCCAGTGAGCAAACATATGTGAGAATGCTTTTAAACTATAAAGCAAAATACATGTGAGCACGGTTATTATTCCGTCTGCATCGAATCACCTCAGCCTCGCTGATTAATGACAGCAGCTGTGTCACCGTGGTTCCCCGTCTCATCACCGAGCCCTCGGAGGGCACGGACATCTGTCCTCACCCGCTCCGCAGAGCGCTCGGCACACAGCAGACCAGAAGTGCGTGGGGAACAGAGCTGAACTCGGCCACTGGTGATGTGACAAATTCTAGATCAGGGGATAGAAAACTCAGCAGAACTATTTATTATTTTCAACGGCATCTCCAAATGGAAGCCGGGCTGATGTCCCTCTTATTTTCACTGACGACGACAGTCCCACCATCGGCTCCTGCACCCAGTCAGCCCCGTTCCTGCCTCAGAGCCTGGGAGCTGGCTGTCCCTCTGCCAACGCTCCTCTTCCCGTTCCGGTTTCAGCGCCCTCCCAAGGCAAACCTTCCCCACCCTCTGCCCACCCCCACCCCACCCCCGCCTCCCCGCCCCCCCAACATTCCCTATCAGAGCGCTTTAACAACTCCGCCCATCTCACATTTCTGGGGGAGGCTGCACCCACTCCAAAACATTGTCTGTTTTATTTGCCACACATCCTCAGTCCCAGCGCCAGTCCGGGGCCTTGTAAAAAATAGGCACTCAGCCAAAACCACTTGGCTCAGTGGATAGAGTGTCGGCCTGCAGACTGAAAGGTCCCAGGTTCAATTCCAGTCAAGGGCATGTACCTTGGCTGCGGGCACGTCCCCAGTTGGGGGTGTGCAGGAGGCAGCTGATCGATATTTCTCTCATCGACGTTTCTGACTTTCTATTCCTCTCCCTTCCTCTCTGTAAAACAAATCAATAAAATATATATTTTTTAAAATATGCACTCAGTAAATACTTGACCTGATGGATTAGTAAAAATCTCTCCAAAATCAAGTATTACAGTCTCCCAAACAACAGCGCAATTTTCTATTATTTCTCATTTAGTACTTTGTCTCCTCTTGTCCGAACTGCTTAAAGGAAAGTCTTTGATTGAAGAGAAAAAAGTAAGTAAATATCAGAAATGGGCTCAAAAGAGGTCATCATGAAGCTCCATATTTATTCTCTTTCAATTACGTCCTGTGCAAATTGGCTCCGTTTGTAAGTTAAACCGCTTTTTCCAACTGCCTCTTCTTCAAACTCAACCTGTGTTCTTTGGGTCAAGACCCGCGATTTTGCCATTAGAATAATTTAATTGCCATTCTGCTTGTGCCTCACTCACCGCAGACGCCTGACCTCACTCTGCGGCTCCCAGGTTTCCCACTGTCCGGGGTGAAGTGCCTTCTGGTTACAGCCAAAAACTAAGTGGGAGAGTGCCCGTCCCTACGCACTTGAGGTTTCGCTGAAAAGATGACATTTAATTTATCACACAGGGTCCCGACTTTCCCCCCTGAAATGCCATCACAGGGTCGGCCTTTGCCATCACTGAACAAACTGGAGATCTACACACAATGTAAAGACCACCATGTTACTTACTAACGACAGCCTCCCACCACTCTGGTTACAGAAAGATCACCTTAACGGGCCTTAAAGCTACAGAGAATGATTAACGGTAAGAGACTAGAGCATTCCAAGTCCTCTGTCTGATGAAAGGGGTGAGATGGGAGAGGATTCGCTTCTCCCAGATTCTCCTGGAAACCAAACAGATCTATCTGAAGTTGGAAGGAAAAAATCAGCAGTGCTGCTCAAGTCCCAGCACAATTTACCTACCATCCTATTTCCTTTGCAAAAAATGCAAAGGTCATAAAGCTGTCGACTGGCCAACCTAGCCAGACTGCAGTGAAATGTAAATTTTAAAGAAAAGCACACTTACTTACACTTTGCAAATACAGCCACTCCAAAACACACACACACACACACACACACACACACACACGGCCATGGTAGCAGATAAATTCATTTTTATAAGGCATAGGCTCAAAACAATGTTAATAAAGCAATGGATTGGCAAATGAATACTACGCGATATTTTAAAGTCTTTCTAATTATAGTCCAATCAACATAAAATATTTTCCAGTAGAGACTGCCTTATGTTGCACCGTATGTTAGGTTTCAGAAGTCCCGGCTTCCACGTTTTCCAGCAGCTCCTACAAACCCACGGACCACGGAGCCCCTGGGGTGAAACCCCCTTGCCCGCCCGCCCGCCCACCAAGCAAGCCTCATCAGAACTCCCGGCCGGAGCGAGGCAGAGAGGAGTGACGAAGATTCTTAAAACCATCTCGGAAACCAGTGCCGGTTCAGAACACGTCACTATTGCTCTCTCGGACAAACCGGAGATTCATCACTGCAGCTTCTGGCAACAACTGAGGGCCCAGCTCCCCCAACAACAGAAGCCGCTGGCTAAGAGAGCCCCTCCCTCACACACAGACAAGCTGCTGTGCTGAATGCAATACTGCAGACTCACAATAAACCACTGCCCCTGCTCAGACTGAAACAGAAAGCCCCCTTGGCTGGCTCTTTTTTATCAGCACGCTCTGGAGCTAAATGAACGCTCCCCTCATCCTACGGGCTGTTTATCTAAGTGGCTTGAAAAATCCGAAGTTGAGCCTTTGGTAAAGGACTGTGGTATCAATGGGCCCGTGCTGTTTGGGGGCAAATTTGTGCATCTTTTCCTTCTACGACTCCTCTGCCAGCACTCAGCATCCACCCCCGCCCCCCCCCCCCCCACCTCGTCCTAGCGTGCCTTCTGGGAGCAGAGCGGCCACTGCCCAGACTCGCTGGCAGCGGAGTTCTGGAGGGGACCTGGGGGCACTCACAGTGACCTGGAGCGTGGAAGGAGGCAGAAGACGGGGGCTGCAGAGTGCTGTAGACTTCAGCTGACTGTGAGCTGGAGGAAACACCGAGGTTCCCCACGGCAGTGCCCAGTCTCTGGCCTCCAGCGCTTACAGAGGTGGAAGCCAAGTTCATGTTCCTATGTCCTGCCACTGTTTTTACGGACGTCAGAACGCCACACAGTGGTTCTGACCCCCGGGTCAGAACTGCCTACCAGGGTGTGCTCTTGAACTCAGAAGTTCCAGTGGAGGCCGGCCGGCGGGGCTCAGGGGCTGAGCGTTGACCTATGAGCCAGGAGGTCGCGGTTCGATTCCCGGTCAGGGCACATGCCCAGGCTGCAGGCTCGATCCCCGTGTGGGGCGTGCGGGAGGCAGCCAATCAATGATTCTCTCTCATCATTGATGTTTCTCTCCCTCTCCCTTCCTCTTTGAAATCAATAAAAGTATATTCTTTAAAAAAACGTTCCAGTGGTAGCCTCCTGATCCCCAATTTCCGGAGTGGGGGAATGAGGGGGAGCAGCTCCCCTGGAGTCACCTTCAATGTTCTGGAAGTCACTCCTAGAGGCCTGACCTCGAGTCCACTTTTCCGGCCTGTCAACAGCGAGCAAGCTTCTAACGGCCTGTATTCAATTCCTCTCTGCTCAAAGTTCGTCGGGATTCTGATTGCATGCATTTTTTATCAACAAGCTTATCTTCTTAACATAACATTACAGCAAACTCAGTAGAGCGCATTAAGAATAACCTTCAAAGAGGAAATATACTATGATCATTGTCACTGTCAATGAAGCTCTTTTTTTTAGTGCCAGACACTCTGCTAAGCTCTTGTCACATCATTTTTACGTCTTACAAGAACCTTTTGCAGCAAACACTATCATTGAGCCCATTTTGCAGACAGAGAAACGAAGGCACTGTGAGGTTACGTATTTTATCAAGAAAGCGCCACCGAAGTGGAAAGGAGAAGGCTGGGATCCGAACCCAGGCAGGCTGCCTGCAGTGCTCAAACACACTCAATTGTGCAGTCACTCTTAAGAACGCTTCCAAAGCCACGTGGTTTTACTCCCAGAAACAAGTGACAAATCTGACAGCTCATCTGCCCGCGCTCCAAGCTCAAACCCCGGCCGCACACCGCGGGGCGAATGAGAAATGCTGCCTCTGCTTTCAAGAGCAGTTTGGAAGCTTCTCAGAGTTAAACACACACCTACCATGTGACCCAGACATTCCACCCTCAGGGCAAAAGGAGTCATATGTTCCTACAAAGATTTATTCACAAATATTCATAGCAGCTTTATTTTTTAGTATATTTTTATTGATTTCAGAGGGGGAGAGAGAGAAGAAACGTCAATGATGAGAGAGAATCGCTGATCAGCTGCCTCCCACACGCCCCCTACTGAAGATAGTGCCCTGACCGGGAACTGAACCAGCGGCCTCCTGGTGCACTGGATGGTGCTCAACCGCTGAGCTATGCCGGCTGGGCTGGCAGCTTTCTTTTCTTTCCCTGATTTCAGAGTGAAAGGGAGAGGGAGAAAGGGAAACATCAATGACGAGAGAGACTCCTTTTGGCTGCCTCCTGCTCAATCGAAGATCAAGAGCCCACAAGCCGGGCCCGTGCCCTGACCGGGAAGCAAACCGAGACCTCCTGGTTCATAGGCTGACCTTCACTACCGAGCCCCCGCAGCCGGGCGCAGCTTTATTTTTAATAGCTAAAAACTGGGAAGAACCCGGATAACTCTCACGGGTGAATAGATAAATAATTGTATTGTGTCCAAATAATGGAATATCATGCAGCAATAAAAATAACGTATGTAACAATGTGGATGAATTTCAAAATTATTATGCTGAATTAAAAAAGTCAGAACAGCCTTAACCGGTTTGGCTTAAAGGATAGAGCATCGGCCTGCGGACTCAAGGGTTCCAGGTTCGATTCCAGTCAAGGGCATGTGCCTTGGCTGCGGGCACATCCCCAGTCGGGGGGGGGGGGGGGTGGTACAGGAGGCAGCTGATAGATGTTTCTCTCTCATCGATGTTTCTATTTCTCTATCCCTCTCCCTTCCTCTCTGTAATCAATAAAATATATATTTTTTAAATTTAAATAAATAAGTAAGTCAGAACAAAAAACAAAAAAAAAGGAACATACTGCGCAATTAATTCCCGTTATGTAAAATTCTAGAAAATACAAGCGAACCTACAGTGAAAGAAAGCAGATCAGCACCCGCCTGGGATGCAGGAGGAAGGAATTACAAAGGACGCGAGGCGACACTGAGATGGTTTCACTGACAGTTTTTAAAATTCACAAAAATTTTGTAATTGTACAAGTTAAACACATATAGTTCACTGTCTGTGAATTATGCCTCCATAAAGCTGCCTACCGCACCGAACAACCTGGGGGCCACTTGGGTCCTGCCTGCCTGTCCCCCACACCCAACCCACAGGAGCACTCGGACTCTTCCTCCCGCAGGCCGCGGGCCGCCCTTCCCTGCCAGCACGTCTGTGACGCCGCTCCGAACACTGCGCCCTGGCTCGGATTCTGCCATTTACCCGCACTACTTAACCTTTCTGAGCCTCAGTTTCCTCATCTGTAAAACGGGAGCTTCATTAAACCGTGTACTCATTCAACACGTACTTAGTAACATGCCTACTACAAAGATTACACTGAAGAAGACTTTAATGTATGTCTTTTATAAGGCATAAAAGTCTCTACATAAATACGCTATCTTTTTGTTCCTTTTCTACTGCCGCCTTCCCGGTCCAGGTCCCCCACACCTGACAGGGGACCTCCTTTGTAGTGAGTCTTATTACTGCCAGGCCAACTCAGTTTAAATCCAGAGCCCCGAGTAAACTTCCTCAGGCAGAGTTTTCGCAGTATCAACTGGTTCAAAAAGCCCTGTGGACTATCTATATAGATAAAAAGCCAGCGAACCCAACATCGGAATGACCGGAATGACCGGTCACTATGATGCCCACTGCGGCCAGTGAACTGGCCCGATCGAAGGAGATGGGGGGGAGGGGAGGGGCTAGCTAGCCAACCCCTGCAGCCCCACCCACCGGCCAGCCCCTACCAGCCCAAATACCCCAATCGGCCCCTCCCCACCCCATTTGGGGGTGGAGCCGCCCACAGTCCCTTCCCATGGCTGGTCCCACCCCCAATCAGCCCCCACCACTCCCAGCAGCCCCTCCTCCCAAACACCTCCATCCCTGATCGCCCACACACATACCAATCGGGGTTGGGACTGGCTGGCCCACTGCCCACAGCCCCACCCCACAACCACCCCTACCCTCAAAATTGCCCCCAGCCCAATCAGGAGTGGGGACTGCCAGCCAATCACCCAAGGCCCCTCCCCCCAGCTGGCCAACTTCCCACCATCTCCTCCTCCTGACAGGCCCGGCCCCCAATCCATTCCGACTGGGGTGGGACTCCACCTGTGCACGAATTCATGCACCGGGCCTCCAGTTATTTATCATACTGAGTCCTGTCAATGGCTGCTCCCTCACTAACCGTCCCAACAAACTCAATTCCCTGCCTCTGTGCAGACCCCCGTCCAACCCCGCTAACTGCACACAGACCTGTGCATGAGCCTCCCGTACAGCACCCTCCCCTCTTCTCGGACCACCTACGGCCACTGAGCAACCTGGGAAAGAGTGTTCGTACCGGAGACTGTAAGGCCGAAGACAGGCCCGGCCAGCCTGGCTGAGTGTTGAGCTTCGACCTCTGAGCCAGGCCACAGTTCGATTCTGTCAGGGCCCACGGCCGTGCTGCGGGCTCACGCCCCGGTGCGGGGCACGCCGCAGGCAGCTGATCCGTGACCCTCTCTCATTATGTTTCCATCTCTCTCTCCCTCTCCCTTCTTCTCTGAAATCAACAAAAATATTTTTAAAATAAGTGAAAAAGACTGAAGACAAAGAGAACTGCATATAAACACCGAACTCTAGTTGGTAATGGCACATAAGTTAGCAATCCTGACGCCACTTTACACGATACTAGAGTTGAATACCTAAATCATAGACTTAAGAATAACCCAATGTCTTCTGATGGCAGTGTGCATTCACTCGCTCGCTCATTCATTAGTTTCTGGCGGAGGCTGGCTCGGCCGCACTGAGGATGCCGGGAAGTGGTCACTGCCCTTGAGGAGCTCCCAGTCTAGAGAGCTTTCTGCTCCGGCCTCTCCCCGGTCTGACTTCGCTGGCTTCTAGCTGGGGTACTGCCGTACCCCACGGATACACACAGGCTTACCTGATAAGCCTCCTGCTCAGCATCCATCCCACAGCCTCCTGCTGAGCCTGGTGTACAAGGTGGAGACTGGTTTTCTTTCGTGAAGTGCCTAACGCAGGAACACTCTGCACTAAATAAAGGCTGCCCGCTCCCCAGTGCCCTCGGACCCATACAATGTCCAACAACGACAGAGAAAACTCAGCTGTACACGTCATCTGAAAAAAGAGAACCAAGGCTCTGAAGCTTTCCATTTATTTCAATGTTTATCTGGAATCAAAAATTAAATGTATGTATGAGTCCATATGCCCTCAGAAACAGGTTAAAAGGGTCCCTTTAGAACGAAAGCATTTTTCATGTAACCGATGACCATAGAGTCCTCTCAGAGTCCAAACCGGTGCCGTGTTCATAAGAAGCTGCTGTGCTGTCTTTTCTCTCTTTCTTCTACCCAGAAAATAGTTTTATATTCTCTTCGGGGGTCACAATCTCATGACATTATAGGCAAGAAGAACACACGCTCGTCTACTCATCAGATACAAAATGCTTTTATTTTAGCAAAGTGCCCAACGGTGTCGTGCTGAACGGTGTCTACACAAGAATACATTCACTGCGGCACTGTTCGAAACAACAAAACCTAAGACTCAACCTCTCTGTTCACTAACCTGGGCCTGGTTCAGAGAAACGGGGAGCCGCACATAAGGGACTACTGTGAGCCAGAGAGACGGGCAAACCTGTGTTCGGGTGGGCACGGCTGCCAAGACCCAACGCCAGGTGTGAGGGTAAAGCGTACACCCGCTGCCGTGTATTCAAAAGTGTGTTTCTGTGGGGAGTCACAGGTGCGGGCATGCTTTCCCAGGGACACACTGCCTTTGGAGGATGCGGGAGAAACTGGTAACAGCATCCTCTGGGACAGAGAGCGGGAGGGGAGGCGGGCTGAGAGATGGGAGGCAGAGTTCTTTCTCCGTACATCCATCCTTCTTTACGGTTTTGAATTTCTTAAGCCTTGTGCGTATCTTACATTTTCAAAAGGCTGAAAGAAAAACGTTAACGCAGTAGTCCCCCCAAATCCACGGTTTCAATTAACCACGGTCAACCACAGTCCAAAAACGTAAACAGAAAGTTCCAGAAGGAAATACTTCGTAAGTTTTAAGTTACACGCCCGTCTGAAGAGCAGGATGGAAGCTCGAGCCCCCCCAAACCCCCCCCAGGGGCGTGACTCACCCCCGTCCGCCCTCCATGCCGTGCGCCCGCCCGGTCGTCCCTCAGTGGCCCGGTTACCAGCCGGGCCGTCCCATCCGCAGTGCTTGTGTTCCAGAAACCCGTCTCTGGCCGAACCATCAGCACGAGCACCAGGCGCGATTCCGGCCGCTCGGGGAAGCCATAAAGGGCCTCGCTGAAGTGGAAAAGTGTGTCTGACGGGAAAACACAGTGCATTCGGGGTCTGTACTACCCACGCTTCAGGCATCCGCTGGGGATCGCAGGGCTTACCCCCCGAAGATTCAGGGGGACTACTGCACAATGTTATATTGTTTCAGGTACACACGTTTAAGAAAAGAAGAATTTTGCTGCCTTTTTCGTTTTCAGGGGGAAATCTCGTAGCAATTGGGTAAATCCAAGAGCTTTGTTATTCACCACCACCACCAAGCTGTACCACTGTCGTGCCCACCCCACCCCCCATCACAGGGTGAAGTGTAGGTACCTACTGGACTCAGTGTTATCAGCTCCCCTCTGAATGGGGAAGCCATGGCAAGCCTCCGGCATTCGGCCGGCCTGGCAGCTATAGCTATAGCTCACCCTGGACACCTAGGAAAGTCTGGGGAGCCCACGACACGTTTGGATAACAAGGGAAGCAGGAAAATTGATGGGGGGAACACCAGTCAGTGTGATGAATGGGCTGGGCCAGAACAGCAGGTGACAGATATGCAGATGCAAGACTGGCAGGGAAGGAAGATGGTCCGCTCACAACAGATGGATGGAGATGCTCAATCATCCTCAGGAGCAAGCACGTGGCTGCACACACAGCCCTGTCTGCCTGGCACCAGCGGCTCCCCACACACCTGCAGGGCACAGTCTCCCACCCCAGAGGCTCTCCGCACTGGACCCGAACCAGGGCCGGGCCGGGGGAGTGGCAGCCGGCGTGTGTGAGGCAGATTCACTGCAAGCTGGGCTCTTGGGGACGGACTGACTGCTGAACTTCTTCCTCCGGCCTGTGAACACTCCCCCCCCCCACTTTGTCTCTGAGTCAGGCGGTACTGCTGGGGTGGCCTGTTTGCCCAGGACTTAAGAATTCCGGTGCTAAAACCGGGACAGTACTCGGCAAACTGGAACCAATGGTCACCCTACTTAGGGGTCACTGCCCTCTCCTTGTTTTCTCCCTCTGTGTGGTGAGAGAGGGAGAACCTATTCAGTGCAAGTTCAAGGCTGAGCAGAACTTGTGTAGAGCACTTGCTTCGTCCAGCCGTCTGAGAAAACAGAGCCGTAACACATGCCAGGAAAAATCATCCGACCCTTGTCTTTCTCAGAACGAGAACATCTTTTTCCAGTGTCTGTGCTAAGCAGGCTCAGCCACTCCGGCAGTTCGGGAACGAATTTCAGCCCCGACGCTGCAGCCCACATCTTGTCGACAGAGTCAGAGGGGCCAGCCCGCCCCTCGCAGGGCCAGTGCCGCTCCTTCCAGCTCAGCCGCAGGAGTTTTCCAAGGACGAGGAAATGGGCCACGATCGAGCGCGGGTGGGAGCTGGCATGCTCTCCGTCCGCTTCCCCGGCCCCTCCAAGCTATCTGCTGGACCCGAGCTCTGGAAAAAAACAGCCTTCTGACAAGACTTCTGGCTTCTCGAAGACACATTAAAGAATTAATTGCTGAAGGAGCAAATTAATTTCAGAGACTCGTGGGGTTCTTTTTTTTCCGGGGGGTAGGGGAGGAAACGCAGTTATTTTCGTTCCCATCCTGGGGGCACAAGCTGGGAGCTGTCCAGTCGATAACCTGGCCATCAGAACAAGGGCTGTAATTAAAAGGTCAGTGACCTGGAAAGCCAGGCCCACTCCCAGAGCTTCTCAGTAATGACGGCGCTATTAAATTAAGGCTGTTATGAAATCAATGCTAAAAAAGCTTTCATGGTAACGAGATTCCATCCAAGGACATGCAAACTACCTCGTGAAATGGAGTAAATGATAAAAAAGAAAAGTAATAGAAGAGAGTTAAGCTGAAATCTGTGTAAGAACTTACTTCCCCTTAAAATAGTCCAGGGAGAGAAGCCTTCACCTCTGCCCCACCCCCAAGGTTGAGACCCTCAGGTTTCTTCCTCAAGTTCACTTCCAGCGAGGAGGCAGTTTTCGCTTCTAGGAACAGAAGGAAGATCAGGTCTTGTTTCACCATTTGAAAGAGGAAGCACAGCGGTGAGTTCTATTTGCTTAGTTGTCCCCCACCCCCAGACCATTTCTCCGATGAGGGAGAGGTTCTATACACGGAGAGGGCACCCCACCCCGCAGGATGAGAGAGAGAAGCGCAGTGAGCAGGCAGACAGCTCCCCGGGCCCCCCACCTCATCCAGCGCCTCAACCCCCGCCCCCCTCGAACAGGCAGCACTTTCCCCCCTCCCGCTCAGCCTGCCACGCGCGTTGGGAGACAGACTGCCTCCTACGTTCTGTGGTTGGATAGGGTGTCAGGAAGCCGATTGACAACAGTGACCGAGCCTCTAGCTTTCGGGACCGATTCGATTGCTGTGTGTCCGCTGGACCGCAGCCCGTCAGAGCCCGCGATGACGCCTGTCTGGCAGGAAGCGCCGCCACGCGCCGGCCTGCCCTGTGCGGCGCTGTGGGCTCCCGGCACGCGGGCTCCCGGCACGGGGGGCTCCCGGCACGGGGGGCTCCCGGCACGGGGGGCTCCCGGCACGCGGGGCTCCCGGCACGCGGGGCTCCCGGCACGCGGGGCTCCCGGCACGCGGGGCTCCCGGCACGGGGGCTCCCGGCACGGGGGGCTCCCGGCACGGGGGGGGGGCTCCCGGCACGGGGGGGGGGCTCCCGGCACGCGGGGCTCCCGGCACGGGGGGCTCCCGGCACGCGGGGCTCCCGGCACGCGGGGCTCCCGGCACGCGGGGCTCCCGGCACGCGGGGCTCCCGGCACGGGGGGCTCCCGGCACGCGGGGCTCCCGGCACGGGGGGCTCCCGGCACGGGGGGCTCCCGGCACGGGGGGCTCCCGGCACGCGGGGCTCCCGGCACGGGGGGCTCCCGGCACGGGGGGCTCCCGGCACGGGGGGCTCCCGGCACGCGGGCTCCCGGCACGCGGGCTCCCGGCACGGGGGGCTCCCGGCACGCGGGCTCCCGGCACGGGGGGCTCCCGGCACGCGGGCTCCCGGCACGCGGGGCTCCCGGCACGCGGGGCTCCCGGCACGGGGGGCTCCCGGCACGCGGGCTCCCACGGGGGGCTCCCGGCACGGGGGGCTCCCGGCACGCGGGGCTCCCGGCACGGGGGGCTCCCGGCACGCGGGCTCCCGGCACGGGGGGCTCCCGGCACGGGGGGCTCCCGGCACGCGGGCTCCCGGCACGCGGGCTCCCGGCACGCGGGGCTCCCGGCACGGGGGGCTCCCGGCACGCGGGCTCCCGGCACGCGGGGCTCCCGGCACGCGGGGCTCCCGGCACGGGGGCTCCCGGCACGCGGGCCGGCCCGGCAGCCGAGGCGCCGGCGGCGGGCTCCAGTGGTTGGGGGGCGTTTATCCTAACGCTCGGAAGGCGCACAGCTGCTCCTCTCTTTCCTCCAAAAACCCCGATAAAAGAAATGTTGTAAATTACACAGAACGGCAGTACAAACTTCAAAGAAAATGATAAATGACCCTAATAACTTCATGTTTCTCATTAATGACTCCGTATTCAGACTTTAAAGCATCCGAAGGAAATCTCAAAAAAAAAAAAAACACACACGCACAAAATTTTTTTTAAAAAAACACAAACACAAAAGACCTTTGCAAACCACGTTCTCCCATCCGTATGCTGCTCGCCACTCCCCTCCCCCTGCCTCCCCGTCCCGATCAGAGCGCACGTCTAACTGTCAGTGACGTACATGTGACCTGCCGGTGACATGTGACCTGTCAGTGACGCAGGAAGCAGCCCCTGCTCCCGGCTGCAGCTCCACAATCAGACAGACTCAGCTGCTGCGCCTACAGTTCCCCCCATTTCCCACCCAACTGACATGCACTACAGGGATCTCAATTTCTATATTAAATATTAAATAATATTAAAAGAAAACAAAATTGGATTTGCCTTTTCAGGAAAGAGATGTTTATTAAAAAAAAGAAAGTCAAGATTATAATTCAAGGCAGAGCTTCCTTCCACTGCAATTCCCCGAAGTGACATTTGCTAGGAAACGCCAAGACTACAGTAGCTGGGAGCTCGGCGTACATCAGCTCTCCCCCCTCCCACTCACCCCCCCCCACCCGCCACTGCAGTGAGCCCTGCGGGGAGACGCCGGGGGTCAGGGTACCAGAACCTTGCTCCCCCCACCCCGAAGGCAGCCTCCGAGCCCCAAAGACCGAGTCTCCTCCCTTCCCAACTTCTGTTGGGGGCGGGCACGCGCCTGCTCCTTTGCAAAAGCCCCCCCCCCCCCCCCCGCCTCAGCCCCCTCTCAGGATGCTGCCAGCTCCACTGACCGGTCCCCTGACCCTGGGACTAGCAGGAAATTCTAAAAGTGAAGTTTAAATCCGTGACGGGCTCTTCTCCCCCAGACGCCGACCAAACCTTGGAATTCTCGGTCCAGAAAAGGCTCAGAAACGGGTCATGACTGATAATCACCCGAGATGATTATCAAGTATCTTTCCAAAGAGAACGGAGAGGTGGGATTAAGTCCAGCCCCTCTGAGTTCAAATACAGCAAACGCCCGGGGAAGAAGGGGAGGGCGCCCCTCGAGGTTTCTGCTGGCGGAAAGGATTCTCGCGGCGCTAACCCGCCCGAGGGGTCAGGAAGGGTTAAGCCCACTGTCAGCAAATCCTCAGCCCCTTCAGGTCTCTGCTCAGCTGCCATCCTGAGCGGGACAGGTCCAGCCCCGTCCGGTGTAAAGTGTCACCAGCCATGCCCACGCCAACACCACGATCCCCAGCCCATGAGCCACGGCACTTGCCACACCACACGCCACCCGTCCGGCTCTCCCCGCGCCGGCCTGCCTCCCCCCGCAGAACTGGGTTTCCTCCGCTCCCACTGGCGCAGGGCGTGGCGCAGGGCAAACACTCTGAGACGAATTAATCCATCGGTTGTGTTTTCTCTTAAAAAGGAGCAACAAATAACAATTACACAAAATGGTTTCCTCTCCACAGTGATTATCAGCCAACTAACTCAAAAGAAGTCTTCTTTGGTGCAGAGTGTCTCTCTCTCTCTCTCTCTCTCTCTTTTTTCCTCTCCCTCTCCCAGTCAGGGATTTATTAAAATTAAACAGATTAGATGGAGCTCCTGATGCTGAAACTGCTCAGCAAAGCCTGCGGTGGGGGAGTGCCGGGCAAACACCAGAGACATTTGTCTCTAAATTGCTCTAAACACGCTCCGCGAATGAAACTCTAACCCGGCCGCGCTGGAGAGAAAATGGGGAGGAACTGGTCACTGTCAGTGGAAGAGAAGATCAGGCAGTGATAATATTGCACAATATACCGGGGCGAAGGATCCCCGGCAACCATAGATTTTGTCTCAGGTTACCCCGGGTAATCAGCACAGCTTTTAGGCTCAGCTTTCCCCGGCTTCGAGGCTTCGATGAGAGAGCTGAAATCCCCAAGCTTTTATGATTAATTACTCCCCATAGGTACACATATTTCAAGGAAAAACTCTTTTATGGCATGATGGCTGTGGAGTGGAGGGGCCAGCCAACACACTCCCAATTTTAATAACCTCCTACTGGCGATCGGGGCAAGCGCACAGCGCCCCTCCGCAGCTCAGGCCCAGGGACCTCTCAACAGCTCGCTGCCGCCTGTGAATGAAACGCCTGGGCGTCTTCGCCCTGGCCCGCGAGCCCAGCCCTGGCACCCCCGTCCTGCAGGGGCACCTCAGCGGGACGCCAGGGAGCAGACCTAGGAAATACCGCCAAACCACTCCACCTGCTCTGGCAGCCACAAATGACGTCAAGCTCAAAACCCAGAATTCTGAGGCTGGCATTCCAGCTCTTAAAGTAAAGAGAGTTGGGGGGGGGGGGGGGGGTCTCTTTCCCCACTCATGGTTATGAGAGCTTTCTAGGAAAAAAAATGAAAAATTGGGTTTGTTTGTTTTGAGGGGGTTTGGCATAGTTTTGGGTTTTGTTTTGTTTTTTTAACAAGAAGAAAAATATCCTGAACTTCAGCAGAGCCAGAACAGAGTCTGTCTGCTTCGGGCAACACTGAATTGGTCAGGACGCGTTTACTCCGTGCCAAACCAGCAACTCACCGCTCCCATCAGTGGATCAGAGGGACCCCGAGCTTGACCTTAACTTGACCTTGTTTATTCATCTCACTTCCCTTTCCCTTCATTTTTTTTCCTTCCTCGTTCTTGGCTAATCCGAGGCCATCATCAGAAGGCCGAGCAGAGAGCCGGAGTCTTATCCAAGGGGCCGCTGACCGCTGCTGGGCCAGGCTGTCCTGGGCTAAGCTGTCGGCCTCGTACGCGGAGCTCAATTATCCGAATTAGATCATCTCTGCTCCACTGTTAGGAAAAGGCCAGCACGCCCCCCCTGTGGAGGCACCCCTCCCAGCCACCCCCACTTCAGCGGGGCAGTCAGAGCTCCTCCCCCCACACTGCTCCCTCTGCCCGCCCCGCCGCCCCGCGGCCTGCGCACGGCCCGGTACCTTTCTTCTTCAGGAACGCCCTCCGGGTGGCGAGGGGGCTCTGGCGGACGCGGGCGTTCTGGAGGAACTTCACTGCCGTGGCGATCTGGGGGGGGGTGGGAGGGGGGACAGAGGAGAAAAGCAGACTTCAATAGGCTGAACCTCACGTTTGAAAATCCTATATACGTTGATCCCACGTCCACAGAAACAGCACACCACTGGGTCACACTGACGAGTTCGTTCACATTTAACCTCTCACCTTTAACACCGTCTGAACAAAACGTGTGTCACTCCCTGCCTTTGCCGGTTTCCTGCATCTGAGTCTATCAACTCCAGCCCCCGCCGCCTGGCTCCTAGGACCTGCCGCCGCCTCCCCGTTCTCCGTCCGGCCGCTGTCACCTCCTCGGCAGGCGGCTGCGGGCCGTGCTCACCTTCGGCATGGCGAGAGCCCATGCTGGGAGGCCTCCCTTTCCTGCCTCTACTGGTCCACACCCCCCCCCCCCCCCCCCGCACGGCCCTTTCCAGCCGGCTAACTCCGCCAAGCCCTCCCTGCAGAGCCGGCCAGCTCTGGGCCCCCTCGTCTCCCAGCCTCCTCAATGCTTGTCATGTGCACGCGTGCCCGAGACACGACCGCACTGTCCCCGCTGCCCGGGCTGCCCCCCGCACACTGCAAGCACCTGGAGGGGAGACTGCGCTGGCCCTGCAGGGCCCGGCACAGCGGGGACATCCGCTGGGCTGGTCACCTATGAGGCGGCGGGCACAGCCTTTCCCTCTGCCCCCCTCATGTCACAGTGCTCGATTCTGAAAAGTCTTAGAGGACCAAGTTCGGGGTTCCATGGCTAAAAGCTGACAGACTGCCAGGTTCCCTCTCCACCTTCCATGACAGTGACGAGCGCTCACGTCGGCGAAGGAGCCCCTCGGAGGAGGGAGGGAGCGCCGGAGGTGGCCAGCCGCCCCCACGCCACTCGGCGCGCACGGACCGCACCGCACAGCCTGTCCGCGCTCCCTCCGGGCACCAGCGCCAGGGGCACCGCCCCGGGTGGGAGGGGGGCTCTTTCCGATGACTGCCCTTAGTCATCCCATCAAAACCCAACGAATTCTACCGTCTCACGTTACAGGTAAAGTCCACAGGCCTGCAGTTCACTCACAAGCCGCTGAGAAAAAACTTCTAAGGGGCCAAATGTAAGGGAGTTTTCCAAGATCCCCAGAGTGAGAACAGCAGTCACCCAGAGGCCCGAGCGAAGTACTGTGACTACAAGGGGAGCCCAAGTTACAGGCGTTCGCTTCCTATTTCACACGACTGTGAATCTGGAGGTCAGACAGACTTCGTTGATGACAAAATCTGAAGATAAATCAAAAAGGAAAACAAAAAGCCAGGGCAATTCCTTATATATTTCCTTAACACATTCTCCCCAAAAGGATGGACTCAGAGACCCCAGTTTTTAAGGTGAGTGACAGGAAACCTCGTGTTCCTTGAGACTGGTTATAATTTGTAAACATATTAGCTACCATCATGTGACCACTAGCTAGTTCTAGACTACGGAAAACCAACGCTGAAGTGCCTAGAACCCCAGAACTACATGCTCACCCCCTCCCAGCCCTCAACCACACCACCTCAGGTTGCACCAAAATCAAGAATCGGACAAAACATCCCCCAAATGGGTGCATTTTAATAAAGAGGTGGGAGAGGGGAAAGAAAGAAGGGAGGGAAAGCAAAGGAAATAGGAGAAGTAAGGGAAGGTAGGGGAGAAGGAGGCAGGGGCATTCGGACAAGAGGAGCCTGAGCAGAAGGGGAGGAAAAGAACAGGAAAGGGCCTGACCGGTTTGGCTCAGTGGATGGAGCGTCGGCCTGCGAACTGAAGGGTCCCAGGTTCGATTCCGGTCAAGGGCATGTACCCTGGTTGCGGGCACATCCCCAGTAGGGGGTGTGCAGGAGGCAGCTGATCGATGTTTCTCTCTCATCGATGTTTCTAACTCTCTATCCCTCTCCCTTCCTCTCTGTAAAAAATCAATAAAATATATATTTTTAAAAAGAACAGGAAACGGGAGAAGTGGGGCGGGGAAGCGGCCAGAGGAAGGAGAAAACCACAGGAAGAAAGGCCTGTGAAAGGGGACAGGAAAGAGGACAGGTAGTCACACTGGTCCAGGCCGGCCCACAGGGCCAATGTCAACATCACAGCTCAGACGGCTGGGGGATAATGTTCTTCACCTGGAGAAAAAAATACACCTGGACCCACGTGACAATCAGGGCGTTCAAACCCCGCCCCCCCCCGCCCCCCAGCAGACCCCGCTCACTGGGGCCTGTGGACCAGGTGCCAGACAGCGCGGCCCACAGAGGGGCTCCTGGGCAGGAGATGCTAACGGCCCAGTTCCGCTCATTTACCCAGAAGCACACACCTTCCTCTCCTCCTTCCAAAATTTTCCATGGCAGAGAAAGAAAACAGAATCCCACCACTAAAAGGCACAGGTTTCACCTTGCTTTTTTAATTCAGTCCTTGGTACATGCATTTCTGGTCAGAGAGCAAAGTTCTGATGGGTTTAATGGTGCACTCAATGTAGTGCTTGGCGCATTCCATCAATTTTTTTTTTAAAAATTGCATCTCTTATTTCTTTAAATACATTAATCAGCCTAGTGTAGGCAAAACGGATCCATCGGACAATGCAATAAACATGAATTATCATCTATCCAACACGCATAATGGCTTAAAAATACATAATAGCAGGTGTAGTTTAAATGATTAGTTATTACACCTGTGGTGGGTCTGATTCAATTGGGAAAAATCATCTTTAATAGGTTAAAAGGTTTAGATCACCATGCTTTCCTTAAAGTGGCTGCAGAGAGGGGATGATGGAGTGCTCTGTCATTAGTAATTCATTTAAGAAAAACGTGGGGGATATAGCAAAGAACAGCATAAACGAGCGAATCCAATTTAAACATCAGGTAAAGTAGAAAACACCTTTTAAAAAAGCAAGATAAATGAATTTGGAAGGGAGACGAAATTGACGTATTTATTTTAACGGGAATTTGACAAAGTCCCGGCACACTTCAAACTTGCAAAAATATGAACAATTTCTTTTAAAGTTTCCATTCACTAATTTCAAGCCATATAAAATGATGCTGCCAAACACCTACATAAAGTATATTTGGGGCTTGTTTATGCTCCTCTTGATCTCTGTGGGAAAATGCAGGCGACAGGCAAATCACATACTTAACAGCATGGATGGCACTACCAGATGCAAAAATATAAAGCATCCAAACTAACAGCCCCCCGTAATGTGCTCAATAAGAGGGAGACGGAGCTCAGCAGCCGCCTGTAAGAGCGAACATACGAAACCCTCTCTCCCGCCACTCATTTCTCCGGCTACTCTCTGCTCTCCTCCTCCCTCCGCATGGGAACTAGCACTGTAAGAGGGCGATGAGGGCCTGTCCAATCTCGAATTTCAAAAGCCCTCCGATTTATACACAGATTTCCCCCAAACCGTCCCCCCAATGCAGCGGTGTGAACACACGGAATACACTGGCCGTGCACTTGGCCTGCACTTGCCTTCCCCTGGTGTTGGACACTTTCCATTAACTTCGCGAAGCGATTCAACGGACTCTGTGCCCTGCAGGGACCCGGCACACACAACCTGCTTTTGTTGGATGAAGTGATGGGGCGCCTCCGCCTGTCCTGCATTATCGTCTGATTTTCTAATTAGGAGATGAATGTGACTATTCGTGGCTTATGCTTGCGCCCAGCTACATGACATAAATCCAGGCCAAATCCACGCCTCAATGTCAAAGGCGGACACCGGCAACAGGAACCTGACTGCCCGTCGTGCGAGAGCGGCAGGCCGGGGAAAACCTGGCTCGAAGCGCCTGACGCCGGTGTGGAAGCCACGTGCTTTGGAGACCACGGTGAACATGGCACCCGTCTCCCTTCCTCCTCCCCCGGCCTCGCGAGAGCTCTTAGCGCGCACCCGGTTCCCAGAGGCTGGTTTCATACAAAGGGACGATGGCCGAAACCGGTGTGGCTCAGTGGGTAGAGCGTCAGCCTGCGGACTGAAAGGTCCCGGGTTCGATTCCGGTCAAGGGCATGTACCTTGGCTGCAGGCACATCCCCAGTGGGGGGTGTGCAGGAGGCAGACGATCGATGTTTCTCTCTCGTTGATGTTTCTAACTCTCTATCCCTCTCCCTTCCTCTCTGTGAAAAATCAATAAAATACACACACACACACACACACACACACACACAAAGACGATGAACTCCGAAGAGCAGCGGAGTTCTCACCACTCTGTTCCTGTGACCTGGTCTTCTGCCCCACCCCCCTTCCTAAAAGCAAAATAAAACAGCCCTGCCGGCATCAACGCCACGATTTTAGGGAAATCTGATCATTTTCACTGTTTATCCCTTAAAGCTCGAGGTGAAACCGAGGTACAGAGAAGAGGAGTGAGTTCTTGCCTTGGCAATGGCTCTGCTGGAGTGCCTGTCAGCCACCCCGGGGGGAAAAGAGGACTTCAGGCCGAAAACACCTTTGCACCCAAGGTGACTGGCCAACTGAGCGAGCGGAGAGAGACCGGGGTGCGGCCGTGTGGGTCAGTGGGCTGCAGTGCGCGCAGGGGCTCTCCACGACGGACTGCGAACTGCGCGCCGCTGAAGGATGTGTGGGATGAGCAATCCCTGGTGAGAGGAACGGCTCCTGACCGTCCTCGCGGAAGAGCTGCTTCCTGCGTGTCTCTGCTCTCCCGCAAAAGCCCGTCATCTCCGGCTCGCTCCCCTTCTCTTCCGCCCGGAGGACGGGAGCTGCGGACTGGGGCTTGAGGGGGCCTACACTTCGCACCTGCCATGCAGACCTGATGCACTGTCTCTGGTGACACTTACTTGGAATGCCACCAATCCCAGCACTCCCGTGTGCTACATGCTCATCTGTCTCCGGAAATGGGAGCATTCGTTAGCCGTTTAAAATATTATAAATATTCAAAAATTAACGACACCACCAAAGGCAAGCCCCTCTGAGCCCAGAGAGATCGCGAGCACAGGGCAAAAGAAAAGGCCCAGACCCCATTCCGACACTGCACCGCGACACCCGCGCTGCTCAGAGACTCGACTGCCTGTGACAGGTTCCCCCACTCGGGCCCTCAACTGGACAGACCCCCAGAAGCCTGTTAACAAGCAGTCAGCCCCAGAGACTCAAGTTCTAACAAGGGCTGACTTTCCACGCCAGGCATCGCCGAGAAGGAGAGAACCCTCTTCGAACAGAAATGCTGCATTTTAGTGAGGAATCGGTCCTCCGTCAGGAGTTCCTTGACGGATTCGGTCACCGGTGGCACAAGGAAATAGTTGCAAAGCAGCTGTTAATCAGAGCGCCGCGTCGGAGAACGCTGATGCTAGCACTCGTGAAAAAAATGCAACGGGCTAATTATGAAGCCATATATCTCACTAAAGAGCCTGTGTTCCTTGAGATTCTGGGCGAAGCACTCTCGGAGCCGGGGTCCTGGGATGACATAATTCTGGTTTTTCTGCAGCCGGGATCCTCTCTGAGCTGCGGTGCCCGCCCCCAGGCTCTCTTTCCAGCGAGGGGACAGGCCGAGGGGGACAGGCCGAGGGGGACAGGCACCCGGAAGCAGAGCCATCCACAGCCACATTCCCAAATGGTCCCCAAACACATCCCACGGTGTCAGATCCCTAACCGGAGTGAAAGGGACCCTGCGGGCGTGCAGAGGCAATGTGGGCATCCTCCTTGCAAGCGTGGCAAGGGAGCAAAGGGGTGTGAGCAGCAATAGAGGAAATCTACCCCCGGACGCCAAAATGAAAAGCGAGAATAGAAAGAAGAGGCAATAAACAGAACACAGAGGCCATGGGGTGGATGTCTACGTCAGAGGGAGGGAGGGCGGCGGGCAGAAAGCTGCTCCGAGGGTGTGAAATGCGACTCAGGGAGGCCGAGGGGCGAGCGGGCAGGTGAGGGGGGAGGTTAATATGCAGAGGAAGCTCGCTCAGCCAAAATTCAATCCGATCCGCCGATCCTCCGCAAGGACAAGGCGGGAGCGAGGCTCCCCGAAACCAGACGAGTGGGGGAGGGGGAGCGGCAGGCGGGGAATAACCTTGAGGCGGCCGGCGGGCGCGGCCCCAGCGCGGAGCCAAAGTGCCCCCTAGCCGGAGGCGGCGGCCGCGCAGGCCCGCTGCCCGCCCTGCCCGGCGCGCGGCCCAAACGGAGCGTTTTCGCTCCGGGAAAATGAGATGTTGTGCACGATGAAACCGAATGAAAACTGAGGTTTTAGGTAATTACTGGTTGGCATTTACATATCAGGGCTGGTTCAACACCTATTCATTTTCCCCTTTTATTTTCAATTTTTTAAAATTGCTCATTAAAAATGAACAGATGACAGCGACAGGATTTTTTTTTTTGACTCTTTCTGCTCTGTGGGTTACAAAAACCAAGAGGTACTTTTAGCCCGGTTATCTACAATGAACACACATACACCAAGGTATGTTTTATGTGCATCAAGGGGGAAAGTGGAGGCGGAAGTCAACAAAAGCCAGGAAGTTCCAAAACAAAGACACTGACTTGCACTTGAGGCGGCCTCCCGCCTGGCTGGCCGGGCAGCCCGGCCAAGGGAGGGGCGTGCCAGCTGCCCTGGCACTCACGGAGTTAAAGGAAAGAGCCTCTCTTTCAACTTGGAATTTCCTGGTTTTTGTCATTGTGTCCTTCCCATTGTGGATGTGGGTTCCAACCTACACTAATTACGCTGGGAGCCCTAATTTCCTTTGTTTTCCTTTCCTCTGTCCTTTTGTTTTTCGCATTAAAGAAAAAAAAATCTCTGGTTAAAGTGCACAAGAGCTGCCGAGGGAACGCGGTATTTTTTAAGGTCTGTTGTGCGAATCTGCACTTAGAGACCCCCACGGCATGCATTACTGACCCTGTTCTCTCTGTGCACGCGTGAACACGTGTGGCAAAAGCTTTATGAAAAGGGGCAACATCATATGCAGGAAAACTACCTTTCCGAGCGAAACAGCTCTGCATTTAAATCTCCCAGCTGAAAACACTGTAGGAACTGCTTGTCAGACAGAATGTCATTGTTTGCTTAGTTTATTAAACTAGTTTTTCCAGAAATGTGTGTTGGGGATAAAAAGCATTTTGACCAACATGGACTGTTTCAGATCAAATGACAACGTCGGGGTGACTTTGGGGAAGACTCGTGCCACCCTGCAGCGCGGAGGGAGGCGGGCAGCTGCGGGGAGCGGGGCTGGGGGAGCGGGGCTGCCGGGTCGGGGGTCGAGGAGGGCGGCAGCCGCACACAGAAAGGGCTCCCGCGCTCACACTTGCCCGGGAGGAGATGAAAAAGAACCTTGCTTCTGGGTTGAGAAGATCGAAGTTCCTTTTTAGGAAAGGTTGCGAAGAAAAGGGTTTTCTTGAGAGAGAAAGGAAAGCAAATTTAAATGCCTTGTCCCCTGCAGCCCCACCTGAATTTAGCTAGCAGCCCCCCCCCCCCGACTCTCGAGGCAGCCCACAAAGCAGGAACCCAAAGAGGGGAGAGAAAAAGGATGACATTTGCCTTGGCTTTGAAATCCAACGGGCAGCAAATTGTTTGAAGTCCTGTTTGGAGAAGAAACTGGAATAGCCGCCCCCTGAAAAGAGGAGGAAATGCCATTATCCACGGATCGCGGCGGCCGTGACCTCGGCAGGGAGGCGAGCGAGCCGCGGCGCGGGCCGGGGGACCGGGCAGGGATAAAGGGCCGCTGCGCCAAAGGCGCGTGACGAGGGCTGGGTGCGCGGTCCCAGGAGACGGGAAACGAGTCCGATGTCTCAAGTGTCTCTGAAGAGCTCCCTGACTGCTCCTCCTCAGGCCCCCCTGGTTTCCCATTTCCTCCCCCCAGCCTGGCTCCCCGCTGCTCCGGAAGCCCAGAGCACCAGGCCTCTTGCTACACAATTAATGGAGGTGTCAAGCTGCCGAGCTGAATCACCCCAAAGGAATGTAATGACTCAGTGTCCAAGATGCGCCCGAGGAGAACTGTGAGCTCACTCGGTGACGGTGACGGTGGCTGGTGACTCCGACGCTGGGAATACGTAGCGTGCGGTCCCCGGCCCTTCCTGCGACACCACTGCCTACTTCCTAAGTCGCTCGCTCCCCACCGCCGGGGCGTCTGAAGGTTACTTCTTCCTCACTCCAGATCCTTCAGCTGCTCCGGAGATGAAATGCTGCTGTGGTCCCCCCCTTTTGGAGTCAGGGCCAGACGGGGATGGTGAACTCCAGCTCGGACTTACTGAGATGGGAGGTGATTGGGAAGGAGATGAAGAAAGGTTCTGTCGTGGATAGTGATACCTCCAAGCATGAAGTCATCACTGGGGGCCACGGGATGGCCACGGGATGGGGGGGACAGGGACCGTTCACGGCAGCTCAGCACCTGGTGCTCTCAGGACAGTGAGATGGGCTCCCATCTCCAAGGAGGATAAGCTCTGCACCAAGAAATCCTGTCGGCCATCGCCCCACACACAGCACCAGGCGAAAGCCTTTGAGGAGTCAGTGAATGGCACTCCGATCAGACACCCGACCAAAGATACTGGAGAAGGGCCAAATGTTAAAAAATAGATTTGAGTACAAAAAAAAATTCGTAGTCATGGCCTAGAAATAGTATGAATCTAAAAGATAGCAAGAAAAAGGCAACATCTGCAATACTTTCCACAATAAAGGTAAATTTAAAAAATAAGGATGGCAAGACAAGTATTTAAAATGACAAATGTGTCATTATGGAAAACAACCTAAGTGTGCGCCGATGGGTGAATAGAGAGATTGGGGTGTATGTACAATGGAAGAATAGTCAGCCATAGAACAATGACATCTTGGTAATCTTGCTGTTTGCTCCCGCAGGGAGGGGCCTTGAGGGCATTATGCGAAGTGAAATAAATCGGACAAAGACAAATACCTTCGGAGCTCTCTTACGTGTAATCTAAACCAGTGTGCTGGGGGGGGGGGGGGGGGGGGCCCTGAGCTTCGCCCGGTGCCCCAGCAGGTCACTATTTCAATTCCCAGTCAGGGTGGGTGCCCGGCCTGCAGACTCAATCCCCAGTGGGGGGTGTGCAGGAGGCAGCCGACAGAGGTCTCTCCTTCACACTGATGTTCCTCTCTCCATCCCTCCCCCTTCCCCTCTCTCTGTAAAAATCAATAACATTGTTAATATATATATATATTTTTTAAAGTGAGCTCATAGCCCTGGTGGGGTGGCTCGACTGGTTGGAGCACTGTCACAGGTGCCAAAGCTGCAGGCTGGGTCCCCAGCGAGGGCACACGCAGGAATCAACGAGTGACTGTGGAGCAACAAAATCGATGTTTCTCTCTCTCTCCGCCCCCTTTCCTCTGTCTAAAAAATAATTTAAAAACCAATAAATAGAAGCTTAAAAAAAACAAAAAACAAGCTCATAGATAGAGAGAACAGATTGGTAATTGCCACGGGTGGGGGAGAAGACGGATAAAGGGGCACACTTTTTTATTTAGGAATCTGGGTTACAGATGTATGGCATAACTTCACTGAAGTAAGGGGGGAACTTACCTGAGTGACTTAGAAAAGGAGCATAGACAGACTAGGGGTGACAGGAACCGCACAGCACTGTGCGCGTTAACAACGCTGTCCCCCAGGGGGGGAGGTGGACCATGCTGATACCGCTACACAAGTACACTGGGACTGCGCACACAGATGATGGCCAGTGTAAAAATGAAGAGGTAAATTTTTAAAAATAGAAAAAAGTATACCTCGAGACCTTCCTTTGTACTATGCCCAAGACAAATGAGGAAACAACATCTAGCGCTTCCCATATGGTAACATTCTGCTTACCTTTCTAGCTTTTATACTTGGTCTCCCCTCTCTGCGGGCAGGTTTCCCTGCTTCATCTACTGAATTTCTCTGCACAACTGCCTCCCGCCCCATAAAAATAGGATTTTCAGCGGCGCCCACCTGGGCTTTTTGTAGCTAACCTGCACATGCTTTGGCCTCTGGACTGGAGAGCTCTTAACTGGACAATATTTTACTTAAAATACTTCGCACGCACAAATTTAAAAAATAAAATGACACGTGAGGGTAGCCTTTAAACCACCTTCACATCCACTGAGAAGCAGGAGAAAGTAATGATTAAGATTTGCTGCTAACAGAAGATTACCAAGTCCTAGTTCCTGCTATAATTTTAGACTCTTTCTGGTCCAAAAGGAAAAAAAAAAAAAGTATGAGTTCCAAAAGTATGACTCATAATAGAGTAAGCTAGCAGACGCAAAATTTTTCAAATTTACAGCAAGATGACAGGGATTAGAAACTCTTCCTATTCAAATGGCCCAATGAAATCAGCTCCCCTCGGAGGACAGGTGCCCTCACACCAAGCACAGGCCCAAGAGTGGACGGGAAGGGGTTATCCTCCGAGCCTGTGAGCTCAGTGGAACCAACTCTGATAACTGGGTGACAGGTGTCGGATGAGGCCGGTGGTCAGATTCTCTTTTCTAAGAAAGGGTTAGCTGTCACAGGCCCCACCTCTGTCGATGGCTTCAGAGCAGCGCCCACACGAAGAGAACGGCAGAGGAGCTGAGCCTCTGACACATGACGGAGCGCCACCACGTTCTACTGCAGAACTGGTTCTCACACCCACTGTCGGGTCTGTCCCTGCAGAACCAAGGTGTAAATCTGGAAGAGAAACTGAGCCCACAGACACCCCTCCAGTCCTTCTCTAATAAGCCCCAACCCAGAAATGTTTCGCTCAGCAAGGAAATCCAGAGCACACCAGGAAGAATCAAATGGCTTTGAACCAGTCAGTAACCTTTCCCTAAACATCATAAGCATTTCTACTGACAACCAAGCCCCCAATAAGCAAACACACTCTGAAAAATAAGTGCTGCACTGCCCGTCTGGCGGGGCTCGGTGGCTGAGCATCGGCCTGTGAACCAGGAGGTCACGGTTTGATTCCCGGGCAGGGCACATGCCGGTGTTGCAGACTCCATCCCCAGTGGGGGGCGTGCAAGAGGTAGCCAATCAATGATTCTCTTTCATCATCAATGTTTCTGTCTCTCTATATCTCTCTCTCCCACTGCCTTCCTCTCTGAAATACAATAAAAATATTTAAAAAATAATAAAAACAAATGATTCAACAAAGGCCTACCAGACACCAGAGCCATCCTGGCTATGAGGCTCTCGTTACAAGCCCCCTCCCTCCAATGGAAGTTAAGAGGGAGGGTCTTTAGGCCCTCCATCTGACATTCTTACCTATCACCACACTTAGAATTAACACGAAATTGAAACAATTCTCACCACTAAGCAAATCAGTTCTATTGAGCACCCTGCTCCTAAATGGAAGGAAACTCGTTACTAATTCCTCCCAGCTCTGTCCAGGAGACAGAAGTTCACTTTCGGTTAGCTGAAGGATTAAGAATTACCATCTTGCTTTGCAACCTTCTCGGCTGGCCACACCCCACCCACAGAGCAGGAGACTGAAATCACAAAAACCCCTGCGTTTCCTCCTCTGGCCAAAGCTTCCTGAGGCAGTGCCCCTCCTCATTTTCTGCTCGCTGTCCTCTCCCCCTCGCTTCTGGCCTGTTTAAACACACGCACACGGAGTGATTAACTTTTACAGGAAAACCAAATAAAATAACGTCGAAGCAAAAACGCGGTGATGTCAGGCTGCAGCTCGTACCATTCGTCTGTGGGAATCTGATTAGCGCTCGAGTGGCAGAGCTACCTGGAAAAGTGCTCACAATCCAATAAAAAAATGATACCAAACATTAACCTGATGGCTAAAAACTCCACATTTAAACAGCTAAAGTAATAAAGGAGCTCTTATTGAGTATTTTTTCTATTTCATTATGCCCCAAATTGACGAGGACTCCCGGATACATTTTCTAGACTTTTGGTTCCTCAAATCAAATGCTCTCTTGGACTTTTTTTTTTTTTTCTTAACTAAAAGGAAACAGCATTTCTTGTAAATCTGAACGAAAGGATTAAAGCTTCTCCTGCAATATCGATATCAGCCTTGAGTGCAAACACAGCCAAACACCGCAACAAACAAGCCTTTTTTTTTTCATTTATGTACTTTAATTCTGAACCTGCCTGTAGCCAGCAGAGAATTTCCATCCTGAATTTACCTAAGCAAACCTTCTATTATGTATTTCCTCGTTTACAGAGGTTTCGCTCAGAGCTGCTTGGCACAGGGGCAGGGCAGAAAGCAAGCAGGCTGGGCCTCAGGACACCTGCACCGAGCCCAGCCCTGACCCAACACGTCCTGACCCCCAGCCTCTCCCGGCCCTGCTGCGCCTCCGCTGCCTTCGCTCCCTGACGGAAGGGCTTACCCAGATGACCTATGGACCCTCCGGTCATGCCGTTTGTAATGTTTAAGTTAACTCCGTGAGGCAGCCTCGAGTACTCAGGCCAGGGACACACGGGCTTGAATCAAGGAGGGTCGCCCTAACCGGTTTGGCTCAGTGGATAGAGCGTCAGCCTGTGGACTGAGAGGTCCCGGGTTCGATTCCGGTCAAGGGCATGTACCTTGGTTGCGGGCACATCCACAGTGGGGGGTGTGCGGGAGGCAGCTGATCGATGTTTCTCTCTCATCAGTGTTTCTAACTCTCTATCCCTCCCTTCCTCTCTGTAAAAAAATCAATAAAATATTTTTTTTTAAAAAGGAGGGTCAGGGATAAGATCCAACTGTTCGGCAGCTGAGCTTTCCAATCTCATCCGGTTCGGAAAAAGGAGAAAATCAAGAGAGAGCAGGAAGGAGAAATCACTGCCGCCAAAAAAGAAGCTACGAATCCCATATATCACCCGCACAGCAAAGCTGTACTCACGCCACTTACTATTTATTTTAAATGCAAGGTTAGGTAGCTGGTGTCCAAATCACAGAAGATTAAAAAGTGCCAACGAGAAGAGAAACAAGCCAGCCTCTGAAGAGCTACTTGCAGAACAAAGACTACGAAGCAGAAAAAGCCGAGAACAAATGTCGAGAGAGAAACATCTATGGAAAGCAAACAAAAACCTCAAAAAGTGTATTAGTCTGGGGTCTTTCAGCCTAGACGGGGGCATTTAGAGTTGGGAAAACAGGCAGCATCTCTCTATTTGAACAGGCTTTGAAAATAGAGCTACATTTCAGCACAATATAAATGTTTACATCTAAAATGACAACACTAACTCATCAGGATTCAACTATGTTCCAGATACTCTGCTTAATAAAGCAAGAAGGCATATAACCCTGATTTTGTGTAATTCTCCCGTTTTTAAAGTATTTTGTGTTCCTTTCATGTGGACCTCGGGGCCATCTCGCACACATATGTGGGCACAAGTTCTAGAAAATGGGTCTAGCCAGAGTGACTCAGCCGGGAGGCGGCAGGTATGGTGGCTTTCCTAAACTGACCGAGGGTGGTTTTTACTGAAGTCAGATTAGGGAGCAGGAAACCAGAGATTAAATAATGAGTAGTTACTAAGCATCCCCTGGGTCTACACAGAACACAGGCACTTACAAAACCAAGCAGAACCAGCAAAGATGCTGCTTTATATATTTATATAAATACAATTTTATTATTTTTTTTTAAATATATATTTTATTGATTTTTTACAGAGTGGAAGGGATAGGAATAGAAAGTCAGAAACATCGATGAGAGACATCGATCAGCTGCCTCTTGCACACCCCCTACTGGGGATGTGCCCGCAGCCAAGGTACATGCCCTTGCCGGAATCGAACCCGGGACCCTTCAGTCCGCAGTCCAACGCTCTATCCACTGAGCCAAACCGGTCTTGGCTATAAATACAATTTTATATATGTGTGTGTGTGTGTGTGTATATATATATATTTGATTTTTTACAGAGAGGAATGGAGAGGGATAGACAGTCAGAAACATCGATGAGAAACATCCATCAGCTGACTCCTGCACACCCCCTACTGGGGATGTGCCCGCAGCCAAGGTACATGCCCTTGACCGGAATCAAACCTGGGACCCTTCAGTTCACTGAGCCAAACCGGTTTCGGTTTCTTTCTTTTTCTTTTTCTTTTTTAATAAAGATGCTGCCTTTGCTGTTACAAGGAAAAAAGCCAAAAGAGAGCTTAGACCCTCCCGTCTCGCAAATGACCTAGGCTCCCCCACTCAGCAACCTTGACAGAAGATCAGTGAGCCTCCACTGGAATGCTTATAATGAACAGAGAACTCAATCTCTTAAGAGATTGTCAATTCATTTTCCGTTTAAAAACGGAGTTGAAATTTCCTTCCCTGAACCTTCCCTCCATTGGCCCAAGTCCTCTGCAGGAAACCAATACTAACTGGCTCCCTTCTGAAACAGTGCCGGGTGAGGAATGACAGCAGGCCTCTGTCACTTGGCTGTTTTTCCTATAAAAGCATTTCCCTCACTCTGCTTATTAACTAAATGTGAGCACCGGTTCCACTGCGCAGCGGAACGGTTCCATGAATTCTGCTCTTAAGCTTGGTAAGAGCAGCCTTGCCCTTTCTGGGAGGGCCAAGGCTACACCTGTAGTGTCAGAATGCATTAGCGATAATAAGGGCCACAGTAAAGCAAGAGACGACTTCACGCACACGCCACTGCAGAATGGCTAAATTCAATCAAACATGGCAGCACTTCCTGCGGCGCTGTGCTCGCCGGGGCCAGCGCGTGTGACGCGGCCCACTTACTGGAAGCTGCTGGAATCAGAAAGTGAGCGCTCTGCTCTGAGACCGTAATGGACGGGTTTTTACCAGCCCATAAGTGGCTTGGCATCCTTCTTTCCCAGGAATTACCTAGAAATTCATTTAACATCGGAAGACTACAAATGAAACTTCAGAAGGCGGAAAGTACATGAAGATCAGTACATGAATATCATCTTAAAGATATACGACTCTTGGGGGGGGGGTGGAGTAAACAGCCAGGAGGTGGTGATCAGGAACCAAAGCCCCAGATGACAGGTCTTAATTCTAACTCAGTCACCCACTTCCTCCGCGGCTCCCGGAGTCACTCAGCTCTCCTGCCCCTGCTTCCTCGTCTGTAAAATGGAACGACTACTGCCCGAGACTCACCAGAGTGCTACAAGGAGTAATTAGTCAGCATTTATGTAACACTTTTGATCTTCAAAGTAGGATTATTAGGCTATAAAGTAGAGTAGATGTGGTTTGCAAAATCTTTTAAAAACCTAAAATCAAGCATGCAAGCAAATTCAGAGGAGCAAAACCGGCTGACATCATCACCCAGCAGCCAGATCCCTCAGAGCATGGGCACCCACCTGCTGCCCTCGTATGTATTTGCATGTGGAGACAGAGGCACACGGACGTTTTATTAGGGAAAATGGGAGGAGGTGGAAAGAAGAAAGAGAGAAGAGAAAGTTAGGCATTAAAGAAAATATAAGAGAGGAGAGATAAAAAGAGAAATAAAGGGACAGAACAAAATGGAAAAAAGGAAAAAAAGAAAGGTAAATCTTATCCTTAGGAGAAGAGCAAAAATAGCAAGAAAGGAAGAAAAGAAAAAATGGGGGGGGGGATCTTTATTAAGGGACAGAACAAATAAAAAGTGCATCCAGTTTTTAAAGATAAGGCAAAACAGCAAAGAAAATTTTTAAAAATTAAAAAAAAATTTTTTAAAGAGCAGGATGAAGAGTAGAGGATGGGAAAAGAGAGCATAGGCTTTAAGAATGTGTCTGGAAACCAGGAAGCTGAGAGAAGTCATTAGCAAGTCCACAGTGCGTCTCCAGTGATACTGCGTGGATCAATTCATTTAACGCTGCCCTGTACATTTACAGAAAAGTACCCCTGATATAATAAAGGCTCATAAACACGCAGAAATTGGGTTAGGCCTGTTTCGAATTCCTGCCAAACAATGGTTCAGAAAAATGAAGCTCTATTTTAATTAGCTGGATTCACGAGTGATTTGATAACAGCAGATGCTGTCTGGATGCTTTCAGCTTGATGGGCTCCACATACATGAACTTAGAGTGCTTCTGATGCAATTAGGTGTTTCTTGCTGCTCCAACATGCCAGGCCCATGGACCTGGGTCTATGTGTAACCCCTACACGTTGCTATATTTATCTGCACGTTAATATTTCAGATCATGAAGAGGAGGAAAGTGACCACATAAGAGAAGTACAGAAGGACTTTAAAAGTCACTGGTGGGTACAACAGAATCCTCTCACCGTGAGCTTTCTTTCCACTGGGGAGGGGAAAAGTTGGGCAGCTGAGAAAAAGCCACGCGGGCGGGCGGCATCTGTGTAGAAGAAATATTTAATTCCAAAGCTGAAATACAGCGGAATGCACCTCCCCTCCCGCAATTCCAGTCCGCTGTTACAGCGAAGGCTTAGCGCGCCTAATGCACAGCCCGGCCCGGGACTAAGTGGCCTGCAGAATGTTCTTTGTAATCAGGCCTCCGATTACAACTCAGACCGCCGTTCCCGAGACCGCGGGGTGCTCGGCACCGCAGCCCCGCAAGTCCGAGCGTTTTCACCAGGTGCTTTCAAGCTGGGGCACCTGCCTGCCCCCTCTCCCTTTTAAGCACTCTCCCCTCCTCCGAAGAGCACTCTGTTTGCCTCTCCCAGCGCACTCTGCCCTCCGCCGGGCCCACTCAGGGCTCCGCCACCCGCACGCACGCCCGCCCGCCCGCCCGGAGCCGCTGCCGGCCGCCTCCGCCCGGGCTGCCGGTTGGGAGGGCCTGTCGGTTAATTATCTGTCAGTCTGTCACGGCTGGGCTGCGAGGGATTATGACAAAGGGGGGTGCTGGCAGGAAGGTCTCTCCTGGGCGGTGCGCTCCTCGTCCTGAAATCCCGAATCGGACTTTCAAAACCATTCACCCCTGCTGGAGGGCGCCTGGTGCGGAGGGCAGGGGAGAAATACGCCCGGGTTCTGACCGAGGCGTCCGGACAGAGCAGGGGGCGCCTGAACCCCACCTCGACCACAAGCACGCGAGGAGAGCTCCCAGCCTCCTCTGGGAGGGACAAAGCGGACAGAGTGACCTTCACACGGCCTCCGCCGGCGCTAACAAGCTGAGCCTGTAAATCAGGATGAAATCCCCGCGCAGAAAGCGAAGGAGAAGCGCTTCTCCGGGAAAGAGCCGGCGCGGCCCTGCCTCCGCGTCAGCATCTCAGGGCAAGTGTCTGGAGGGCAGGAAGCTCCGGGCCGGCGACTGGGGGGAAAATACGTGTTTATTGTACAGAGGAGGCCCTTCTTCAAAAGTTATTTATTTCCCAAAACCACTCTGCTAAATAGAGGTTTCAATCTAATTGGAACTGCAATCTGCATACTGTAAAGGCACCGAATGCCAGTCAGGACTCCTGCTCCGGCTTCTGGTGGGTTTCCCAGGGCCCAACACCTCACGAGCACGTAAGGGCAAAGTATAGGGAATTACCCTAAAACGCATACACGTTTACATAGAATTTTTCCTTAGCCCCTCACGGTCCCCGAAGGAGGGACACGGTGCAGGCTGTGAAGGGGGGGGGGGGGATGCTGGTGACACTCCGGAGCCAGAGCCAACGAGGAGAACGGGGCTCGTGGCGGCATCCGGTTTGCGCTCAGCTGTGCTCGACGGTGTGGCCTGCATGTACCGCTGGTCTCCGGGGAGCCCTCACTGACCACTTGCTCTTCTCCACTCTCCCCTCCTATTCACATCCCAAATCAGCCATGGTGCTCAGCAGAGAGGCAAATGGGCACGGACTCAAATACAGTTTTTTGACAAGAAGTAAAAAGAAACCTTATCAATCAAATAGAAAATTTTAAAAAGAAGAGGGAGGGAGAGAGGGAGAGAGGGAGGGGGGAAGAGGGAGGGAAGGAAGAAAGGGAGAAAGAAGGAGGGAGGGATGGGGAGGAAGGGGGGAAGAAGGGAGGGAGGAAGGGAGAGAGGGAGGGAGGGAGAGACAGAGAGAGACAGAGAGACAGAGAATGCAAAGCAAAGGTCAACATACAAATAACAGGAAATGAAAAAGAAAAGGGACAGGTCAGGGCCTCCCAGAAAGGCTCAAATGTTCTGGCGCACCTCTGGGCTCACATGTGACCTGAGGCGCTGCTCTAGGGGACAGGAGCGGGGCTTATCCCCCTCCGCTCGTTTAAACTTACTTTCTGCTTCTGCTCCTTTCCCTCATTTCAAGTAAGAAATGATTTAATTTTTTCAAAACTGCATCCCGAGGGCCCAAAGATATATACCCCTGGCTTTCTTAAAAACTAACAGGCGTCTTCTCCGTTCCAGCAACTACTCTCTGCTCTCCACACGCTGACCACCCCGGCCCCTGTCACAGGCTACACCTTCAGCAACACCCACAATTAACCCACAGCTTCAGCTTCCCCATTTAAAAAAAAAAAAAAAAAGGGAAAGAAAAGAAAAGAAAAATAGAAAGAATAAATATGAATTTGAAGGGGAATTCTGCCAAAACCTAAACCTCCCAGATCTGGTTCAGCCACATTCTTACCCACACAGCCTGCACTTCTAGTGCCTCCCTACATTTTTCCAAATGCAGCTGCACCGACCTCTTAAAATTCAGATTTCTAGCACCTATAATTACAGGGCGCTGGAGCAGGCTCCTTTAATTAATGAACCTGACTCCTGTCTTCAAAGGCAATCTGCATACGGCGTGCATCACAGGGGCGAGCGGGCTGCTCGGGGCTCTGCGCCCCTGCCCCCGGCGGGCAGCCCTCTGCGCCTCCAGAGGAGAGGGAAGCTGCCCCCGCCCGGCGTCCGCCTCCACTCACACCCCAACCTGGATCAAGCCCACCGCACAGTTGAGACAATGAAACATGTCTTGGAACTTAAAGAGAAGAGAAGGAAGCTTTCCTGGGTGTGACCAGCAAAACCCCAAGAGAATGAGGTTCTCCCGGTTGGAGTGCTCCCCTGATTTCACTGTCTGCTTCCCTCTGCCAGGATGAAGCAGGGGGTGAGGGCAGGAGAGACGGGTCGGCAGTGACCCGCTGTGCCAGGCTGGACAGGCAACAGAGGGAAGGGCCTGGGCTCTGACAACTCTGGACAAGAAATGAACACGACAGCCCTGGGCCTGACACTCAGGCCGGAGCAGAAGCGGAACTGGCGGAAAAGGCTGTGCTCCCCTCGGGCGAGCGAACAGGTGGAAAGGGGTCACAGCATGAAGCTACTGTTCGTGACTTCTGGAGAAGAGTCTGCGCACACCCGAAGGGCGTTAACTAAGCCCCCGGGTCTGCTCCCAGGTGGTCGTGCCCATTCTTGATGCGACTCTTCTCGAAGCCAACGCCTGCTCAGCAGTTTTGAAAGCACAGACTCCTCCTCTGGCCGCTCTGACGGCACAGCCCAGCGCTGGCTGTGCCCGCTGCCCATGCCAGGACAGCCGACAGCCGCTCTCCTCCCGGTGGCTGAGCTGGCCCATAACCATGTGCCCCGGAGAGCAGGCTGCCTCTGGCTGCACACAAGCCATAGCTGCCAGGAGAGACAGGTCTGGGTCAAGTCCAGTGGACCCCGGGTCAAGTTTCAGGGAGGAGATTTAAGATCCGGTAAAGGACTTCAACGGGTCTGGCAATGATGAAGACAGGTCTTGTTCAGTCCACTACCACCTGATAACCCCTTCCTCAGGGGTCCCCCAGCTCCACAGCAAACCCCCTGGGGGGCTGTTGGTATTACTGACCAGTAAACACACCTCCTTTACAAACAGAGACAAAGTTCTCAGACTCTGCACCCAGCAACACATTTTCTACAATTTCCCCAGTTTCTCATCTGTGACTTGGGCCGTAAAATGAAGCCGAGAACAGCCCTGGGGTTGGTAAGTGAAAACTTGCGGCACACTGTCCGGGCTTCTTAGTTCTTCCCAGGACACTTTTGAGGGCAGATGTCAAAAATTGAATTTGGACCCCGGCCAGTTCGCTCAGTGGTTAGAGCATCGCCTGCAGACCAGTGTGTCTCAGGTTTGATGCCCAGTCCAGGGCACATACCTCAGTTGCGGGTTCGCTCCCCATCCCTCTCTCTCTAAAATCCATTTTAAAATAATAAAATATATTTAGTTTGGTCATTCATATTCTGCCAGAAAAGGGGACTTCAACATTCCCGTGAGCTTTTGAAAGAAAAGAAAAACAGTAACATCGGTCTGTCCAATGGCTAAAACCTCACATCCGAGCGAGGCATGATGACTGACCACTGGTCTAAGCCCACAGCCTGTCCCATTCCCGGGCACGTGGCCTGCCATCTCCATGACACACCCCGGGGCTGGCACAGGCCAGCATCTCTGCTCTCCCGGCAGATCCGCCTCCAAAGCCGTCAGCACCCCGCACCCTGACCCCCTGACCACGGGGCACAGCGGAGCTGCAGGCCCAGAGCCATGGCTGTCGCGCTCGCAAATCACTCGCAGCCAGAGCGGGTGAAGGGTTTTTAAGTTGGTCTGGTCTTCCCACCAAGACATCCTCAAAGTTCACTGTTCTTTGAAGTGGAAGCATTAATTCGCTCACAAACAAACAATGGGGAGCCGGGACCAGAGAGAACCCGGGACGGAGGACGAAGGCCGGTGCGCATGCCAACGGCCCGGGAGGCAGCTGCCCATGGGTGTCCGGGGAGGCTCGGCCCGGCGCGCACAGCAGCCGGCCAGGCACTCTCTTTCCGCCGCGTCTCCAGGGGCAGCCGCCCATCGATCCCAGGCACACACAGGCGTTCCAGGCCCAATCCCTTACCTCAGAGCAGCCTCTGCCCCGGATTCCTGCTTGCGCTTTAATGTTTAAATTATTAAATGCATTAATGTATTTACATTATTCAAGTCTTATGTGCATTTTTCTGAGATAATTTATGTATAAGAGTTTGAATGTCCATGACTGTTAATGTCTACAACCCTTCCTGTTCGTTATTGATTCTGGAAGAAGAAAAAAAAAGTCAGAGTTTTAATGCCTTATTTTTAATGTATTAAGAGTCTGAATAAGTGCATTCTCTTTTTTCTTTTGTAATTTCATAATTTAAGTAGTGCATTTATTAAACTGACACAGTATGAATTGTGGTGAAGCCTGGCACGGCTCCACGGTGCCGAGCAGCCAGCTGGAGGAGCACGCCCGCCCCTCTGCAGCCTGCAGCGCCGGCTCAGCGCACCCCGCACCCGCGCCCCGCACCCGCGCCCCACAGCCACCTCCCCGAGCTGGAGGGGCAGCTGGAGGGGCTGCAGGCGCCGCCAAACGCAGGCTGTGCAGGAGCGTCTCTTCCTCCTCCTTCAAGTCCTCGCCCAAACCTTCCTCCTTTTTGTCCAGTCCTCACCCACACCCTCTCTCCCCGCTAAGTCGGTTTCCGGGAGCCGCTCAGCTGCCTCTGGTTTTCTGCTCATGGGAGTCCTCACCTGCTGTGCTCTCGGTGATTCCGAACAGGGTCTGGAATCAGCACACAATGTGCCAGAACCACCAAAATGCCAGCGTTTAGCACAGCGAAAAACGAGCCAACAACACAACTGTCTTTAAAAAGGGACCCAAAGATGCAACATCTCAGACTGCACCTCGAACCTGAGCAAAAAAAACTTTTCTTTTGAAATCCAGTTTCCACAGCAGAAAAACCCTCTCAGCTGTAGCCAGTAGAGCGACAGTGACACCCAATGGCCTATCGGTTCACTCCCAGCTGAGCACGCCCCCGCTTTCCCCCATCGGTCTCAGGCCCGGAGTTCCAACCGAACAGGAAGCTCAGGGGAAAACCAGGTGTCAGCTGCTCATCCAAAAGCCGAGTCGCTGTGGATGCACTTCCTGCCGCTACACGGAACACACACACTCTGTATGTAACTATGCTCATGTGTGCAAACTGCACAGGGGAACACACACCAGACACCATCTTTCTGGCGGGCGACGTGAGTGCTTGCGCATACACAGATCACAACACGTGGACGGGGCAACACTGTACAAATCGACTTGGAGTGAGAGAAAGTTGCTCACTGCTGTTTTTTAGAATCTAACTCTGCCACTTCTCATGTCAGACATGCACACTTACAAATAAATACACACATATACATATATATGTGTGTATGTGTTGTGTTTTTCATGTATTTTCTTCCTTTCTTTTTTTCTATTTTTTTTCCTGGTTCCTTCTTTTCTATTTTCTTTTCTTTTTTTTGGCCACTCACTACCATTCTTTAACTGTTACAATTTATATCAGCATATAATGTTAAATAATTACAAGGAGCGGAGCTCACTCTAGTGAGGATATAAACGCGCTGTGGGAATCTACAGATTTAAACAAATAACACTCACGGCAGGGGGTGAGCGGATGAATTAGCATTAATATCCTGCCTGGGAGATCCCAGTGCTCTGGCACTGCTTAAATACAGATCTTTTCTGTAACCGTCAATATGACAGCTCCCGGCAATACAGCCCCTGCCCCTTTCCCAGTCAATATAGCAGCCGGTGAAAATAGAAACGTCCCTATAGCAATCAATATAGCAGCCAGCTAAAATAAACCCTTCCCTTTTAAGGGCTATATAATAGTCAGCTAAATGGAAGAATTGGCACCCCTGCTGGAGAACTGAGCGGAGATGCCAAGGAATGAGCAGGCCATGCGCACAAAATGGTCCTCGTGCCCAGGGAGGCAGAAGACATGCCAGGCAGGAGCCTGCGTGGGGCGCGGGGCAGGCTGCGCCCGGTCCCACGGAGTGAATGCCCAGGTGGCGAGCAGGCCAGAGGGCACACCTCACTGGGGTTTCGGTAACACGGCCAGGGACTCCAGAATCCGGTTCAGACTGTCAGCGGGCATAAGGGAACACGTGTTTTGGGTACAGAGGGAGAGTATCTTGATCTGAACCCCGTTCGCCCTGCTCCAGCCCCAGAAGGGCAGAGTATTAAGTTAACAGTCTGTGGTTTTCTGTTTTCCAGCAGCGGGCACAGCGGTCGTGTCAGAGTCAGACATCTAGCCAAGTGGGTGGAAAGCATGGCATTCTACGTAGAATGCCGCCCAGAAGATACACAGAACTCGTTTTAAAATCCACAGCCACGCTCCTGTTGCCTTTTGTAACGATACCACCTTTCCCCTAGTCCCAACACGGAAACCTCTCCTTCCCCGGAGACATAAGGAAAGAAGTTGTATTTTAAGAGAATTCGGAGGATGGCTCATTCCGAATGCCAAAAAACCCCAACAAAAGCCTTTCATAAAAAAGAAAAAGAAAATAAGGAGCATCTGATCAAGAGAAGTTTCTACGCATTTAAAGTCACAGTTCTTTCTTGTCGCAAGCAGCGACTGCTAAAACCAGTCTGCGGGCTGTGGAGGTGACAAATGCGGACCGCAGCGATGCGACGGGTGCCAGGGTGCAGCCGCGCTCCGGAGGGGCTGCGGGGCCGCTGTCTCCACACAGAGGCGCCTGGGGACGCCCCTCCGCCTCATCACCATTCCACAATCTGTCTGCCGTCCTGCGGGTAAACCACAGCGGGTCCCTGCCTCCCGGCCAGGTGCTGAACACCCAGTGACGCTCCTGTCATCAATCAGGTGCCTCGGGAGAGCGCCGGTGTCAGAAACGGCAGGAAGAGACCCGGAGAGTTGGAGAGCTCAGGTCCTCAAAGCTTCAGATCGCCCCGCCCGCCCTGAGCCCAAAGGCTGAGCAGGGCCCTCAGGAGAGGAAAAGACGGCGTGATGGGGGACACAGGCGCTCACCGGTGCTCCGGCCCATCCCAGGACATCCCGTGCTCGCTCTCAATGGACACGGCAGCCATTCAGTGGAGGAGACGGGTATGTGGTGGAGGGAGAGGCACCAGGATTTTACAGAAAACGCAGCAGCACAAAAGTGAGAGTCTGTTCGGACCTGACCTGGCACTCAGCATCTAGAGCCGAAGCCAATGGACACGTCATAAAGGCCATTCCCGCGTCTACACGACATCAACGGGGCGGGGGGGGTCCGCTCTCAGTCAGATGGCAGCGCAGCTGGAGAGAATGCTCCGTGAGGGCAGCACGCCCACCTCAACGACAGGCGTGACGGCCACCAAAGTCAGGCGGGGCGGCCGGGGGGGCGGAGAACAGAGCGCAGTGAGAAAACGGCTCCCACAGGGAAGCAGAGGAGAGAGACGCGAACAACAAGATCAGAGGTAACAGGAGAGGTAACATAAAAACGGCGAGAACGGCACTCCGGCTTTTACAGCTTAAAGCTTTCGGGGCATTTCTGCAGTGACAGTTGCAATAAAGCAAACAGGACGGTGAGTCGTCCAGTGTCCAAGTTGAGTCAAAGGGGCCGTTTCTGGACAGCGAGGCGGCCCGGCCCGCACACGCACGAGGCGCTCAGACAGGACGCGGCAGAGCGGCGGCGGGAGGGAGCGGTCTCTGCCAGTCCCCGTGTCACCAGGCGTAAAGACTGTCAAGATTTAAACCATAATAATGGAAAGGCTATAAAGGTCTCAGCTCTAATGTTTCCTCTGACGTTCCCTTTCATAAAATGCCCGCTTTATGTCACGCCCATGACAACGATACACCACACGCCCACAGAGGTGTGCGCCCCGGGAGAACCGTGGCCCCCGGAGCTCCCAGCGGGCAGCCGGGCAGCAGCGCACACGCCAGCCCCTGGGCTCACCGCCGCCATCTCCATGCGTGAGGACACGCACTCACGCACACACTCACGCATGCACACGCTGTACAACTATGGACTCAGTGCCTGCTTCCTGCCAGGAGCCGAGTGAGGATACGTGCCCATCCCATACGGACTTGATAAGGCGCCTCGGTGCCAAACAGCCGGGAAACAGACAAACAAAAACCGTATTCTGCGGGGAAACGCGACCTTTGCTGCCTCAGCACCTACTCGCTTCACACCAGGGCCCGGCAGCCCAGTGCGACGCAGCTTTCCCTCCTCCTGAGCCAGAGGGAGCTCAGCACGTAAGGTGCAACCCGAATCAGGGGGCGGGCAAAAAGGGGGCGAAACTGACACCCACAGAGACATGCCTTTGCTTGAGCTCAGCAGCGAAACTGTACAGAAACTACGAGTTTAAAGAGAATCTTTTACCTGCAGCCTGCCCCCCGAACCGTCCGCGGCACCAGCGAACGGCAAAGGAAGACAAAGCCAAAGCTCTCCACGTTCATACCGTTCGGACGCGGCAGAGGCAGCAACTTAGAAAGGACAACATGGCCGAAACCGGTGTGGCTCCGTGGAGAGCGCGTCGGCCTGCGGGTTGAAGGGTCCCGGGTTCGATTCCGGTCAAGGGCATGGACCTTGGTTGCGGGCACATCCCCGGTGGGGGGTGTGCAGGAGGCAGCTGATCGATGTTTCTCTCTCATCGATGTTCCTTTCTATCCCTCTCCCTTCCTCTCTGTAAAAAAAAAAATCAATAAAATAAATATATTTTTTAAAAAGGACAACGTGGATGTGAGAACCACACGAGGGATGAAATGAGGTTGGCATCTGTAAGTCAGGGAGACCGTGTGATGCCATTAGAGAGGGCAAGGCACAGCATCGGGAAAGGACCAACTCGGTGCAGACACAGAGCACCTCGCACTGGCTAGGATGGCAGCCGGTGCCAACCACAAACCGTCACGGCTGCTTCCCTGTCGGTCTACACCGGCCACTGGTGAGTGTGTGCCACAGCCACCAACTGCCCCTCGGCCCCTGTCCTTAGCTTACAGACCAGGGGGAGCAGGAGAGACCAGTTGGTAATGAGTAAGTAATGGCCACTCAAAGACGTTGTGTTCTACGGAGCTGCTTCGGCAGGAAAAGCCGCTCGGAAAATAAAAAGTGAAAGAATAAAATCAGCTAGAGAAACTCAATTTTCTCCTCCCTTCCTCCCAAAGCCACACTTAGGATAAAATGAGGTTTGCGCAGGTTAATCCTTATGAGGTAAGGAAAAAATGATTAAATACATTTAAAAAAATCAATTGTACATTAAACCAAATCCAGAACTGCACAAACACACACCGCAGCATCCCCCCCGCCGCCGGCTCCGCAGTCTGGTCAGCGGGGGACACCCCACCGGAGGGGGGAGCCGCGGTGATGGGAGGCGATGGGAGGGGAGCAGGAGGGAGGGGAAAGGGAGCTGGGGAGGGCAGGAGGAGGGCAGGCCGCGATCTCTCTGGAATAACGGTGTTCCCAGACACTCCCGAGGAAGAACCAAAACGGGGCTCGGGAGACCAGGCCAGATCTTCCAAACTCCAGCAGAAATAACGATGGTGATCGTCATTTGATAAACAGGAGTTATAAACCGCGTCACTGTCAAATGATCTGCCACTATTTCCAGTTATTTCTTCTGCTCATTAGCAGATCTATTAACCGCCATTTTTCAGCGAGACGACAGAGCCGCGCTGGCGCGAGGGGAGGTCAGGAGGCCTTTGTCTGGGAAGAAAGCCCCTCTTGGAGCCAGGACGGCAAGGTCGCCCCTCCCCGGTGCTCTGGGTCCTCAGAGGAAAGCCCACAGGAACGAAAAGCCCAAGCCGGGCCAGGGGCCCCGGCTCCTCCTTCCCCCGCGGAGTGAGGGAGGCCTGAGAATGCCTGGCTGGTCCTCCAGACACCCTCCCGGGGCTGAGACGTCGGTGCTCCCGCAGCCGGAGGGCCTGGCAGGGCCGCGGTGGAGGCCGTGCTCTGGGAGCACCAGGAGCTGGCACTCACCCCACAAAGCCCCGGCTGCACACCTGTCAGTCTTGGGTCCCAGGGTCTAAAAAAGTGACAAATCCAGAGCTCCCCCTTTAATGGGCTTCCGAAATGAGTCACTGAGAACGGAAGAGAAAGTTCTGAAGCCTGGCTGGGAGTGGGGGAGATGGGAGCGGGGGGAGGGAACGCCGACAGGAAAAACGGGTCATCAACCAAATGACGGCGGTGTTCCCACCAGGATAAAGACGCATGCCCACGGGGAAAAGTTTCAAGACATCTGAACATTTCTAGAGCGGTTATCAATGGCAACAAGAGCTGACAAACGGATTCGACTCTTACAGACATCCCCATCCCTTTCGGAGCGAGACCGCTGACAGTGAGGGGTGTGGATGCGGACAGGGGCGTGGATCAGGGGTGTGCCTGCGGCAGAGAGAGCAGAGATGGAAGATGCGGGCGCTGCAGCTTCCATGTGGATCCGGGGGCTCCCTGAAGACTGCACCGCACCCGCTTCGGAGCCAGAGTCAAAAGCAAACTGCTCCGTCGGGGCCCTCCCTCTGCCAGCAGGAGACGGGCCCGCGCGCGGCTGCTGCCCCCTAGAAGCCACCGGCGGCACTGCACCTGCTCCACAGACTGAACATGAAAAGATCCTATTATCTTGCCTCGATCGCGCAACCCGTCATTAGTGAGGTGCAGGGGTGTGGACGCCTCCGAGAACAAGGGGGCCCCCATCACCTGTGATAAATTAATGGGTGCCTTTTCAGCGGCTAAGACGCACACAAAGGCTCCACGCGGGAAGCACGCAGGCAGCAGCCTCAGAGGAAGCAGGGTCCCCAGGCAGCCCCCCACCCCACACACCCCCAACGCCGAGGCCTCTCCCACACGCTGCGGGCCCCAGAGCTCAGCAGTGCGGCTTCGGGGCTGCCATCCCAGGCCTGCCCTGGGCTTGTTTCCCCGCTGTAAACTGAGGGAAAGAGCCGCTCTCCCCAGTTTGTTAGGATAAAACAAGGCAACAGAAATACAGAAACGCTGCGGGGCCAGCAACTCACACACTGGCCTGTGTGATCAGGGCTTGGAATCGGTCAGTTAAGGGGAAATCAGTTCAAGTGGGGCATCATTAAAAGCGGGGCCTCCTCTGCATGCCTTACACATTTCACATTAACTCAAAACCTATAAACGAACAGTCATTTGCTAATCTTTTGATGTCGAGCCAGACCTTCCCTTTGAGGGGAGGCCCGCAGACTGCGGCTCCCAGACAGACGTCTTTCTCGCATAAACCCCGCCCGTAACACACCCTCCACCATTTCTGAAGCAAAGCAAGAACTGAAAGAAATTAGTAAAGCAAATCAAAGTACCAAATACTTCTAGATCTTTATGATCTGCCCCTGGCTCAACTGCCGCCTTGCTCGCACCTCAAAAGACGGCCATCTTTCTAGCAGCTCACACTTACCAAAGCATCGCGCCCAGCTCCCACGACCCCTTTCCACATTGGTTTATAAAACACATGATACATGCAGGCCCCTCCGTTCACGTTTATTTGTATTTCAGCCCGCTACAGCACACTCAGTGAACGGCCTCAATCGTTAACAAACCCAACCGGCTCTCACCGGTTCGGGGCCCGCCGGCCTGTGAGTCAGTGTCCCGGGGCCACATGGCTGGTCGCCTGCCCCCAGGAGTGTGCCTAACGCCAGCTCGCACCACCGGAACAAATGTATGTACTGCACAAGAGATGTGAAACGGCTTTCAAAGCGCACACTAGACAGACAGAAGGGCACGGCAAAAGTGAAGAATAAGGAAGGGACCCTGAACAGAGCATCGGCCTGCGGACTCAAGGGTCCCAGGTTCGGTTCCGGTCAAGGGCATGTACCTTGGCTGCGGGCACAAACCCAGTAGGGGGTGTGCAGGAGGCAGCTGATCGATGTTTCTCTCTCGTTGATGTTTCTGACTCTCTATCCCTCTCCCTTCCTCTCTGTAAAAAAAATCAATGAAATACATTTTTTTTTTTTAAAAAAATAAGGAAGGGGGAAAAGATGTTTAACAAAGACTGCTTACTTTTTCCCCTTCTCCCTCAAAATCCATTTCCGGTAAACGGTGGGAAAACTAACCCATTTATACAAATAACCAACTTAGATGCCTGATTCTATTAGTACATCCTCCCCACCAGGCTGGAGGGGGCGGCCCGGTCCCTAAGGACCCTCTTGGGGAGGGAAAGGCTTCTTGGTGGACACGGCTGGGTGAAGGGAGTGACCACGGACTCAGAGTCACCCCCGGTCACACCCTATAAACACAAGCAGGAGAGCCGTGCCACCAGGTCACTGCTAAGGCAAGAGGTCACAGAGGTGACAGCTCGTCTTCCTCTAGACCAGGCAGTACGGCCGCCCCACCCGAGGGCTGGGAGTGCGCCCTCTCTGAGCCCAAGTGGCGGGGAGTGCCCGGGCAGCTTCACCTCGGGAATCACTCAGGGGCGCCCATCTCTCGACTGTTCGGACGAACTCCTAATGGCAGAGAGAAGATTTGTGGAGCAACAGGCATAAATCTTGGTTGTAACTACAAACCATAAAAGAGGAGAGCGGGGAGGGGAGAGGAGAGGGCGGCGAAGGCGTCCTTCTCCAAAGCACCACTTTATCTTCCTGCGGCTTTTCACAGCGCAGGAGTGGGATGAACTACAAGATGGCATTTTCAGACCCAAATTGGTCTATGTGGTTTGACAAGGAGCTGAAATGTTCGAAACTGAGGTTCTCGCGCAAAACGCAGGGCACGAGGCTGTCCAGAGTATATGACCATCCAGGGGTCCCCAGACTGGGGGCTTTGGGGATTTACTGCATTTGCCACATGACACACTCATATTTTTTTTAATATATTTTATTGATTTTTTACAGAGAGGAAGGGAGAGGGACAGAGAGTCAGAAACATCGATGACAGAGAAACATCGATCAGCTGCCTCTTGCACACACCCCCACCGGGGATGTGCCCGCAGCCAAGGTACATGCCCTTGACCGGAATTGAACCCGGGACCTTTCAGTCCGCAAGCCGACGCTCTATCCACTGAGCCAAAACCGTTAGGGCAAAACAGCCATATTCTAGGTCACACTTAAAAAGACCCTGTTAAGTAAAACTTCTGCCCAACGAGATTACTAATCAACTTTAAACAAGAGCACGGCCCGTCTTCGGCAATGGTGAGGCCGCGCCCTGCAGGACTCAAGGACTCTGCCTCCAGGAGAAAAGGGGGGACACAACCCACTTCCTCCAAAGCAATGACGCGGGGGACGAGATTAAAGGCGAACCCCCAGCTCTGTGCGGCGCGGCGAAAAGGCACTCGAGTGCCCGGTCCCCCAGTTCCCAGGTCTCTGCAGCGAGGGCACCGTGTGGTTAGCCGACAGCCCGGCCTCTGATTACAGGAACTCGAGCGAATGTAAAGTGTTACCAGGAAAGCCGGGAGCCCGAAGTGTAAACAAAGCTGGAAAAGTATTTCAAATTCCACTCCTCTAATTATTACTCCTAAGAGTTTCGATTCATCTAATAATTATTTGTAAAAGGATACCTTACAACTGAAAAAGCAACCTCTTCGTTCACCTGAGAGAGGAAAGAACTTGAAAGGCAACCGCCCGGCCTATGTAATCAGCCCTCCCGGCCCGCAATAGGAAGGATGGGGAGGAAGAGGCAGTCACTTCAAAATCAGTAAGTGGCCAGGGATCACAGAGAAACCACCCAGGGGCAGAAGAGACTTTTCTCAAGTTCATCCTTGTAGGCATTTAGTTCTAAGCCGTTCCCCCGACCATCCCCCGCCAGGACAGGCGGGACCCTGAGGCGCCCATCCAACCAGGGTGTCCCTTTTGAAAGAGGAGTGTTTGCTTCCCTAGAGGTTTGGCACCGCTGGTGGCGGGAATGGGGGCGGCACGCCAAGGTTTTTCCTATTTGAAAGGTGCAGGCCGCAGGCCCAATATGTGGGGTCTGGACACACGACAATGTCCCCAGCAGAAAACCGCCAGGAGCCCCACCCTCCAGCTGTTGACACTACATTTTGGTCCCAAATTTCTCAGTAGCATTTAAGAGGGGTCCTCCCCAGCCTGTGTTGCTAGTAATGGTGTAAGTACCAAAATCTACAAAAAATTCACTTTTTAGATATAAACAAACTAGAGGCCTGGTGCATGAAATTCGTGCACAGGGGTGGGGTATGTCCCTCAGCCCAGCCTGCACCCTCTCCAATCTGGGTGGGACCCCTCAAGGGATGTCCTACCAGGATTGGGCCTAAATGGGCAGTCGGACATCCTTCTCATAATCCAGGACTGCTGGCTCCAAACTGCTCACCTGCCTGCCTCTCTGATTGCCCCTAACTGCTTCTGCCTGAGAGCCTGATCACCCCCTAACCACTCCCCTGCCAGCCTGATTGATGGCTAAGTGCTCTCCTGCCAGCCTGTTTGCCCCCAGCTTCCCTCCTCTGCCAGCCCGGTCACCCCTAACTGCCCTCCCCTGCAGGCTTGATCACCCCCAACTGCCCTCCCTTGTAGGCCTGGTCCCTCCCAACTGCCCTCCCCTGCTGGCCATCTTGTAATGGCCATCTTGTGTCCACAAGGGGGCAGGATCTTTGACCACATGGGGGCAGCCCTCTTGGTCAATCTGTGTATTAATCTTTTACTAGATAGGATAGAGGCCTGGTGCATGGGTGGGGGCCAGCTGGTTTGCCCTGAAGGGTGTCCTGGATCAGGGTGGGGGTTCCCTTGGGACATGAGGCAGCCTGGGAGAGGGGGCTGTGGTGGTTTGCGGGCCGGCCACACACCCCAGCAACCCAAGGGGAGGCCCTGGGATCTGGGATTAATTTATGTTCTACAATTGAAACTTTGTAGCCTGGAGCAGAACCAAGCCTTCTGCTCACTCTGTGGTGACAGCCATTTCTGTTTGGGTTTATTTAAATTCTATAAATGAAACTTTGTGGCCTAGAGTGGAGGCCTAGGCACTAGGGCTGCAGAAACTTGGCTTCCTCCATCATCCAGGCAACCCTAGCCTCTGCTCTCTCCAGGTCCATGGCTGCCACCATTTCTGTTGGAATTATGTATCTCCTATATAATGGAGGCCTAGGCCAGCAAGGGCAGGCAGAAAGCTTGGCTTCCTCCATTGCTGGGAAAACGCAAGCCTCCCTCCTGCTCTCACTGGCTGCAGCCATCTTGGTTAGGGTTTATTTGCTCCTGACTGGCTTGTGGGTGTGGCTTGTGAGAGTGGCTTGTGGGCATGTCAGAGGCACAGTCAATTTGCATATTACTCTTTTATTAGATAGAATAGCCCTGGCTGGGTGGCTCAGTTGGCTGGAGCATCATCCTGTACACCAAAAGGTTGCAGGTTCAATTCCTGGACAGGGTACACACCTAGGTTGCAGGTTCAAAACCCGGTCGGGGAGCATACAGGAGGCAACCGATGAATGTTTATCTCTTACTTCAATGTTTCTCTCTCTCTAGCTCCCTTGCTCTCTCTTTTTAAAAAAAAATTAATAAACATATCCTCGGGTCAAGAAATAAGTAAATAAGTAAATAAAGAGCAGATTTAGGATTATCCCTACAACGGCATCCCCAGTCACCTACATCCAGATGTCCGCACGTGAGAAGCGGGTGGAAATTACAGCTCACATGAGCAAACCTCATTCTGTCATTCAACAAGCCTGTAGAAGTCAACCACTATACATTTTAAAAATAATAATGCTGAATACTGTACATTGGCTATATTTATTTATTTATTTTTCCTGGGGAGGAAAAATGACAAGTTTCTAAAATCTCTAAATGGCTAGTTTCATTACCCCTTTGCTTATAGAGCACTTTGCTTATAGAGCAGTATTAAAATCAACTTTACTTCCCCACCTTGCTCTGAATTTTGTGAAAACCTGTGTTACATGTTATACATATGTGAATATGCACACATCCATAGCGCACATGAGTGTACACACAAAGAAAAGCACTGAGCATATGAACACCACCCTTCAGACATGCCTTGGTGGGGGGACCCGCCTCACCACAGGGAGCCCACCAGCCAGTTCCCCAAACTGCTCTGACCACAAAAGATACACGCACAGGGGGGTGCGTGCAGAACTACTGCGAGGTCCCTAGACGACTAGCCGGAGGCATTCTCCAGCAGCAGCTCCAGCCGAGCTCCCCGAACTCATCAGGACAGGAAGGGCCTCTGGTTAAGTGGGGGGGAAGGAGAGAGAAAACCCACAGGTGTCCAGGTGCGAGGCGGCTGAGCTCCCCAGACCAGAGACCAAATACCCGCTGCAGAACCCAGGTGGGCGAGGTTCCCTCTGAGCCTCAGGGAGAAACCCGAGGAAACCAAGATGGCAGCAGAGGGTATCGCTACTCAGAGGGCAAAACTACTGGCACACAGCTTGAGTCTGCCAGCGTCAAATGTCCTTATTTGTAAGGCTGCCCTAGCCGTCCAGCTCAGTGGAGAGAGTGTGGGCCTGTGGACTAAAGGGTCCCAGGTTCGATTCCAGTGAAGGCAGTAGGAGACACGCAGGAGGCAGCCGGTCAATGATTCTCTCATCACCGATCAGAGTCTCTCTCTCTCTCTCCCCCTTTCCTCTCTGAAATCAATGAAAAATATATTAATTAAAAAAAAAAAAAAGAATCCAGCGTACCAAAAAATATTGGTCCTGGGGAAGGTGATAATGTAGAAATCGCCATCTCGTTTATAAAAACACATTCGTGTAACTCAGCATTCTTTCGGTGAGTGGGCACCGGGAAGGGACTGAAACAGAACAACAAACCCTCTACTTTACAGGAGGAGGAAGAGAAAAGGGCAGAAGACTCATCCATTACAAAGAACTTGATGTCAATGAGCAAAGAGCTGAAATTCTAGTTTAGCCAAAACCCATGAGCATATAAAGTAGATGAGCAATAGTGTTGCTGAATATTGAGAAATTTGTTGCATTGGAACAAGCAGAACGAAACTTATTGCTTACTTCAAATAAGCTAAAATCATATGACTAAAGGGACTCTCAGAGGTTACTTAACCCCAGTTTCTGTCTCCAAGCAAGACAGGAGCTGAGTTACTTCATGCAGACAATGTCCACCCATTCTTTTTTTTTTTTTTTCTTTTTTTTCAGACAGGAGGGAAGAAGGGGAGAGAGAAACATCCATGAGAGGGAATATGGATAGGCTGCCTTCTGCGTGCCTCCCACTGGGGATGGAGCCCAGAACCCAGGCACGTGCCTCGACTGGGAATCAAACCATGACCCCCTGGTTCATAGGTCGATGTTCAACCACTGAGCCCCGCCAGCCGAGCTCCACCCGTTCTTTTTTTTTAATATATGTTTTATTGATTTTTTACAGAGAGGAAGGGAGAGGGATAAAGAATTAGAAACATCAATGAGAGAGAAACATCCATCAGCTGCCTCCACAACCAAGTACATGCCCTTGACAAGACTCGAACCTGGGACCGGTCAGTCCCCAGGCTGACGCTCTAGCCACTGAGCCAAACCGGTTTTGGCTCCACCCATTCTTAAAGACCTTTCGGCAAGGCAGGACTTGATCCTGCCAGAGTGAACCCACCTAGAGCCTTCGCTGAGCCTGAGAATGTGTCCACAAGGGGCGAGGAAAATGAGGTCTACAGGAAATTTGCAGAAGGCTCTGAACAGGTCTGGGAGCAGCTGGAGGGGCTGTCAAAATTCTCTGCCCGTGGAGGAAAAGCGCAATGAAGCAACAACGAAAAAGAAAACTAATCAGCCATTTGAACTAATACAAAGAGTGCTGTCATTAACACTTAGAATTTCAACTGGGAGTTTACCAGATTTGTCAATTTGGTCTGTTCACCAATCTCTAGCACTGAGAACTTTATGACATTATAGAGCAACTATCCCGCTAATACAGTCAGGGGTGCTGGGTTGGGTTTTTTTTTGGGGGGGGGAGGGGAATTTAAGGGGCAAGAGGGGGTAGCATGTAGTGTCACTGCTTGGGTAGAATCAAGACAAGAGAATGGACATGAACACAAATATATCATTTAGAAACTACAAGATCATACTTCTCAGCCTGTTTGTATTGTCCAGAGAGGACAGAAATGAGCATCAGGCCTTCCTTCCCTAGCAAATAAAGCAAACAATCATGCAAAAGCCCACATACATCCACCTGCGATCAACAGAGCCTCTTCTGTCAGAGCTCACATCTACACGTACAAAAGGCATATACATATCTATAAAGCCTAAGCAACCAGTTGACCAAACGACTGATCGACCAGTTGCTATGATGCGCACTGACCACCGGGGGCAGACAGTCAATGCAGGAGCTGCCCATTGGTGGTCAGTGCACTCCCCCAGCGGCAGTGCTGCTCAGCTGACCAACAGGCACCAGACGCCGGCGCACAGCTGACGAGCGCCACCGTGGCGGCGAGTGCGGACCGCTGCTGACGGGCTGACTGGGCACCAGACGCCGGCGCACAGCTGACGAGCGCCACCGTGGCGGCGAGTGCGGACCGCTCCTGACGGGCTGACTGGGCACCAGCTGCGGCAGGCGCAGCGGCCGGGATGAGCGGGAGCGGCCTCCCCAGCAGCCTGCCATTTCGCGCACTATACATCCCTTGGGGGACATCGGGCTGCTGGTTTCGGCCCGCAACATCCCCTGAGGGGTGCCGGACTGCGAGATGGCACAGGCCAGGCTGAGGGACCTCACCAGTGCACGAATCCGTGCACCAGCCCTCCAGTTTTTCATCAGAGGGAAGTTATTCCAAAGCGATCACTCGTTCTGGAGACAGAGAACACCAGTGTGTGCCTTTAGCACCCTGTGCTCAGGCCTTTTCCTGTAGAGAACAGGCAGCTCCCCTTAAGGAATTTCGCACTCAGCCGAGAACAAAAACAAAAATAGCACAGCAGGGTGTTCCCTCAGCACTGAACTATCCCACTCCTCCAGACCTGGCTTCCAGCGCCACAAAACCCACCCTGAGTACCCCTCACCCCACACCCCTTCCTCTGCAACTCCCCAAGTAATGAGGGCTCTCTCAGACTCCACGCCAGGCAATTCTGCACCAATTTTATACACGTTTTATACTGTTCGTTGAATTATATACAGCCCTATTTTTTGCTAATTGTTTCATGTACACAAATGCCCTTCCTCCCCCAGATAAAATATATAAATTACTTAAGAGGCTTAGTTTCATTCTTCAATTGTCTGTCCCTCCTGGGCATCCAGGGAATGGGTAACACCCAGGGCCGGAATCCCTGTGCTGGGCTTTCTGTGGTTGGGGGCCACCGTCCCCCTTCTCCAGAACTTGTGACTCAGCACGCGCTCCAGAGCGGCTTGTCCTGTACCCACAACCTGCCACACGAGCTCCGGCTGGCCCCTGGCAGGCTCCGCTGCCTGGCACCCTCCCGCCGCCGCTCCCCAGGGGCAGCGGTCGTTCACACAAGACCATACAGCTCGGCTGGTGCCCTCATTTAATCAGGCTGCTGCAAACGGTTGGCCAAAAGCAATAAGGCCATGACTGAGAGACTGTGGGAGTTTAATATAAAAAATTTAATAAAAAAAGAGGGGTCTACCTTTTAATAGGGCTCTAATTACCCAACTCATAGGATCAGCCCAAATGAGATGGGAGTTTATTTCGGGTTTTTTTTTTTAATTATTGGTTTTTTTATATATATATAAATTGCCGCTATGTGTTTTCTTTCCTCTGAGCAATTATGCAGCAAGTACGTAAAGAGGGGGGAAAATATTAATTAAATATAAGGTAATTGTAGAGCTGGCCTGGAGAGAATGAGTCTGAACTCCGGACAATCACAGGCTACTAGGGTTTGAAGACTGCTCGGGGCCTCCCAGAAAAGAAAGAAATAAAAATACAACCAACCAACGAGCAGATGCACAGGACAGCAGGAAAAGAGCACGCACAGAGACATCGGCAGAGCAAAGGGCTGCAGGGCTCCAAATACCCCGAAATCAGCAAGGCTGGACCTCCCAGAGTTTGTCCAATTATGACCCCCCAGAATGGACTGGCCGCTCTCCTGGTGATCAACAGTTACATTAGGAGATCAAAATTTAAAAAGAGTCTAAACCGGTTTGGCTCAGTGGATGGAGCGTTGGCCTGCGGACCGAAGGGTCCTGGGTTCGATTCCGGTCAAGGGCATGGACCTTGGCTGCGGGCACATCCCCAGTGGGGGCTGTGCAAGAGGCAGCTGATGGATGTTTCTCTCTCAGCGATGTTTCTGACTCTCTATCCCTCTCTCTTCCTCTCTGTAAAAAAACAATAAAATATATTTTTAAAAAAATTTAAAAAGAGACTGAGGAACAAAGGACTGAAAAGGACCGTCACGTTCAATTTGGACAGCACTCCAAAACCAGCTGTAACCTCAGCCCGAGGGAGCGTGCGGCAGGCCGTGGGGACACTCCAGGTCGGCCTAGGAGACGCGTCCACACCACCGTGACCTCAGGGGGAGCCCAGGCGACCCCACCAGAGTGAAACGAAGCCCCCGCGGGGCAGGTGGAAAGGAGCCGCTTTGGAAACAGCAGGTGACATGACGGCAGCGTGCTGTCCCGGAACAGTCCGGGCAGGGCGGCGTCACCTGTCTTCCTCCCCTCTGGCCGGGAAGCCTTAGAACGGCTCGCACCCAGACCCGCTCACGGTGCTAAGCCCTCTGCTTCCCGCCCCACGCTGCTGCCAGCGGAGAGGGGAGAAAAGCAGGCGGGACCGCGGGCCCGCAGAAACAAGAGCTTGGCAGTCCATCCCTAAACTTGCCGTCAACATTCCCCGAGAGGAAAAGCTCGGGAAAGCTCACCCGAGAGCCGGGCCCTCCATAAAGCATGTCTGGCCTGTGCAGAACAGGTCTCTCTGCCCCTCCCACAGGACCGGCAACCGTCCTGAAACGCGACGGAGGATGAACGTGGGGCAGGCGGGCAGGCGGGCAGGCGGGCAGGCGGGCAGGCGGGCAGGCGGGCAGGCGGGCAGGCGCTCTGGCCCCAAATCACCTTCGGCACCAGCGGGCCTCCTCCCCGTCACCAGTGTAAGCAGGAAACAAACAGCATAAACTGAACTACAACCAGGCAAAACGAGCTCCCTCCGCTACCTGTTCTTCAAAGGCCATCTGAGGTGGCCTCACCCTTAGGGGCAAAGCACAGCTATTCCAGCCCCAGCCGGTCTGCTTCAGTGGCTAGAGCGTCGGCCTGCGGACTGAAGGGTCCCGGGTTCGATTCCGGTCAAGGGCATGTACCTTGGTTGCAGGCACATCCCCAGTAGAAGGTGTGCAAGAGGCAGCTGATGGATGTTTCTCTCTCATCGATGTTTCTGACTTTCTATCCCTCTCCCCTCCTCTCTGTGAAAAATCAATAAAATGTGTATTTTTTAAAAAAGAACCCGTACCTCAGCTGCAGGCCCCTCCCCAGCCTGGGCCCTGGTCGGGGCGCGTGCACGAGGCAACCAATCGACGTGTTTCTCTCACATTGATATTTCTCTCTGTCTCTCCCTCTCTCTTCTACTCTCTCTAAAAATAAATGGAAAAGTATCCTAGCCGAGACCGGTTTGGCTCAGTGGATAGAGCATCGGATTGCGGACTGAAGGGTCCCGGGTTCGATTCCAGTCAAGGGCATATACGGTGGCTGCGGGCACATCCCCAGTGGGGGGCGTGCAAGAGGCAGCTGATCGATGTCTCTCTCTCATCGATGTTTCTGACTTTCTATCCCTCTCCCTTTCACTGTAAAAAATCAATAAAATATATTTTTTTTTAAAAAGTATCCTAGAGTGAGGATTAAAAAAAAAAAAAGAAAGAAAAAACACCTAGTCTATACAATCAAGCAGCAACTTGGTTAAGCCCAGCAGCCTCACTCCAACTCAGCCCCCAAAGGCTTCAGGCACCCCACTAATTACTATTGATCAGCAATAAGCCAAATGGTGCGTCACCGACCGGGGCGGATGCTTTCAGTTCCAGGAGAGACAGGCTTTGCCCTGGCCAGGCAGCTCAGCTGATTGGAGCATCATCCCCGAATGCCGAGGTTGTGGGTTTGAGCCCGAGGCAAGACACGTACAAAAATCAACCAATGAACGCCTAAGTGGAACAACAAATCCCCCCCCTCTCTCATCAATAAATAAAAATTAAATTTTGAAAAAAGATGAGGCTTTACTAGTGAGATCTTGCTAATTCCTGACGCCAGGAAGTCAGAAGGCAGAGTCACTGGTGGGGTGGGCCTCCACACCGCATCTGCTTTTAAAGGGACACCACTGAGGTCACACTGTAAGACCGTGGGGTTCCTTGAAACTCACACTGTATTTTAACTATCAGAAAACGACACGTAAGAAACCTGGATCCTTACCAGTGGCTCTCGAGGCATCACATTGTCACTTCCTGGACTAGAGCTTGGCTGCAAAGAAAAACAGACAAAAATGAGATCACACTGCCACCCAATGGACATCGAACCAAAGGCATTCTACTCCCGAGCAACTCACACACCTGTCTCCCGCTTCTCTCCGTTTCCACACAGTGGAGTGTGCAGGGGGGTGGGGGGGTGGGACCCACCTGTGAGCAGTGTTTGTGCCAGCGAGCATGAAGGGACTGGGTTCAGCGCCGGCACCTCGAGAAGGCTGGGGGGGCGGGGGGGCCGGGGAGAGCCAAGACCAGCAGCGGGGCAGCAGGGGCTGAGGACATCACCAAATCCATGGAAATAGCGAAGTCCAGCAGGTAGGTGTTAAGTGAAAGCAAAACCTCCTTTTTGCCTCCTCCCAACTAACCAGTTGGCCAGGAAAGCGGAGAAAGAGATCCAGCCACAAGGGGGCGCCAGTTGCCCACACCCGGGATTTTCTCTGGGCTGCTATCTGGAGGCAGGGAAGCGAGATCTACCCGGGTTCCTCCCCTAGTCCCTGAGGACAGCGAGCCACGGCAGAGAAGAGAGCCAGGCCTGAACTCCTGTGTCACAGTACGCTAGTGACAGGCCGGCCAGCAGACCAGCCGGCAGGCGGGCGGCGTGGTGGCCACTCGCCTGGCTCTAACCGGTTCTGTTTCCCTCTCCTCTGGATCTCTCCTTCTCCCCCACATCTGCCTTCAGTCCTGGACCGACCTTACCAAAATTTAGAGACAGAGACAGACAGACAGGCTCCGAAAGAACACAACAAGCGGTGAGAGTCACGACTGGTTAACTGTACTGATGTTCAAACCAGTTTCCCATTATCCACAGACAATGTCCCGACCGCTGGGGCTAAGGTGCGGGGCTAAGAAGCCAGCCTCCAGCCTCCGCACTCCTCCAGCTCGTGCAGGATGGCGAGTGGCAGGCTCCTAGGAAAAGAATAGGAGGCAGGAAAGGGAAGAGTCCAGTCCACAGAGGGCCCCCCAAGATGTCCTCATGCCCAGATGCCACCACACAGCTGGCACATGCACACTGGCAAGGACTCTGCTGGAAGACGGACTCCTCCTCATCCAGAGTCCTGTCCCAAGTCCTCCTCTTGTCCCAGGGCAGGCCAGCCAGTGGGAAACTAACCAGCAAGTCTCAGGGCAGGTGAGCATGCCCCCCCCCCTCCTGCCTCCCTCCCTCTCACAGCTCAGGCATCAGCGAGCTCCTGCGTTTACGTTCTAGCCCAGACCCTCTGAGATCTGCATCCTCCTGCCTCCTGGCCCCTCTTGGACTGAAATCCATACCAGATTCATAATCTCCCCCTCTGCCACGCATGTCCTTTTCATGTTCCCTGAGTGGCTGGGACAAGCTCCCACCAAAATATGTGACCACAAGGCCATCTGACAGCTCCTTCTCCCTGCCTCGCCCGCGCTGACACAGTACCAAGCCCGCCAGTATTCCTTCCCAACTACCCACGGGCTCCCATCCCCTCTCCATATCCAGCCAGCACCACGATCCGCGCCAAAATCTGCCCGAGCCACGGCCAAGGCCTTCTAATCAGCTCACCCACACCCACGCTGGCTCTCTTTTGTATTTTGTTTTTAAAATATATATTTTTTATTGATTTTTTACAGAGAGGAAAGGAGGGGGATAGAGAGTCAGAAAAATCGATGAGAAACATCCATCAGCTGCCTCTTGCACAGGCCCTACTGGGGATGTGCCCGCAACCAAGGTACATGCCCTTGACCGGAATCGAACCTGGGACCCTTTAGTCCACAGGCCGACGCTCTATCCACTGAGCCAAACCGGTTCTGGTTCAGGTTTTGGTTCACGCTGGCTCTCTTCCAATTCATTCTCCGCACCGCAAACAGACTATCATCCCCAACGATAATCCAATCACCTCCCTCGGAATCCACCCACCCTCCCAGTAAACAACCACACAGACGAGCCTCTCAGCCTGGCCTGCAAGGCCTCGCATCTGCCCTGACTGCATCTCAGTCCGCGTGCCACCGCGTCCCCCAGCTCTGCCCACAACAGGCCTCCTGTCAAATGGGCCTGTGCACATGCTACTCCTGCCTTTCCCTCCGACAAGCTGTCACTTCCCCAGGGAAACATTCCCTCTGACCTGTGACGGGCTCAAATCTCTATTACATACGAACGGCCTCCTGTCCCTCACCAGATTATAAACTCCAGAACCGTGTCTGCCCTGCACTGTATCCCTAGGGCCTGGGACAGTATCAGGTGCACACTAGGCATTTCATAGACATTTGTAGAATGAATGATGAGCAAGGAAGAAGAGAGCAATGGTTCTAACTCAACTGAATGGACTAAATATTAAAGTTGATTATCTTCCTGAAGCTGCCTTCCCTCCATTTGGCAAATACTGAGTCCTGACATTTATTTAGCTCATCCTTCACTTAATTCTCACAATCCTACCTAATAAAAGAGTAATATACAAATTGACTGTACCACCTATCAAGCCACGCCCACAAGCCATGCCCACTAGCCAATCAGGAGCAAATAAACCCCAATCAAGATGGCTGCGGCCACTGAGAACAGAAGGGAGGCTTGGGTTTCCCTGGCAATGGAGGAAGCCAAGCTTTCTGCCTGCCCTAGGCCTAGGCCTCCACTCAATGCTACAAAGTTTCAATTATAGAAGATACATAATCCCAACAGAAATGGTGGCCGCCACGGAGCTGGAGAGAGCAGAGGCTAGGGTTTCCCGGGCGATGGAGGAAGCCAAGTTTCTGCAGCCCTAGCACCTAGGCCTCCACTCTAGGCTACAAATCTCAATTATAGATTTAAATAAACCCAAACAGAAATGGCGGTCACCACAGAGTAAGCAGAAGGCTTGGCTCTGCTCCAGGCTACAAAGTTTCAATTGTAGAACATAAATTAATCCCAGATCCCAGGGCCTCCACTTGGGTTGCTGGGGGGTGTGGCTGGCTGGCAAACTACCACAGACCCCTCGCCCAGGCCGTCCCACACCCCAAGGGAACCCCACCCTGATCCGGGACACCCTTCAGGGCAAACCAGCTGGCTCCCACCCATGCACCAGGCCTCTATCCTATCTAATAAATGAGTAATTTGTAGATTGACCATCACTCCAACATACAAGAAGGCTGCCCCCATGTGGACACAAGATGGCCAGCAGGAGAGGGCTGTTGGGAGGTTCCAGGCCTGCAAGGGAGGGCAGCAACAGGCCACAGCACTGCACTGAGCAGGCAGAAGCAGTTTGGGGCAATGAGGGAGGCAGGCAGGTGAGCAGTTTGGAGTCAGCAGTCCTGGATTGTGAGAAGGATGTCCAACTGACCATTTGGCCCAATCCTACCGGGATCAGGCCTAAATAGGCAGTCGGACATCCCTCGAGGGGTCCCAGATTGGAGAGGGTGCAGGCTGAGCTGAGGGACATGCCCCACCTCCCATACACGAATTTCATGCACCAGGCCTCTAGTAAATCTATAAAAGTACTGCTGATGAGGAAACTGAAGCAAGGGATGTTAAATAACTCACCCACAATGACTCAGTTAGTAACTGATAATAAAGGGGCCTGAACCTTTCTAATTAATCAAAATAATCAAGTTTTGTTTAGACCACATTTTATTAAGCACCAACCTTAATGCTGCCCCACAAATAATACTTGACGAAACAATCCAATGCAAAAAGCTTAGTCTTTAGGAGGCCTCATTCTGACTTAACCCAAAACTTTCTTCCTGAGAGATCACAAGGAACTTCCCTGAAATTAGTTTGTCTCTTGACAGCTAATATTGCCAGAAGGAAAACCTGAAGTACCAAGTCTCTTTCATTACATACCTTTTGTACCTTTTTAAATTGTGAGCCATGAAAATATATTCTTTTTTAAAAACTTTAAATATTAAAAATTTTTAAAGGAAGCTTTCCTCTCACCCCGGCACTGTCCCTTCTTCCTCAGCTGACCCACCACGGACGCCAGTTCTTATACACTCTTCCCAGGCTCCTCAAAGGGTGCCAGAAGCACAGATGTGTGTACATGTCTCCACCAATAACCACAAACAGCAACAATCCCCACATTCCTCCAGGTTTGGCTTCCTCAAGTCTGGGGTCCCAGCGTACCAAAGCCAGCCCTCCAAACGAAATATCAGGGTTACTCAGAGAGGAGCGAGCGTTTCCCCAAACGGACTCCCAGTGCTGCCTGAGGTCAGTCTGACCTACTCAGTGAGCACAGAGAGCTTCCCGCCAACCTGGGAACTGCCCAATACTGATCATGTTCTAGATCATTCTCTAGCACATTTGCAGTCTAAGATGGTCTGTCCCCCGTTTCCTGTCTCAGAGTCCTTTAGATGATCAAAACAGCCCCACTGCTGGCCAGACTGGTCCCACCGCCTGAACTGCTTCACGGGGTGACTAGCTGATTCTCTCCCCACTGGCCGGTAAGCTCCCTGAAGATAGGCATTGTGCTTTACCGAAGGCTGGTCTTCGGCACTTAGAATATCATCGGTACTCAATAAACATGTGCTGAAATATTTCTATCTAAAAAGTTAAAACACAGGAACCGCTCTGGATACACAGCCCCACGGGATCATGTAAGGGAGGCCCGGCAGTGCCCGTCTGTCCCCGGAACGCTTCGCCTCCAACCTCACCCACACCTGGTCTCTTCTCAGTGCAGTGCTGTGGCCTGATGCTGCCAATCACCCCCAAGGGCACCTCGAAATGTGAGCAGGTGTTTCTGGTTGCCACCATGACCAGGCGCCTGGGAGGCCAAATATCCTGCAAGGCACACAATGAAGAGCTAACTGTCCATCCACACCACCAGCAGCCCCCTAGAGCATCCTGACCACTGCTTCCTCATGCTGGGGGACAGGCCCCGTCTTTAGCGTGCAGCTCACCGTGCCGTGTCACAGAAGGCCAAGGTCTGCGCAGGCACGTGCTTGTCAGAGTGGAATTCCCAGGCTCATTAATCTCACCTGAGTCCAGCTTTGCTGAAAGTCCAAACACGTCTCAGACGCCTGCGCCTACACCAAGCCCGTTTCAATGGTCAAGTCCACTTTCTGGCTAATGACAAATCCCTGCAAATTCAATCCCAACTGGTTCCTAGAAATCTTTTTTTTTTAAATATATTTTATTGATTTTTCACAGAGAGGAAGGGAGAGGAATAGAAAGTCAGAAACATCGATGGCAGAGAAACATCGGTCAGCTGCCTCCTGCACACCTCCCACTGGGGAATGTGCCCACGGCCAAGGTACATGCCCTTGACCGGAATCAAACCTGGGACCCTTCAGTCCGCAGGCCGATGCTCCATCCACTGAGCCAAACCGGTTCGGCGGTTCCTAGAAACCCTGACAGGGCGGCCTAATGATAGGAAGGTTCAAAAATCACAGCTGGGTCTATTGCCAAGGCACAAGAAGTAGACTCGAGGCCAGTGGTCAGCAAATTCATTAGTCAACAGAGCAGCAAATAAATCGCGGCTCACGAGCCACAGTTTGCCAACCACTGCTCTAGCCAATCCACAGTCAGGGTCCTTCGGGCCAGCCTGCAAGAGCAGAAAGGGAAGAAGAGCAAAAGCAGACAGCCTGGCTGGCCAGCGGGGCCCAGGGGCTGAGCACCGGCCTAAGAACCAGGAGGCCATGGTTCCATTCCTGGTCAACGCACATGTCCAGATTGTGGGGGGTGCAGGAGGCAGCCAGTCAATGATCCTCTCCCTCTCTCTGAAATCAATATATATTAAACACACACACACACACACACACACACACACACACACACACACACACAGACCAGTGGCAGAGAGAGGCTTTCAGTTTAATAGACAGAAAGGCTCTCCCTCCCGCTGCCCAGGCGCTGGCCTTCCCCAGCCAGAGGGTGAGCCCATGTGCTGACCTCGCTGCACAGCAAAGGTGAACCGCACACAGCTCGGGTCTGAACACCGACAGGACATCCCAGTCTAAAGTCTAGGCGTGCCCAGTGACACCTGCCAAGAGACTGAGTAAGTCTGGGTACGTCCTAAGCCAGCCTGGCCTCCCGGGCTTTGGTGGGAAGAATAAGATTCAATTCAACAAATGTTTTCTGAGGGGCACTGGCAAGGGCATAAGCTCTCGTATTAACTAATAACTGAGTGACTGCGGGCGCACTTTCCCATCCCTCTGAGCCTCAGTGTCCTCCTCTACGGGAATCGCGGGCATAACACCACACCTGACATTCAGGATGAAATGAAGTCAGACACAGAGTGACTGCGCCACTCAAAATCAACCAACAGACCGCTGCTGCCTCTGACGGAGTGACAGAGACCACACTCACCTTCTCGCCGTGAGCGAGAAAACTAAATAAAATAAACGACACCACTGTTTGCAGACATTGGACAGCAGGCAGGACAGGACCATGATTCCTGGCGGGACATAAACAAATAAGAAGAGCCCTAAGATCACCCTGGCTGCACACTGCAGGCCCCTGGGGGTGGGAGGAGGTGTCCCCAGCAGACCATGGCAGTCTCACTGAGCTGAGGAAACAAAGGCTGGGGTTCAGGGAGGCCAAGGCAGCTGAAAGTCACAGGACAGTGTCCCCGAGAGGAGACAACTATGCAGAAAGAGGGCTCCAAAAATCTGCTGAGAGGTTCCCTGAAGTCTTTGCTGAATAGTAAGATGTGTGTGTGCACAAAATGCAGCTCCACACGGTTAAAGAGTGCTGAAGCTGCAAACTGAGCCGCGCCCAGAACCCTCACAGGCGTCACAAATCCCAGGCACCGCAGAGAAGTGGCCTGGCTAAACTCGGGAGAAACTGGGAAGGGCCACATCTGGGTAAGGAAGTCAGATTATCCCTGGGGTAAAAGCAACCTAGATCTACCCTTAAAGGCATAAAAATAGGACTTGCTATTGCTTGTTGGTGAAAGAACAATCTGGGAGGGACGACAGTGAAAGCTAGAGTAGAAAACAAGTTGGTCCAAGGTGTCCCTGCGGGCTATAAAATGCAGTTTCATCAGTGTGCCATTTCTTTTTGTTCAAATTATGTGAACTAACTGGAATGCTCAAATTGTTTAACATGCTAGTAGTTTTCAAACCTGAAAAAAAAAAGTAGAACATATAGAGATGAAAAATATCATATCCAAAGTAAAAATTTCACTGAATGGAACGAGCAGATCAGACACTGCAGAAGAAAAGGTAAGTGCACTTGAAGACATGGCAGCAAAAACAGACCAAAACGAAGGACAGTAGAAAAAGACTAAAAAAACTTTTTTGAGAAATGACTGAAAAATTTCCAAATTTGATGAAAACTACAAACTCAAGAGATCCAAGAGGCTCAACAGACTCCCAGCAGAGCAAACAAAACCACACTGGAGCACATTGTAATGAAACTAGAGGCCCCGGCTTCGCAGCCCCGGCCTCGTCCAGAGGGCCGTCCACATGGCCGTTCCTCTGTTCGGCCGTTCGGTCGATTTGCCTATTACACTTTATTATCACAGAGTGCTAAAATCTATGAAAAAAAAAGAAAAATCTTATAAATAACCAGAAAAAAGAGAGCAATATTACCTACAAATAATGGTCAAGATTAAGGGTGATTTTACACTTCAGATCAAAAACTATGCAAGCCAAAAACTAAAATAGAATAGTATTATTAAAATGCCCACAGCTTAAAAAAAAATAGTCAACCTAGAATTCTATATCCAGTGACAATATCTTTCAAAAGTGAACAGTAAATTAAGACATTTTTCAGAAAGAAAATAAAAAGCTGTAACAGCCTCGCTGGTGTGGCTCAGTGGTTGAGCGTCCACTTACAAACCAGGAGGTCACGGTTCAATACCTGTTCAGGCACACGCCTGAATTTGGGGCTCAATCCCAATAGAGGGTGAGCAGGAGGCGCCAATCAATGATTCTCATCATTGATGTTTCTATCACTCTTTTTCTCTCCTTTCCTCTCTCTGAAATCAATAAAAATATAGTTTTAACAAATAAAAAGCTGGCCGAACCAGTTTGGCTCAGGGGATAGAGCATCGGCCTTCGAACTGAAAGGTCCCAGGTTCGATTCCGGTCAAGGGCATGTATCTTGGCTGCGGGCACATCCCCAGTGGGGGGTGTGCAAGAGGCGGCTGATCGATGTTTCTCTCCCATCGATGTTTCTGACTTTCTATCCCTCTCCCTTCCTCTCTGTGAAAAATCAATAAAATATTTTTTTTTAAAAAGGAAAAAAGTGTTTAAAAAATAAAATAAAAAATAAAAAGCTAGAAGAATTTGTCAGTAGTATACTTGGACCTCAGGAAATGTTCAAAGAAATTCTTACAGCAGAAGGAAAATACTAAATGGAAACTTGGTGTACACAAAAGAACAATGTCAGAAATTATAAATGCGTTGGTAAATATAAGCTATTTTAAACATATTTTCTATTTTTAAAAGATAACTTAAAATGTACTGTGGGATTTGTGACATATGTGGAAGTAAAATCAATGACACCAATAGTAAAATCAATGACAACAGCATAGTGGGTGAGAAGGAAACTAGAAGGGGCCATGGTTAGGTGAACCATCACTTGAAAGTAGTCTGGTAACTTCAAGTAACATATTGACCTTGGAGCAATCGTTAATAAACAAAAAACAACCTAAAAAGTAGTGGTAAACCAATAGCAGAGATAAGATGCAATCTTTAAAAACAATTCAATCCAAAAGAAGAAAACAAGAAAAAACAGATTTTAAAAAATTGCAAGATGGTAGATTCAAATCCAACCACAAACGAAACACTCCAATTAAAAGGCAGAGTTACCAGGCTGAGCAAGGGAGCCTGGGGGAGGACAGCCCATGTGTACAACAGCAGAATATATTTTTTAATTGTTTTTAATTGTATATTCTCCAACAGCAGAATATACTTTATTTTTTAACTCATTTTATTTTATCTGTTTTGTTAATTCCACCGGAGGATATTTTTCCCATTGGTTTTGAGAGAAAGTGGGAGGAGGAGGAGAGAGAAACGCTGATGGGTCACATCCATTGGCTGCCTCCCGCACTGACCTCAACCAGAGCCAGGTGTTGAGCCTGCCACTTCGATATATGCCCCTGACTGGGAATCAAACCTAAGGCCCTTCAGCGAGCAGGCCAAGGCTCTAACCACAGAGCAACACTGGCCAGAGCTACACATTTGCAAGTGCGTAAGAAAAACTCACCAGGACAGACCACAAAACAAACCCCAAGTTCAAAAGATTTAAAAACACAGTATGTCTTTTTTTACCACAACGGAATTAAACTAGAAATCAGTAACAGAAAAATAATAAATCGGAAAAGTCCCAGATATTTGGAAATTAAACAACAGACTTCTAAATAATCTATGGGTCAAAGGAGAAATTAGAAAATATTCTGAACTAAATGAACATGAAAATACAACATATCTAAATCGTGGAATGTAACTAAAGCAGTACTTAAGAGTAAAATTTACAGTTTTAACCACTGATTTTAGAAAAGAAGACAAAAAAATAAGAGCAAATGAAACCCAAAGTAAATAAAAGGAAAGGAATATATAAAAATTACAAATGGAGGAAAATCAAATAAAAGCTGCTTTTGGAAAACACTAATAATTTCCACCATTAGAAATGAAAGGCAGGAACACTGTATTTCTACAGACATTTCAGGGAGAAAAGGCAGCCAGCGGGTGTGGCCCAGCGGCTAGCGCCGCCTGTGAATCAGGAGGTTCCGACTGGACCCCAGTCAGAGAGCATGCCCAGGTTGCCAGCTCAGTCCCAAGTAGGGGGCGGGCTTTCATCATTGACGCCTCTCTCCCCCGCCCCCTCCCCTCTCTCTCTCTCTCAGAGAACATGCCCAGGTTGCCGCTCAATCCCAAGTAGGGGGTGGGCTTTCATCATTTAATCAATCTCTCTCTCTCTCTCTCTCTCTCTCTCTCTTCCTTTCTGAAATCAATAGAAATATTTTTAAAAAGAGAAGATAATAAGGCCCTGACCAGGTAGGTAGGTAGGTCAGATGGTTAGAGCATCCTCCTGATACGCCAAGGTTCTGGGTACAATCCTGGTAGGAACATATACAAGAAACCACCAATGAGTTCATAAATAAGTGGAACAACAAACTGATGTTTCTCTCCCTCTCTCTTTCTCCGTTCCTCTCTAAAACCAATTAAATACATTAAAAATAATAATAATAAGGAAATATAAAAAACTTAAAACAACAAACTTCACAACTAAAGTAAACAAATTCCTTGAGACATACCCTGAGTTGCCAGATTATTATGATCTCTGAACACATAATAATCTGGCCACTCAGTGTATATCCTATATAAAAAAAGGCTAATACGCAAAATGTCCCCTCGACCAGGAATTCGACCAGCAGGCAAACTGGCTAACTGCCCATGTCCCCTCCCCGTGGCCAGGCTGGCCGGACCCCACCCACACATGAATTCATGCACTAGGCCTCTAATACACATATACATACATATATATATATTTACACACACACACACACACACACACACACAAACACACTCTGAATGGCCAGATTATTATGCATTCAGAGATCATAATAATCTGGCCACTCGGTGTATACCACATTGACGCTAGAAATAAACTGAAGAGTTGTTGTTTTTTAATATATTTTTATTCATCCCAAGAGAGGAAGGGAGAAGGAGAAGAGAAACATCGATGATGAGAACACAACTCCTGCTGGGGATTGGCCACAACCTGGGCATGTGCCCTAACTGGGAATCGAACCAAGACCTCCTGATTCACAGACAGACATTTAACCCCTGAGCTACACCGACGAGCAAAACAGGTACGTTTAATAGCCTTGTATCTACTTTAAAACACACAATCAAGTAATTTAAAACAAAAAAGGAAACAAAACTATAAATCAATATCCCTCATTAACATACATGTAAAAATCCTTAACAAAATACTGACAAAACAAAAGCAGCGATATATGAAAAGGGTAATCATACGTTATGACCAAGTGGAAGTTAGCCCACAAATCCAAGACTGGCTTAACATCTGAAAAATCAATCGACATAAATCACCGCATTAACAAAACAGAGGAAGAAAACAGTAAGATCCACTCAACAGAAAGCAAACAGAGCGCCTGACAACACTCAGATAGTTAAAATTAAAAGCTGAATCTCCTCCACTTGATAAAGGGCACCTAACAAGGAACCTAGAAGCTAACGTCGCATTTGAATGTGAATGGCTGAGCGCGCGTTCCTCCGATGAACAAGTCAGACTGTCTCCTCTGTGTCTTTTAACTTTGTACTAGGAGTCCCGAGCTGTACGTACAACAGTATAAGAAAACAAAGGCATATGAGTTGGAACAAAGGATGAAAGCTGCCTTGCCCAGCGGGTGGCTCAGCTGGCTGCCCACCACTCCATGCACAGGCGTCTCCGAGGCCACCCCTGCCCAGGGCCTGTGCCTGGCCTGCAGGCTTGATCCCGCAGGGAGTGTGGGGAGGCGGCCAACTGACGTTCCTCTCTCACCGATGTTTCTGTCTCCTTTCCCTCTCCCTTCCTCTCTCTGAAATCAATAAAATGTTTTAAAAAGAAGTAAAGCTTTTTTTTTTTTTTTTTTTGGCAGACAGCACTATCTCCAAAAAAGCTATTAGGTTACGAGTTTAACAAGGCTGCAGAAATAAGGCCAACATATAAAATCAATTTTATTACTATACTAGCGGCCAGGTTGCATGAAATTCGTGCATGTTAAAAGGAATTAGAGGAAATATTTTAATACTGCTATTTGCCCTTTCTCTTTAGTAGAAGTGTCAGAGATGAAAGAAAATTAGTAAAATGTATATGAAAATCTTCCTCCTGTCAGAGTCTGGGGCCCGCCAGGGGACCCAGAGTCAAGTCCCTTCTCACCTGCTCATGCCTCAAAATTACCCGAGACCTAGACCCAGCCGGCCAACCCCATTGGGCGAGATCTAGTCCCAGCCAGCCCCACCCCAATCAACCCTGCCGGGTGGGGGGGGCCAGCCTCAGGTCCCCTGGCCCAGTGCTGGGTGGAGGGGTGCAGCCTCAGATCCCCCCACACACCCTGAGGTCCCCCAGCCCGGGGCAGGGAAAATGTCAGTTCTCCCACCAATTGATCTATAGATTCCATATAACGCGACCAAGTTTTTTTGTAGAAAGTGATAAACTTATTCTAAGATTTACATACAGATGCAATGGATTTAAAACTAAAACAATTCAGAAAATGAATGCGGTCAGACCTGATTTCAAAATTATTTAATTTGCATTAGGACAGACATGTATAGGCATTATTTAATTTGCATTAGGACAGACAGATGTACAGACAAATGGAATGAAATAGAGTCCAGAACTTGGTCTATGTGCACACAACGTTTTTAAATGTTTGACAAAGGTGGCAGGATGATTCAATGCAGAAAGGGTCATCTGGTCAACAAGCGATACCGAACCGCTATCCGGTGGGGAAGAGGGGCTCGGCCTTCCCAGTCACACAGGAAAAGACGCTCAGCTGCAGCCACCACAGGACTGTCCACTCAACCCGCACCGCCGCCACCGCGCTAGAACGGCCACAACTAAACGGACGGACACCGCCAAGGATTGTGGAGAATATGGAGGAAATGAAAACAAGGCAATTTATTATGAAACTAAACATGCAACTACATGCCCCAGCAATTGCGCTCACAGATATTTATCAAGAAAAATGAAAACATGTATCCTCCCAAACACTTATAGTGAATATGCAGAGGCGCCCCGAACCAGAAGCAGTCACGTGGGAAGACTCTGCTCCTCCCCACCTCCTGGGGTTCCACGTGTCCGTCTTGTCCCCTTGAGTATGGGTGTACCTGCGACTTGCTTCTGGCAAAGGCGACAGGATGCGTGTCATTACGTGTACGTGGTGACGATGCGTATGACAGTAACGTGCAATTTGCTAAGAGATTCTCTCCCGCGCTGGCTGGGAGGAAGACCTCGGGCTGCGGGTCGTGAGGAGCCAGAAACAGCCTCCCCCGGGCCAGACCCGGGTTACAGCCACGGCCCACAGCTTCCCGCTGCCTGAGACTCAGCCACCGCGCATCCTGCTCCCGACCCGGGGACACTGAGACAACAGGTTCAGGCCGTTTGAAACGGCGAGGTTTGTGGTGATACTGCTGTGCAGCAATAGGTAACTAATAGAATCCAAACACCCGCCCCTGTACAGACACACGAACAAATGCCGGTGTAGCTATACAGGGGAACACGGCTCACCAATACAAATGAATCACTGACACGCACAACCAGATAAATGTCACAAACATTACTCTAAGCAAAAGGAATGAAACAAAAGAATCCACACATAAGTTTAATAGCCTTATATCTACTTTAAAACACACAATTAAATAATTTAAAACAAAAAAAGATAATAAAACTATAAGTCAATATCCTTCATAAACATAAATGTAAAAATGCTTAACAAAATACTGACAAAACAAACGCAGCAATATATACCAAGGATAATGATGCGTTATTAGCCAACAAATGCAAGACTGGCTTAACATTTGAAAAATCAATTGACATAAATGCCGAGAGAGGAAGGGAGAGGGAGAAACAGACATGAAAACTGTAATAAGCCAAAAGGCAAACAACCTACATGACCATTAAGAGCAGAATGGTTGCCCAAGATGGTTTGGCTGAGCGGATAGAGGGTTGGCCTGTGGACTGAAGGATCCCAGGTTCGATTCCGGTCAAGGGCATGTACCCTGGTTGCAGGCACATCCCCAGTGGGGGGTGTGCAGGAGGCAGCTGATCGATGTTTCTCTCATCACTGATGTTTCTAAGTCTCTATCCCTCTCCCTTCCTCTCTGTGAAAAATCAATAACATACAGATTTTTTAAAAAGAGCAAAATGGTTAATAACAAATGGACAAGTATGTTCACACAATGTAAGAACTATATGTAGCAGTAAAAATGAACTGTCCCTGTTCACAACCTGGATAATCTCATAAATGTAATGATGAGCGAGAGCAGGCACTGAGCCAATGGATTTTAAGTCGGAATAGCTATGGACAAGCTTTGGAGTTGGAGAGTGATGGGAGGGTCTCTAGGAGGACTTCTGAGGTCCTAGTAATGTCTGATTTATGAGCTGGGTACTGCTTACAATTCACCAAGCTGAACACATAATTTGTGTGTTTTCTGGATATATGTTAAACTTCAGTAAAAGTCTTTTTATTTTTAATATTAAAGGTTAGGGAATCATTCTACATTAAAGCAGACTAAAGAGATAAATCAATACAATCTGTTTCTTTTTTTTTCTTCTTCTTATATTTTATTGAATTTTTTTTACATAGAGGAAGGGAGAGGAACAGAAAGCCAAACATCAATCAGCTGCCTCCTGCACGCCCCCCACTGGGGATGTGCCCACAACCAAGGTACATGTCCCTGACCGGAACCGAACCTGGGACCCTTCAGTCCGCAGGCCGACGCTCTAGCCACTGAGCCAAACCAGTTTTGGCACAATCTGTTTCTTGATTGGATCCTGATATTTTTAACTGGGAAATTTTGAATTTCAACTGTATCAATATTTTGTCAATACTAATTTTTTATGTGATGATACTGTAGTTGTGTAACCTTACTCTTGTGAAAGACAGGGGAAGTATTACAGGATGAATACTGTGATGCCTGTTACTATTAAATCTTTTAAAAAAGATATATAAGGAGCCCTCATACCAGTTCACTTCCCGGTAGGGGCACAGCCCGGTTGCAGGCTCCCTCCCCAGTGTGGGGCGTGCAGGAGGCGGCCAATCAGTGATTTCTCTCTCATCGCTGATGCTTCCGTATCCCTCTCCTTCTCTCCTTCTCGCAAAAATCAATTTTTCAATAACAGTTGAGGGGGAAAGCTCTTGTTTGCACTGCTATCATTCAAGAATGCTTTATGATTTACTGACGTTAGTGAGAGGAAGGGAAAAGGAGGGAAACATTGATTTGTTGTTCCAGTTATAGATGCATTCACTGATCTTTTTTTTATTATTAATCTTTACCCAAGTATATGTTTCCATTGATTTTTAGACGAGTGGAAGAGAGGGAAAGAGAGAGAGAAACCTCGATGTGAAACACATCAGTTGCTTGCCTCCTACAACCAAGGTACGCGCCCTTGACCGGAATCGAACCCAGGACCCTTTGGTCCGCAGGCCAATGCTCTATCCACTGAGTCAAACTGGCTAGGGCCATTGGTTGAATCTTGTGTGTAGCTTGGCCAAGAGACCAAAACCGTTAACCTTAGCGTATCCGATGATGCTCTAACCAGCGGTAGCCAACCTCTCAGACCTCACGGCCCACCACTGGTCCACAGGCCACCAGTTGATGACCGCTGAGCTACCCGGCCCGGGCACGACATGCTCTGTACATCTGTGATTCCAGAGCCACTGTTATTACTCATTTCACAGAGGAGAAAACGGATGCCCAATAGACAGTGCTAGGGTTCAAACTGGTGTGTCAGACACAGGCCCTGCTATTCCACTCCATAACGTCTTCCCCGGGCCCATCTCCTTTCCCTGATCCTGTGTCTTCTCGGTCCAAAATTTACTAGGTCCAGTGAGCCTCAAAAATTCTAAATGTATGCTCCGTAACAACACTCAATAATCATTAGACAATCAGCTTGAACTAGCCTCCCTCCAGTGAACACAGAAAAGCTGGTGGGAAAGTACGGAAACAGGGTAACACTTCCTCTTCCTATGGGCCATGACATACGACCTGCACAGACTAGACGGGACTTTGATCAGAGATCAGACAGCAACGTGGGGAAAACAGAACAAGGAAATGAAGCAATAAATGCAATTCCAACAGACTGTCTTGGAGACAGGCTAAAAGGACTCCGCCATTATGAAAAAGCCAGCATGTCACTGAAATCTACAAGTTGCCAAAAACAGCTAAGATGAACACCAGCGTTTGGGGTGTGGCTTTAAATTTCAAGGAAATTACTTCAGAATAAATAAAAGATCTTTCGTGGACAACATGAAAAAGCATCCCCTGAAAGACATGATAATAGGCCTTGAGGAAAGCTTTAGATCACTTGTGAGTGGAAATGCAATTTCCTGAACGGAATAATAATAGATCAGACACTAAATCAGGCACTGTTCTAAAATAAGTTAAATTGCCGAGACTGGTTTGGCTCAGTGGATAGAGCGTCGGACTGCGGACTGAAGGGTCCCGGGTTCGATTCCGACAAGGGCATGTACCTTGGCTGCGGGCACATCTCCAGTAGGGGGCGTGCAAGAGGCAGCTGATCGATGTCTCTCTCTCATCGATGTTTCTGACTTTCTATCCCTCTCCCTTCCTCTCTGTAAAAAATCAATAAAATATTAAAAAATAAATAAATAAAATAAAATAAAATAAGTTAAATTATTTAATCCTCACGGCCAACCACGTGGTAGGCACTAGTTTCTTTCCTATTTTACAGATGGAGGACTTAAGGCCAGAAAAATTAAGTAATTTATCTAAGATCACCCTGCAGGAAATAGTGGGGCTAGAATTCTAAGCCAGTGGGGATGGCTTCAGAGCTCACACTTCTAACCGCTGCTCTACGTTGCCTGTTAAGGAAGAAATAGCCGGTCACTCACTCCTCATCTTTCTGAATGAGATATTGATTCCGCAAAGACAAGTAACCAGTTTTCTATGAGACAGGACACTGGCTCCGCGCCCCCAGGAGTAGCAGCTCTTCCCACACACAAACCCAGCTTGGGGGAATTCTCCGCCCGGCTTACAACTCCACTCTGCTGGGACTAGAGAAGAAGAAACAGGCTGATCAGAACTTAAAAATGAAATGGCGCCTGCAGCCGGTCACTCAGTGGACGGTGTCCCATGCACCAAAGACTTGCTGGTTTGGTTCCCATCAGGGCACTTGCCAAGACTAAGGCCTTGGCCCCTGGGGCATGAAGGAGGCAACGATGGGTGTTATGTTCTCTCGATGTTTCTCTTCTCCCTCCCTCTCTCTCTAAAAACCAATAAATGGGAAAAAGAGCTGGTTCCCTTAAAAAGTGTGCTTTTGCAGCTTACTTGTTCGCGAGAGAATTTGGCATGAAGAGTTCAAGTTTTTCTGAAACCAGGCTGCCAGCACACTGTGATGCAATCCCATCCCCACCAACTTTGGAAAAGAGGGCAAAGGAGAAGCAGAGTTAAAACCAAACAAGCCTGCCACGTGCCCTTAAGGGACCTCGGAGCCTTTCCACAGGTACAGAGGGGGAAGTTTCCAGAACCAAAAAAACTCTGGGTCCTACAAGAGCTCCGAGTGCCAGGATTTTCGGTACTGTCCACAGCAGGAGGAAATAGACAGGGACTGAAGGTTCCCTTTCATCCCGGCCTGTGGGCATTCCTGACATTCAAACAGTCCCGAGAAGCCCCGGAGGCAAGAAAGGAGGGCCCTTATCTCAGGACCCGCCTCACACTCCAGAATGTTCTGAGAGCGAGAAGGCCAGAATCAGCCGTAATTACTCCTCCTGTGCTACCATCCAGACATCTTTCCGACCACTCGCTCCTCTAACGGAAGCTGGTCTGGGGAACACTCAGCTCCTGAAATAAGCTTATCGTGAAGAATAAAACAGTAAGCCAAAACCGGTTTGGCTCAGTGGATAGAGCGTCGGCCTGCAGACGGAAGGGTCCCAGGTTCGATTCCGGTCAAGGGCATGTACCTTGGTTGCTGGCACATCCCCAGTGGGGGGTGTGCAGGAGGCAGCTGATGGATGTTTCTCTCTCATCGATGTTTCTGACTCTATCCCTCTCTCCCTTCCGCTCTGTAAAAAAAATCAATAAAATACATTATTTTAAAAAGAAAAGACAAGGAACACTGAGCAGTGTCCTTCTGCCTAGGAAGGAGGCAGAGTACCAGCAGGCGGCCGGGAAGTCCACAGGTGTTTGGAGGTGAGAGAGGAGAGAGGAGGTGCGGGCTGAACCCGTTTTCTTCTTCCTCTGATTCCCACCAAGCTCACACGCGGCTGGCCGGCTGGCGGAGCGCGCCCCGGGCTGTAAGTCCAGACTCCGTCGGGCAGACCCTTAGGCTCCATTCTGCAAAATGGTGCTTAATGGCCTGCACTTCATGGGGGTTCTAATGAGCATCAGGCGAGATCACAAACGTCATTTGTCCTCGCATGCCAGCTCCCACTCAGTGCAGGGAAGGAAGGTGCCCGTTACCCCCGTCCCAGCCCCTGCTCCACGGACACCAGCCCCTGCGGAGGCCGCATCGCCCGCCTTCCCGACAGCGACCCGGGCAGGAGAGGAGCACTGGCCCCGGGGTCCCCTCGCCCGGTGAGCCTGTGCCCCGACGGCCAGACCGGAGCTCTCGGTGGAGAAACCCAACTCTGGGAAGCGAGGACGGGTCCTCGGCGGACAGCGTGGTGGCGTCTGTTGTTTACATGGAGTCACCTCCCCCTCCCCCCACGCACCGAGAGGGTCCGACCCTCCAATTCGGCGAGGGGAGCGCAAAGGTGACTAACGACGAAGCGGCTGCAGCGGGGCCACCCGGAGGCCGGGGCGGCGGGGGGAGCCCTGAGGGAGGCCCCTCCCCGAGGAGCCGCCAGAACCACCGAGCCTCTCACTCCTCCCGCAGGAGCCCTCGCAGCCCCAGGCTGGGGGGTGCTCAGGGGTCCCGCCACCGCCCCGGCCAAGCAAAAGTGACACCCCGGGGGCCGGCAGGCGGGTGGTGGCACCTGCGGGCGCCGCGGGCGCCCCGGGCCCCGGCTGGGGCAGGTGGTCAAAGAAGGGTCACGGGGGAGGGGCCGGGCGGCGAGGACCCGGGGAGGGGCGGGGCGGGAGGGGGGCCAGCGAGTCTGGCCCCCGGTTTCCGAAGCGTAGGGTCCCCACCCGACTCCCAGCCGCACACCGAGCACCCCCTCCAGCGGGGCCCCCGCCCCCGCGGCCGGCAGTCCCACTCCCCTCACCTGGCTCGGCTGCTCTGCCTGCTCCGAGGACGCCATCTTCCTGAGGCCTGACTAATCGATCGCCGCGGGGCGAGGCTGCTCCCAGGCGCCCTCGCTCTCGCACTCCCGCCCAGACCAAAGTAGCCGAACCGAGCTCATCGATGGTGGCCACCGGGGCGGAGGGGCAACTCACACGTCGAATCACCTGCACCATTTTCATCAGGTCTCCGCTTTCCAGAAAGATCCGACGTCTGTCCTTTTTGCATTCATACATATTCATATCATCATATACCTGCATATATATATTCATATATATTTATTTATATATATATAATTCTTATTGAATTAAACCTCTGCCCATCCCCACAAGCGCTTTGGGCTCCTGTAGGGACTCGCTATTTAACAAGTGAATGAATGCGAAGAAACTTGGAAGTTAATGAGTCAGTTCAGCACCATTTGTTGAGTGCCTACTTTTGCCAGGCACTTTGGTAGGGTCTAGAAATAAAAAGATCCGAGACTCAACCCCTGCTCCCAAGTGCAGGCCACACACACGCACGCATGCACGCACGCACATACACACCTTACAGCGTTTTGGAGATGGGAATCTGGTGACATTGTGCAGATCTATCAAATGTGTTGCCTCCTCCTCCCTTACACTAAAAGGTTGAGGTTTCGATTCGGTCAGGGCACATACCTGGGTTTTAGGTTTGATCCCTGGTCCAGGCACCTATGGGAGGCAACAGATAGATAATAAACCTCTCTCTCTCTCTCTCTCTCTCTCTCTCTCTCTCTCTCTCTCTCTCCCCTACCCCTGTAAGGTGCACCCTGTAGGGCGACTAGATTAGTAGCAAAGATTACAGAAACATTAACCAGTAAATTACATCCTGCCCCTCCTGCAGAGTGGGAGAGCCCAGGGGTAATGATAAGGGAACAGGAAACACAGAATGCTTGACCAAGAATGTAAAACTGAGATTAATGTAAATGTCACAGTTTTGGGAAAAACAAACTGTAACAAGTCCCCCTGATGACCTCTGTGTGACCCTGTTGTTTGTTTCAGGGTATTTAAGCCCTGGCTCTGCCCTGGCTCGGGGCTCTCAGCCTCTACTCTGACTTCAGGGTATGCTGTGAGCCCCAGCATGCTTGGTGAATAAACCCTTTGCTGTTTGCATGAGAACGTCTCTTGGTGCCTTTGTGAGAGCGGCGGGCGTCCCGGGCTTAACACCCCCTCTGCTTTCTCCTCTCTCTTCTCTCTTCCTCTCTAAAAAAATCAATGAAACCATCCTCGGGTAAGGATTTTTCTAAAGTGTTGTCTCAATCAACAGTTCCTTCTAACAAACACCTTTAAATAGCTAACCTTACTGGATAACATCTCATTTTCCGTTCATAAACAAAATATGAGACTGACCCCGAATAAATGTGGGCTGATAAGTACTTCTTGTTTACATAAAAGGACCCCCCTTTGTTGTTGTTGTACTTGTCAGTCCTCACTTTTTTCTGTTGGTTTTTTCTGGAGAGTGGAAGGGAGGGAGAGAGAAGAAAGAGAAGAGGAGGGGGAGAGAAACACCACTGTGAGAGAGACACATTATTGGTTATCTCCAGCACGCCCACCCCCTTCCCTCCACTGGTGCCAGAGATTGAATCTGCAACCCAGGTACATACCCTCGAACTCATGACCCTTCTGTGCACAGGCCAACGCTGTAACCACTGAGAAACACCGGCCAGAGCTAAAAGGAGCCCTTTAAAGCAAGGAACCGTTTTTGATAAATTTTTATTATTTCAGTCTTAAAGATTGTGTTTTCATGGGGAAAACACACAGACTCTTCCGTAAATAACAGTATTAGAACCAGGACAAATACATTGTCAAGCTGCATTTGACAATCTCAGTGACTGGCATTTCCGTTTTCCTCTTTGATTTCATTTAGACCGTAATATTTAACTATTTACTTTTTGTCATGAGTCCAACCCATGTTGCACGGCTGAAGCAGGGGGTTGAACAGAAATGTGTGATTATCTTATGCTTCTCTGTTATGTTTTTCAGCAAGACGGAAACAGCCTCATCAATTTTTTATTTTTTTTGCCTCATCAATTTTTAAAATTGACTTCCTTCAGATCAGCCTGAAAGATGGGGCATCTTACAGAACTTTTCGGGTTAGAAAGGGAGAACAAATTAACACAGGGCAATGACAGGCTCAAAGAATTCATATTATACATGTATACATGCAAATAGGAGTGCTCAAACAATTCAAGGGAGTATTCGTGCGTGTCGTCCATAATGCAAAATAAAACCCTATTGACTTCATTTTGAACGCGCGATTGCTACTATTAAATACTTTAAGTTATGCAGGAAAACACGCTACCTAGGTCGAATTGGGCGACCTAACCCAGTCGGCTTTGCACCTAGATACTACAGCTCCCGGCATGGCCCGGGGACGCACGCGATTAGCATCCATTAGAACTACATCTCCCGGCGTCCCTTGGGTCCCATGCGTGATTTGCCACAGAGAGAACTACATCTCCCGGCGTCTCTTTGGTCCCATGCGTGATTTGCCACAGAGAGAACTACATCTCCCGGCATGCCAGGGGAGTGGGTGGGCGACACCGGCCACAAGCCTCAGCGACTTCCCGGAGTCAATCCGGCCCCGCTCCGGTGGAGGATGGAGGCGTCTTGGGGCGCCAGCGATCCGGAACCCGGCGATAATCAGGCTCTAAAGCCGTGTCTGCTGCGCCGCAACCAGAGCCGCGAGCAATACGGCGTGGCGGCCTCCTGCCTCGAGGATCTGAGGAGCAAGGGTAGGCGCGGGGACCGGAGACCGAGGAGAGGCCTGGGGGGGGGGGGGGGGGCGGGGCGGGCTGAGGGGATCGGGGTCGGTGAGGATGTCGGCGGGGGCACAGCGGGGTGAAAAGAGGCGATTTGGGATTCGTGGAGCCTCGGGACAGGAAGGACTCCCGTGGGATTAGCGATTTACAAGTTTGGAAGCGTTTACAAGCGCTTTAACGTATCTCGCGCGAAACTCATCGTGGTGGAAAGGTAGACGGGAAGCATAGTGCAAATTAAAACAGACTCGGTTTAGGTGCCATGCCTAAAGTCATTTAGATTTTGGCCCCACCCCGGCCTAGTGCATGCTTGTCACCGGGCTCTAAGGTGAGCCCAGGGCGGGGTGGGGCGGGTCTCCACCCTCCGCTCGGGCCGGCACCTGTGCAGAGAAGACGGGGGCCGCCAGACAAAAGCCACCGGTTGTGATGAGTTGACAGAAGTCCTGAGCCGGGCCCCACGCAGCTCCTAGCTACTTGATCTTCCGCTAACCCACCTCAGTTTTCTCACTGGCAGTGGGTCTAATATTTCCAGCCCTGCTTCCTGGGATTGTCAGGACTCTCACAGGATACATGCAAATAATTTACAGGCGTTATTAGCCCGTAGAAATAGATAGTTTAAAGAAATTCTAGTAGCTAAACGTCTGAGCGGTCCCCAGGCGTGTAGTTCCAGTGTGTGCCATCAAGCTCCGAGGCCATCCAGCCCCAGGGAAGGCAGCCACACTACTCTACATGCTTCAGAGACATGGCTTTTGCCTTGTCTTCACATGCATTTATTTATTTTGGCCTTAGGGTCAAGTTTGGTGCCCTTTCACTGCCTGGTGCCCCTTGGCACAGAGGCCCAGTAAGCGCTGTGTTCTCTGGAGCCTCCCCTCCATTTGAGAGGGAGACAACATTGCCTTGACAGTATTTGTAGTCCTGGCTACTTCTCTGCTTACTCTGGTCTCATTAGCGCCTTAGGCTACTGATACAAGTTTCTGCTCCTTTATACTCTTCTATTGGTTATAAAGGCTGCAAAGAAAGATACTACAGAGAACAAAAAGCATAACTTTTTTTTTCTACATCTGACACAGAAGAATTTAAGACGATCACTGAGTAAATGAATGAAAGGCTGCTTGTTTACAAGGAATTGGGCCAGATTCCGCAGGTGTACGCACCAGTTCTGTCACTTAATGTGTGATCTTGGACAAGTTCCTTCTCCAAGCCTTGGTTTCGATGTCTGTAGAGTGGCAGTAACAATAGTATCTGCCTCCTAGGATTTCTATGAGACGCCAGACACTTAGAACAGGCACACGGAAGTGTTACATCTGTGCCGCTAAAGCGGTGGTAGTTATTGTAGTTATCATTATCTACCAGGAATTCTGCTAGGCCCCAGGGGCCTACAAATTGAGACTGAAAGGATGCATGTCATTTCCTTATGGATACTTGTCAATCACCAAATGTTTTCTTTCTCTCAGCCTATGACATCCTGGCCATTGATAAGTCCTTGGCTCCAATCACCTTGGTCCTGGCAGAGGATGGCACCATAGTGGATGATGACGATTACTTCCTGTGTCTGCCTTCTAATACTAAGTTTGTGGCATTGGCCGGTAATGAGAAGTGGGCGTACAACAACTCAGGTAAGGAATGCTGGCCATGTACAAATGATCTATGCCGTACAGTATCTGTCCATCGTGATTCATGGTACTGCTCAGGCAGCTGGTTCCTGTTTGTCTGACAGTCTGTCTAGGAGTGCCGGATATGGTGCTGTGTCTAGGGGTGAAGAGAGGCCCAATTCTCAAGTGACTCTCAGACCAACAGCAACTAAAACGCAGCGTGGCCGAGCGAGGAGTGCCACAGGGAGAGTCAGGCTACCCCAGCTGAATCCCGGCTCTGCCGTGTGACCTTGGCCAAATTACCTAACTTCTCAGCACCTAATTGAGATCATTATGGTACCTGTGTCCTAGGATCATTGTAAGGAGAATAGGACACAGGACATGTCAAACCAGGGTTTCTCAGTACTACACCTGACATTTGAGCTGAGAATCTTTGTTGTAGGGGGCTGTCGTGTGCATTGTAGAAAGTTTAGCAGCCTCCTATGCATATGAGCATAACCAATGAATGAAAGACACTGGGGCAGGGAGGCGGACAGGTGGGGACATGTGCTGGGGGGTAGGGGAGGCTCGGGGGAGGATAATGGGGGGGAAGGAAAACATATGTACTACTATTAAATATAAGTTATACTGCAAAACAAATAATAAAAAGGTAATTTTAAAAAAATAAAAGAAAGTTTAGCAGCCTCCTTGGTCTTTGCCCTCTATATGCCAGTAGCACCTCCTCACCGCAGTTATTCCATCAAAAATGCCTCCAGACATTGCCAAATGTCTCCCAGCAGAAATCACTACCAGTTGAGAACCTCTGACAGAAAGCTGTTAGATCTGACCTGTCACACAGTAAGGGCTCAATAAGCGTCACCTGTCACCATCGTCACCGGGGATGCCAAGGGAACTACATTGATGAGCAAGGATCAAAGAGCTAAAGAAGTACCTTAAGGAAAGTCCTAACTTGAGGAACTAACTTTCAGCAATGGCTCTCCCAGCCAACTTTGTGCCCCCGGGCCAGCAGTAGCCGCAGTGCCTCCAGTCAAGGGCAAGACCAGCCACACGCATAGTGAGAATGAATGCCTTGCACCCTCAGAGACAAACTAACGTGAAGGGAAGTGCGGCAGGGTCCTGAGTATGCGTGAGCACCCTTGGGGTATAAGTAGCTTCTTCCGTAAAAGAAGAAGAGTGGGTGCGTGCAGAAATAGGGCGAAGCCTGGCCGGCGTGGCTCTGCGGTTGAGCATCGACCCCTGACCAAGAGGTCACCAGTTCGATTCCCAGGCACAGCTCATGCCTGCGTTTCAGGCTCGGTCCCCAGTAAGAGGCGTGCAGGAGGCAGTCAGTCAATGACTTTCTCTCACCTTTGATGTTTCTCTCACCCTCTCCCTTCCTCTCTGAAATCAATTAAAAACTTTTTTAAATATGGGAGAAGAGGGAAAATTAGTTGGAGATTGGCTTCCCCATAACCAGTCCCCAATGGAGAAAAGGTGCTTTCTTCTCCATTGAAATTATTCTAAACTAGAGGCCCAATGCACAAAATTCGTGCAAGGGGTTTGGCTTTATCTCCCCCCCCAACCCCCACCCCACCACCGCCACTGCTACCTTTGCCTCGGCCCTCACAGCCTCGACTTCATCCGGAAGGTCTCCAGGTCTAATTAGCATAGTGTACTGTTATTACAGATGGTAGTCAGAAGGATGTGCAGACAGGCTGGAGGGCTGTGTGTGTTGCTGGGGAGGTGAGACAACACTTTGAGGTCATCTGACTGTGACTGGCCTTTGCCCCACATGTCAGACGGAGGTACCGCCTGGCTTTCCCAGGAGTCCGTGGATGTAGACGAAGCAGACAGCGGGGCCGAGGTGAAGTGGAAGAACGTGGCCAGGCAGCTGAAAGAAGACCTGTCCAGCATCATCCTCCTGTCCGAGGAGGACCTCCAGGTAAGCCTCCTCCACGCTCACAGCCACGCGTCTGGCCTCTGCCGCCCACAGCAGTTTCGTAGTTTCCGTGGGTCTGGCCATCCACTTCTGTTATTTATTCATGAGAGAGACAGGGCGAGGGGGAGAGATTCAGAAACTTCCATTGGAGAAACATCATTGATCGGCTGCCTCCTGCACGCCCTCCTACTGGGGATCGAGCCTGCATCCCAGGCATGTGCCCTGACCGGGAATTGAACTGGTGGCCTCTTGGTTCATGGGTCGATGCTCAGCCACTGAGCCACACCAGCTGGGCTTGTTTATTTATTTAATATATTTTTATTGATTTCAGAGAGGAAGGGAGAGAGGGAGAGAGAGAGAAACATTGATGATGAGAGAGAATTATTGATGGGCTGCCTCCTGCACGCCCTGTATTTGAGATCAAGCCTGCAACTCAGGCATGTGCCCTTGACTGGAATCGAACCCAGAACCTTTCAGTCTGCAGGCCAACGCTGTATCCACTGAGCCAAACCAGTTGGGCTGTGCTTACTTATTAATTTTTAAATATTTCTTAAAGGACAACCAAGATTCTTCATTTTCTAATTTGCTCACCTGGAATAGGAATTTTTCAACCCTCACCTTGTGTCAAAATCGTCTGTGGAACTTTTTAAAAATACCAATATGCCCTAACCGGTTTGGCTCAGTGGATAGAGCATCTGCCTGTGGACTCGGGTCCCGGGTTCAATTCTGGTCAAGGACACGTAACTTGATTGCGGGCACATCCCCAGTGGGAGGGGTGCAGGAAGCAGCTGATCGATATTTCTCTCTCATTGATGTTTCTAGCTCTCTGTCCCTCTCCCTTCCCATCTGTAAAAACCAATAAAATATATTAATAAAATAAATCAATAAATAAAAATACCGATGGTCAGGCCCCACCTAGACCCATTAGGCCCACTCTGGGGGTCTAGGATGTTCTGCTAGAGATTATGGAGGTGCAGAAGGTCGGTTAAAATCTCAGCTCCGTCACTGTGTCTCTGAGCCAGTAACTTAGCTGCTCTGCCGGCATTGCCTCCGGTAAAGGTGAGATAAGATAGTCCGTGTTGATTCAGAAAACGGCCCTGTGAGCCCCGCCCTGTGTCTGGCATGCCTCTGTATCCTGGCGTCCGGTAGTGGACAAGGCGGCCACAGTCGCTGTTCTGATAGAACTGGAATGCTGGGGAAGGGAGGCAGACAAAACAAGAAATGAATGGTACGGGGTGATGGACCGAGAATGAGGGGGTTCCTCCAGACTGAAAGGTCAGGGAAGGCTCCCTCAAGGAGGTGACCTTTGGTTAATTCACAAACGTATATATTTATTTTGAATCAGTAATACATTCACGTATTTAAAAACCCAAGAGATATAGAAGGATATCCAGGCAGCTGAAAAGGGACAAGAGCCCGTGTCCACCAGGTGATGAAGAAGTAACAATGTGACGTGCCCACCGAGTATTATTCAGCCATAAAAAGGAGTTGTCAATACACACTACAACGTGGAAACTGTGCCAAGAAAAAGAAGCCAGCCATGCCAAAACCGGTTTAGCTCAGTGGATAGAGCGTCGGCCTGTGGGTTGAAGGGTCCCAGGTTCGATTCCGGTCAAGGGCATGGACCTTGGCTGCAGGCACATCCCCAGTGGGGGGGGGGCATGCAGGAGGCAGCTGATCGATGTTTCTCTCTCATCGATGTTTCCAGCTTTCTGTCCCTCTCCCTTCCTCTCTGTAAAAAAATCAGTAAAACATATTTAAAAAAAGAAGAAGAAACCAGCCGAGAAAGGCCACCTATCTTAGGATAGCACTTATGAAGGAAGTGTCAGAATATACAAACCTGTAGCGATAGAAAGTAGGTTACTGGTTGCCTAGGGCTGGGGTTGGTGAGGAGCTTTAAGGAGAAATAGGGAGTGACCCCTAATAGGTATGGGGTTTCTTTCGGGGAATGAAAACGTTCTGAAACGATTGTGCTGATGATTGCAGAATCCTGTGAATATTCAAAAACCCACTGAATTGTACATTTAGAGGATGAACTGTATGGTGTGAAAAGATATCTCAATAAAACTGTTGGGGGTTTGGGGGTGTACACAGGAAAGTGTGACTCCTGCCTCTTCGCTACCCAGGCTTCCCTTCGTGGAGGCAGCCAACCTGTCAGCCCCTCATTCCAGAGGTCTTGTACGTACAAACTGGAGGGAGCAACTATATCCGAGGCTTGACCCTAGAGCCGCTCCCTACAACAAATACATCTCCTCCTCCCCTGTATTGCCCGAACAGAAGCAAATGCACTCTGTGTTTGAGGAAGCATTTGGAGGGGATCCAGATGAGCCTATAGAAGGCACCCTGGTTCTGTTTTACCGCCGCAGAGTATCGTTTGTCACGCGTGTGCCGTGATCTGTTTAGCGAGTCTCCCCCACCATTAGACGGTTCGGCTGCCGTCAGACAGTGCTGCAGAGGAAGTTACACCAGCGCCGTTGTGCACACTTGCGTGCACCGTAGCTGGTAAACGCGGGCGGGTTCCCAAGAGCTGGCGACAGATGGAGAGCTGAACAACGGGGTGGAGCCGGCCTGGGAAGGCGGGCCAGAGTGTTCCGGGCAGGCGGGGCAGGAGCACACTTGAATTTGTTTTTTGTTGTTATTGTTTTTTAAATATTTTTATTGATTTCAGAGAGGAAGGGAAAGAGAGATGAAAACATTAATGATGAAAAAGAACCACTGATTGGCTGCACGCCCCCTACTGGGGGTCCAGCCCACAACCCGGGCGTGTGCCTTTGACCAGAATCAAACCTGGGACCTTTCAGTCTGCAGGCCGACGCTCTATCCACCGAGCCAAACCAGCTAGGGCTAAAATGGTCTTTTAGAGCGATGAACATGGTTAAAGTTTAACTGATTAGAAAAGGTTTTGCTTAAAACAACCTGAGATCAATTCATTATATAAATAATCATATACCTCCTTTATATTGTGTACAATTGGGTTTTTTAATATCAGGATTTTATTTAGTTTTTAATGAGGCATTAGGGCATCATTTTCTGAATTTTTTCACTAGAGGAAAATTGAAAACATGGCATGCTTCTCTCTTGACTCCTAAGCAGCCATTAGGCAACTTTGGAAAATAGATGAAATGAGTCTGTGAACTGATGAATTTGAGAGAGATAAGAGCATGCTCAGAAAGCACTTGTAGCCCCGTCTGATTTAGTTGGCATTGTCTCTTGCACCAGAGGCTTGCCAGTTCGATTCCCAACCAGGGTACCTGCCTCGGCGGCAGGCTGGATCCCTGGGGGAGGGCGTGCAGGAGGCAGCTGATCGATGCTGCATTCTCATATCAATGTTTCTCTCTCTCCCTTCTCTTCCTCTCTCTAAAAAAGCAATAAACTATCCTTTAAAAAAGAAAGAGCCGAAACCGGTTTGGCTCAATGGATAGAGCATTAGCCTATGGACTGAAAGGTCCCAGGTTCGATTCCAGTCAAGGGCGCGTACCTTGGTTGCGGGCACATCCCCAATAGGAGGTGTGCAGGAAGCACCTGATCGGTGTTTCCCTCTCATCAATGTTGCTAACTCTCTATCCCTCTCCCTTCCTCTCTGTAGAAAATCAATTATATATAGATATATATATATAGATATATATATATATATATATGACTTTCTGGTTCTTAATCCTTTGTATGAGACTTCTTTTTAAGAGAGAGAGACTTCTTTTTAAGAAGGGAGGGAGGGAGGGAGGAAGGGAGAGAAGGAAAGGAAGGAAGGAGGGAGGGAAGGAAGGAAGGAAAAAAGGGAAGGAAGAAAAGAATGGAAGACAGGAAAGGAAGGAGGGAAGGAAGGAAGGAAAGAATGGAAGGAAAGAAGGGAGGGAGGGAAGGAAAGAGGGAAGGGAAGGAAGAAATGAAGGGAAGGAGGGAGGGAAGGAAGGAAGAAAGGAATGGAAGAAAAGAAGGGAAGGAGGGAGGGAAGGAAAAGAAGGAGGAAGGGAAGGAAGAAAGGAGGGAATGAACGAACGAACGAACGAGTGTGTTTCTTAAAGCCTGTATCTGTTTGTTAGGTGCTCATCGATGTCCCCTGTGCGGACCTGGCTCAGGAACTGGGCCAAAGCCGTGTGGCGGTCCAGGGGCTCCAGAACACCCTCCAGCAGGTGCTGGACCAGCGAGAGGAAGCCCGCCAGTCCAAGCAGCTCCTGGAGCTTTACCTGCAGGCTTTGGAGAAGGAGGGCAGCATCCTGTCCAAGCAGCCAGGTAGGATCACGGGGGGATTACACTGGAAATGGGGGGGTTACACCGGACTGGGCACCGCAGGGCCTCTCCTGGAGAGAGAACCAATTGTAACGCAGCCCCCCGCAGGGAAGGCACGGTTGCCACCATCTTAAAATGATGTTTCTGTCCTGCCCTGGTCTCTCCGGCGGGGGGTCGTGGGCTGTGATCACGCACGGTGCTAATCTCCATCTCACGCCTGCTTGCAGAGTCCCACGCCGGCTTGGGTGACGAGAGGGATGTCGTGGACACGGGCCTGAGCAGAGAGCCCGCCTCCGAAACCGCCCTTTCCAGCCAGGCCCTCGCCGCTCTGAAGGAGAAGCCGGCTCCCGAGCTGAGCTTGTCGAGCCAGGATTTGGAGGTGGGCGAGCAGCTGGGAGCCTGAACCACAGAGAACGGCGCCCCCTGGAGGTGTAGCGTAGCCCTGCAGAGGCTCGTGTGGGATGTTTTTCGCCTCTGCAGGCCCCGAGTCTTAGCTGCCAGTTTGCCTATTATACGCCAGAGCCTTTGCAAACATCGCATGTAACCCAAGTCAGAATGGCTTGCACAAAATGGACGCACTCCCACAGGCCATCAAACATTCCTTTCTGATCCAGAGTGGGCAGTGAGGTGAGGGGGCCTGATGGGGCGGGGAGCACAGCGGGCTCGGCTTCCCCCGGCCCAGCTTCTGAGCTGTCAGTGGTTACAGGGGGTGCCCAGGCAGTCACACACACATGATCCCAGGGCAAGGCACCCTCGGGCGGCCGCCCTGCGCCAGCCCCAGGACCAGGGAACTGGAAGCTGGACGGGGAGAACCCTCCATGGGGGTGGGCGGGGGGTGCTGCCCGCTCTCACCGTTGTCCCTGCCCCAACTACCTCCGCCCTGTAGCTAGAAGGGAAGGAAACCGGATTGACTTGAGCGTGGCTGCGTTTCCTGTAAGTGGAGGACTTTGTAGTTGTTCCAAGTAAACTTTCCAGAAAGCCTTTCCCGTGGGCGCTGTGGAGAGAAGGCCCAGGACGGCTTCCTGGGGAGGAGACTGGCACTTCTGCAGGGTCCTGACCAGCCTCAGTCGCCCACCTGCCCTCCCCCGAAGAGGCCGTGGAGCAGCAGGACGGGCAGAGGTCGTGGCTCTCAGTGGCTCTTGTTCTCGCCGCAGTTGGTCGCCAAGGAAGACCCCCGGGCCCTGGCCGCTGCCCTGCGCTGGGACGCGAGGAGGATGCAGGCGGCGCAGCGGGCGTGCGAGCAGGAGCTGAGCCTGCGCCTGCAGCAGGCGCGGAGTCTGCACTCGCTCCGGAGCGTCTCGGCGCGGAGGGCCTCGCTGCCCGGAGACCCGCAGAGTCCCAAACGAGCCAGGCAAGCCCCCGCGTAGCTGGAGCTGCACATGCGCCAGAGAGCCGCCTGACCTCGGTTTTGTTCCCGGTGAACCCCTCCGGCCTGTCCAGCGGCCTGGGCGCCACTCTGCCCCCGCCGTGGCGCACGCGCTCCGGGGAGAGGCTGGAAGACGGCCCCCGCCTCCTGCCCGTGTTGGGTGATGTGGCTGCACCAACACCTCCTCCTCCTCCTCTACATGTCCCGTGCTGCTCTCAGCGGCGAAGGACAGTGAAAAGAACCGTCAGCCTTGGTTTTTGATTGTTCTACTTCATGCTCACCGTCCTGTCCTAGAGCTGGAAAGGCAGAATTTAAACAAATAATGTAAAGGAGGCGGCACAATAGTGTTGCTCAATGGCCACAAACTTGTTTCTCAGGTTAATAACTTTGTTTGTTTGTCCAAAGGCACATGCTAAGTTTGCAGACCTTAGGGACACGGAGTCTCGCGATTTCTAATATCCAACTCAGTGTTGTTGAGCTGTTTCTGAAGCCCTCCTCGGTTTGCTAATGTTTTCTCAGCGGGGGTGGGGGGGGGCGGGGGTCATTAAGTCGATTTCTACGCGACATGTCTGAGGCTGTGGGTGCAAAGCAGGGACTTCCGGTTTACCTACTTGTCTGTGCAAAGGGACTCTTCAGGTTTTGTCCCTCTCCCTGCGGGGAGAAGGGACGGGTATCAGGGACTGCATTTTTTTAAGCATGCTTGGAGGAGAGGAGAGGCTGTTAGATGGCTAGTTGTTATTTTAGGCTAATCGTTCGGTGACAAACAACAGGAAGTTGCGGGGCCGGGCGGGTGGTCACACACAGAACGGGGACCCTTCCCGCCGTGTCTCTAAGGAGGGCCCCGCTGACTCGGCATCCTTTCCCGAAGGCCTCGCACCCAGGCTCGCATCCTCGGCCCCATCGCCTCTCCGATAGCGTTTGGTTACGCCGCCGTAACTACCCCTCACTGAAAGCCAGGGCTGCTAGCCTGGCCACGAGTGGGCTTTCCAAAGCCGGGACAGTGCCCCACATGCGATATTCCGTAAGAAACAAGTTTCAATAAAATGGCACGTGTCTCAGGACCCTGGTCTCTGTCTGGACATGACTGCCGGCGGCACAAGGACACTGCGAGATGCTTGTCCTGAGACACTGACTCACCGTGAACTTGCCCGGCAGCCAGGCACGGGCGTGCAGTGACTGCCAACGCAGATACCACGAGCGGCACTGCCCTTTGTGTTGGCATCTCCCGTCAGTGACCTGAACAAACAACATCTGTACTTTTCCTCTGCAAGGTGGTTTCATCTTTTTAAAAAAATACACATATTTTATTCATTTTTTTACAGAGAGGGAGGGAGAGGGAGAGTTAGAACATCAATGAGATGAGAGAGAAACATGGATCAGCTGCCTCTGGCACATCTCCGCACGCCCCCTATCTCGGATGTGCCGGCAACTAAAGTACATGCCCTGGACCAGAATCAAACCTGGGACCCCTCAGTCCGCAGGCCGACGCTCTGTCCACTGAGCCAAACCGGTCAGGGGGAGTTGCATTCTTGAAAGATCTGGGGAACATCAAAATGGGGGGAAATACTTTGTATTTCTGTGTAAAACAGAATTCGGTTTCAAGGATAATTTAGAACAGGTTTTCATCCATGCATGCCCAGCGTGGCGATCAAAGGTCACGTGGACGTGGGACAGTTCTCCGTTGTGTGGAATTGTCCTAGACCTTGCTGCAAGACTCGCCTCCCACCTCCCACTCCCACCCACTCAATGCCAGCAGCAACCTTGTTATTGAGATAAAAGCTCCCCCACATTTTCCAAATGCCCCTGAGGGGACGGTAATGCCAGCTGCACCTGCCACGCTGGTGCCCACAAAACTGCCCGCGCTGAGCACAGTGTGGCTGGCGCCTCTCACTTTCCACCTGAGCAGAGCCTGCTCGGAGGCTGAAGGCCTCAGGCCACAGTTGGGGGCCAGGGTTCAAAGGCAGGTCCTGTGGCTCTGATTCCCCCGCCCTTTCCACTTGCATTTTCCTTTAGGGCTGCTCCTCAGTCCCAGGTGCAGGTCGCCGATTTGCTCTCCTAACGTAGTAAGCTGGGGAAGGCCTAAAATGTCTGCGGCACCATTGCCAGAAGGTTCCTAACTGGCCACACTGAGGGGGGATGAGAAGCAAGCAGCCTCGGAGCGAGCACAATAGTAGCAGAAGCTGAAGAATGCTGCCTCCTCACCAGCTCTGTCACCATCTTATTGTCCAGGGCACAGAGGAGCTTTGTTTGACCGGCTGTAGGGGTTCTGAACTGGAAACAAAGTCACCAAGCATCCCAGCTGCACAGGAGACAGGAGAAAGGACTGCGGGGTCCGGACTGAGACAAGCCCATGTTGAGTCTAACCTGGGACCGTAGTTGCCAAAAGCGTAAGGTTAGTACAAGGCCCCGGGACTGAAAGAATTAAATGGGGTGTGTGGACATGCACAGTATCTAGCGGACTAGAGGGGCTCCCTTTCCTTTTCCCTGCGGGGAGCCGACAGGGTTGTCCGTCTCTGGGGGGCGCCCACCTGTGGGTCTCCAGGGAAAGGAAGGGCCGGCATGTAGACACGGCGGCTGCAGACACGTGGCCCTGCCCTGGTCACCATTTGCCTCCCTGCACCCCTGCTCCAGGCCTCACACCGCAGTCTCTGCACAAACAGGAGGGGGCGAGAGGGAGGCGAGCAGGGCGGCAGGGACGACATCAGCCACAGCAGCTGGGCCCAGGGAACTCTGCGTCAGCCGTGTCCCCTCCTTTCGGCTCCAGCCGAGTGTCGGTCCCCGTAGGGCAATCGGCTTTGCCGAGAGCTGTGCTAATCACCACTTACCAACCTTCCACTTCCGGGTAAAAGCAAAAGGAAAAAACGAGTGGATTTTCATTTTCCAGAAAGGAATGAGATGGTTGAACAAAACACACACACACACACACACACACACACACACCTGCATCACACAAAAATTATCGTCTTTGCTAACCAGATTATTTAGCTGTTTTTGTCTTTTTTGCCTTCTGATTTTTCAACATTTGTAGGGTTTTGCCTTAAATTATTTTGGTTGTGTCTTTTATTACTCGAGAGTTGTTTTTTCTTCTTAATTCTTTATTAAGTATCACATGTCTTCTTTTCCCCTTGACCTCTCCCCAGTGGCTCCCACCCCCACAGCACATGCCCTCACCCCGCTGCTGTATGTGCCCATGGGTTCTGCTCACATGCAGGCATACAAGAGCTGTGTTTCCCCCCCCCCCCCCCCCCCCCAACCTGCCTTCCCTGAGGCTGGTCCATTCGATGCTTCTGTCTCTGGGTCTATTTTATTTATTTATTTATTTTTTAAAATATATTTTATTGATTTTTTACAGAGAGGAAGGGAGAAGGATAGAAAGTCAGAAACATCGATGAGAGAGAGACATCGATCAGCTGCCTCCTGTACACCCCCCACTGGAGATGCTCCTGCAGCCAAGGTACATGCCCTTGCCGGAATCGAACCCGGGACCCCTCAGTCCGCAGTCCGACGCTCTATCCACTGAGCCAAACCGGTCTCGGCATCTGGGTCTATTTTAGTTCCATCAGTTTATGTTCTGTTCCTTGAGGGTTTTAAGGACCTTGAAAATGACCTAGTCTGGACACCGGGCACTGCCCGAGCCCCCCACACGGCTGACACAGGACGCCTGCCTGGAGGGGCCTGGACTCGCTCCCCAGGAGGCGCACTGGGTTTCCAGACTGCAGAACCTTCGAGCTGGGCATTTGCTTGAACTGGACCACACAACGCTTGCGCAATGACAAGGAAGTGAACCAGCAGGTTACGGCAGATGCTGGCAGGGTTTTCCTCACTGTTTTCTAACGTCATGTTACAGGAACTTCGACCCAAGAAATTCTAGCTTTTCTCCGGCTTGTGATTATTTTAATCAGACAGACATATTCTTGACCATTCATTAACTACCTGATCATAAAGGAAAGGGTAAGTCGGGTTTTCGTGAGGGTCCTGAGAAACGACAGTGGGTTGCTCAGCTGGCCTTTGCCTCTTCCTTTCTAGTTTAGAACAGAAAACTTGCTTTTTTCCGTTCACACGACTTTCCCTTTTCTGATTTCAACAAGGAATCCCCCTCTCCACTGAAGCAGCTACTCGGGTTAAGATGGGGTTACCCCGTCAGCAGGGGCTATTCATTCAAGCCAAGCATCTCCCCTGAGCTTAGTGGCTTGAGTTTCCGAAAGCCTGGGAAGGTGAACAGTGGGATTTCTGTCAAGTGCGAAGTCACAATTCTCCCTCAGCCGTAGGGTCTGCTCTGGGATGAAAGCTGGCAATAAAGGCGAGAGAACGAAGGAGAAAAGAGGGTCCAGGCGCTGACATCCCCCATCTACCCCTCTGACCAGCCTCCCCTCCAGAAAGGGGACTGTGGGAAAGTCTGCCAGAGACCTGATGGGAGGAAATTACCCTGATTACCCACTTCCCCCGACTTTATTAATCGTGAGCATATTAATTAATCCGGTCTCGCAGGCAGCGGGAGCCAGGGCACATTTTATTAATCCCCCTGAACTCAGGTAGGCTCGGCGTGATGGATTGCTGGCAGGCTCATTAGTGTAGCCTCATTATCCTTCAGGTATCACTTAGTTCAAAGTTAAAATCCCGATCTTAAGGACTGTGTACGTGTGACCTCAATTGAAACTGAGAAACAGTGGCCATGCTTTTCTCCTGGAAAAACCTTCCAAGACCCAGCTCTGAAGGTTAGCCGGTCTTTCGGGCACAGGTCGTCCGGTGTGCTGACCCAGTTCCTGTCCCCGAAAGCTGCTGTGTTTGGAAATGCGGGTGCCATTAAGGCTCTGCTATCACATTAGACTTCTACTCGGCGAGTCATTAGGAATATGAGCTCAGCTCTGCGGACCCGGAACGGAACGGTCAGCAGGCAGCCCCCGCCGCCTCCCCGGTGTCGGGCCTGACCCTCAGAAACCCCCCTCGCTCCAGGGACGAATCGAAGTTCCAGTTTAGCATCTAAAAACCTCACCCGGGAAGCTTTCTTTAGAATCTATGCCTCGAGAGTTATAAATACGTGTAATCAAGCAAGGATGTCAGTGCTGGGGGAAGAATTAAAAATCTGATGAGGGTTTTGAAACTGAGCGACTTTACTCCTAACCGCTCTCCAGCCGACCGAACCCCAGTCCTCCTGGGCTCAGCTCTGCTCTGCGTCCGTCCCAGAACAAGAATCCCCTCCTCGAACACTCACTCACGTCACGTCTGCGGGAACTGAGGACGGGGCACTGCAACGATGACACATGCGACACAGAGGCCGTCTCTGGACAAGGTCGGGGCCCTGGGACTCGGGGCCCTGGATGAGGCGGAGGCCGGCGGGCGGGCGGGCGGAAGCACGGCTCCGGGCTGGGTCTGAAATGAACCTGGAGCTCATGCATGAAAAGAATCCTAACAAATGACGGGCTGACTCACTAAAACGAGTAAGTATGCAACAGCACGTTTATGAACCTGTCAGCACAATGTGTTTTTAGATGCGAAACTTTTAATGCTCAGAAACATACGAAATTTGTTTCTAAGTACATTTTTGCTAAGTCATGAATAACCGTTTTGCTCTTTGAGCGGTGTTTCAATTTTGCTTTTAACAGGAGGGCAATATTTTTTTAATTAGACAATTTATATCACTATCAACTGAAATTAGTTGTTATTCCGAACCCCTAAATATATAGCTGTTAGCTATTTTACGTGAAAGAAAGGAAGAGAGGATGAAGGTGGAGGAAAAGGCCAGTGACTGCACTGAGCACAAGGCAGCAAAACCCCCCAAAATCTACCCACAGGATTCACTTTGGGTTCCAGATTACTCAAGACACTCAGTCCTGGGCACCACTGGAGTTTCAACTGAAAATACTTTTCAGGTTACACAGAAACAAGAAGCAACGGCATAAAGAAAGGTCTCGACTGCTTAATGCACTTTATTTGGATGCATCACTGCGCTTCCCTGCGCGAGTGAGGGGGGTTCTGCTTGCAGGAGGAGGAGGTCTTCCAGAAGAAGCTGGTGCAGGGCACTCTGTCGGGGCGCGGGGCTGCCGCGGGGACGCCGCCCGGCCCGCGGAGGGCGCCGCTCGGGCCTGCGGGGTGCACGCAGACCAAGCCAGGAAAGCCGGCAGGCTGTCCTCCATCTCTGCCACTTCCCGCATGTGCTTTTCAAAGGAAGCAGAGGACAAAGGACAATCAGCCATCTGGCTCGGCCAGCAACTGAAGAGAAACACTGCCATCCCTCCTTCCTTCCTTCCAGAAAATGTAACCGCTCCAGAAAGAATCACTTACCCGCTGAAAGGGTGAGGCAGTCAAGAGAACAGGTGAACAGCACTGCTCTGATTAAAGAAAGGGAAAGTTGAGAATTCTCAATCCTGGGAAGAAAAGGGCTGCTTATTTTGCCCATCATCTTTGCCGAAGTCCTTCATTCGAAGAGGCCAGATGTGCCATTTCCCCCGATAAGCGCGTTAACTGGCAGCTCAGAGGCCCCGAGGAGGGTCGGGTAATCAGATGAGCAGGTTGTCCCTCTGGCCTTCCTCCTGGCTGTGCACAAATGCCTCAGGGCAGATCAGATTGGGGTGCCGCATCCTGGTCGTTCAGACTCCTCAGGAAGCTTCCCGGAGGAATCTGATGATAAATGGCTCGTCTGAGACTCAGCCGGTAATTTCAGAGAAAAATCCATTTTTAATGGTCAACTTTATGTACTCTCCTTGGAACTTTCTCAAAATGGAAAAGAGAGAAAAATAAATCACCCCATGAAGCTGCAGGTTCTCACAATGAGGAACGTAAGGATGTCCGTTCACGGAGCCCGTGAGAGCGTGGCGTGTGGGTTCAGACTCCGGCGCGTGACGGGCCGGAGCGAGCCCACGCGCGCAGGACAGCAGCCGTCCAGTCACTGGGCCTTCAGAGACGGCAGCCCTCCGGGGCTTCAACTTCCCCGCCGCCTCGGCTCCGGGGCCTGTGTGACACCCCAGGACCCGGGGCGGCAGGGGACACTATGGAGCCCAGCCCCGCAGCCGGTCCTGCACACTCGGCCGTGCGGAGACCGGGGAGTGCACGGCCATGGCCCAACAGCCAGGCAGCGGGACAGCCAGAGGGCGGGCTAGCATGTGGCCGAGTCGGGGACTACTCACCCCACTGTCGCTGTCGTGGCCGGCGAGGCCCCCCTCCGGAGGCAGGGCGGCGGCGGCGGCGGGCTGAGTGGCGCTTCTCTCAGCTCTTTCTGGGCAGCCCTGAAACCGGTGTTTTGTGGACGTGGCTCTCTGGAGATGGGGGGTATTTTTAGCTCAACCTGCAGCTGGCTTTTCGTATTCAGACCTGTGTCCAGCCGGCACCCCTTCCTCCCGCAGAGACGCAGAGGCCAGCGCAGTCAGTGCCCACAGAGGCGCTTCCGGATGGGACTTAACCCTTCATTAAAGACGCGGGCCTCTGCCGAGTCCGGAGCAGGCTTGCTCTTGCTTTGCAGTCCGTCACTTGCTTCTAAAGAAGGTCCGTGGCCTCCCCGTCCTGCCCACAGCAGGCAGGAGGCCGAGGACCAAACCAGCTGGTCCACAGCACACACGGCCGGGGTGAGGAGCCGGCAGCCTGCCCTTCTGCCCGAATCTGCTCCGGGCGGAAGACCCAGCAGTGAGGGCCGGGGGGGGGGGGGGGGGGGGGGGGGGGCGCGCCTAGAGCAGCATCGCGTTTCCCACATCCTAGCCGGGACCGCCGGTGACCGTGCCCCAGCCGCAGGCCGGACGCTGTCCTCCCGCCCAGGCCGCTCGGACGGTCGCGTGAGCCCAACCGCCTGAATGAGGTTCAGGTTAGAATGCAGATTCCGGTGTTGTGCGAGGAGCCGAGGTCCCACCTTTCCAACGGCACCGGGTGAGGCTGAGCCTCAAGGCCAGCGCTGTCCCAACTGCTGCGGACCACCGCCAGCGGGTCATACGGTTTTCTGAATGGACAGAAACTGGGGCGCATCACAGAAGTAAGGGTAAATAAATTCCGTCCCGTGTGTCAGGGGTAAAAGTTTTTACTGAATGACCTGCACTGACCGGCCCCTGGGCTCACTCTCCCCCCGAGGACGATGCCACCCTGAGCAGTGCAGGCGGGATGCCCTCTGGGCCACCCCCCGGCTTTTCCTCACACGAATGCAGGAAACCCTAAGCCAGGCTCCAGCTTGTCCCCCGAGCACATCCTGGACTCCAGGGCACAAGCCTTCACGGGGTGCCCACCGTGCCAGGCACCACGCGACCACCGTTCACCCCCCCCAGTCTGCCTCCGGGCAGCTGATCATCCAATGTTTGGTGCAAGAATGTGTGTTTCCGGTAGAAACCGGTTTGCTCAGTGGATTGAGCGTCGGCCTGCGGACTGAAAGGTCCCGGGTTCGATTCCGGTCAAGGGCATGTACCTTGGTTGCGGGCACAGCCCCAGCAGAGGATGTGCAAGAGGCAGCTGATCGATGTTTCTCTCTCATCGATGTTTCTGACGTTTATCCCTCTCCCTTCCTCTCTGAAATCAATAAAATACATTTTTTTAAAAAAAGAATGTGTGTTTCTGGAAAGAGGTACAATGCGAACCTCGATTAGAAGGAAAAACAAAGGCTGCTCATCCTAAAGGGCAGAACAGGGCCCAGAGAGGTCAGGAGGGCAAGCGTTTCCTCTGTCAACAGAAGAAACTTGGGGTTAGTGTCCATGAGGGAGGGCTCTGGTCCCTGGAGTTCGCAGAGCCTGGGGAGCCACGCCCCGGGAATGCTGCAGAAGGGGTGCCCAGCTGGTGGGAAGAGGGGCTGAATGACCCCCAGGTTCTTTCTGGACTCCACAGTTCATAGAGGGAACAGGCATGTCCCGGTGGCCTTCCTGGACATGCCCGTGTACGAGGCGGTGCCGCCCTGCCCAGTTCCTGCTCCGTCACACCTCACGGCGAGGGGCTTTAAGCCCGGTCACTGCTGAACAGTCCCGGAAAGGCGGCTCCCGCAGTGGCAAAAGCAGCGTGCGGGTCCGGGCTGGTCAGCCTGTGGACAGCCCCTCGTGGCCTCTAGATTCTCTGTGAGGGGTTTTCAGGGTTTATCTGGAAATGAAATAACACACAGATCTCTGGCTGGAACGTTCTGTAAAGACGGAAGGCTTCTTGACTTCCTTTTCCTTCACTGAGGCGACACCCGCCGTTACAACGAACAGCTGAGACTAGTTATTTGCAGAAGCCGAAACTAAAGTTTGAATTCAATGCTTTACCACGATCACAGCTTAGCATCTCTGTTTGTTTTTAATATATTTTATTGATTTTTCAGAGAAGAAAAGAGAGGGATAGAAAGTCAGAAACATCAGTGAGAGAGAAACATAGATGAGCTGCCTCTTGCACGCCCCCTACTGGGGATGTGCCTGCAACCAAGGTTCATGCCCTTGACGGGTATCGAACCCAGGATCTTTCAGTCCGCAGGCCGACGCTCTATCCACTGAGCCAAACCGGTTTTGGCCTTAGCATCTCTTTTTGACTGTCGGACTTTGGGGTGTCTTTGGCTAATCACATTTGGGCATGGACGGTAAAAATCCTGTCCAAAATGCATGCCCTTTTTCTCTGGCCCCCTCAAATCAGGATCCCAAATGCACACAGTCTCTGCTGGTCAACAGATGGTTAATCTCTCCACGCTTCAGCTCGCTCCGCAGTAAAACGGGAGTCACTAGATTCGCCCTGAACACGCTGTGCAGACCCAGTGAGGTGCGGCCGCAGCTCGGGCAGGCCTGGCTCACGGAAAGGACTGCAAATGCCAGTCCCTTCTCTTGACCTTCCTGCCCCTGCAGGGGAAAGGCACAACCTGGCCCTCTAGGCAACCCCCAAAAGAAGACAGAACTGGGGCTCCTGGAAGCATCACCTCCCAAATAAGACAGAGGACAACACACTGAGTGTTTGGAATCATAGGCCAGGTTTTCCTCTCAAGCAAAACTTCTTCCCAGCAGAACAACGGTTTATTTACAAAATAGCCCGAAGAAAATCACAAAAACAAAACAACAACAAACAAACACTGCGTTTCTGGAGAAAACCACATTTAAAAGGGAAAAAGGAACATTTCTCAAACCTCTTTACCTGTGATCACAAGCGCCATGGTTTAAAACATGGGTAATCAAAAGAACTACATAAATACGGCTTTATTCCTTTTCAGGAGCGGCCATCCTAAAAAATTATGTAAAAGAATTAAGAGACAACTATGATTTTTGCTTGAGAAAAAGCAACCATATTTAACTGCCAACACAATTTTATTAACTGCAGTAGATAGAACTCTAACAGACGCTGTTGAGATACGAACCGGGGGCGTGTTTGCTGGGGTTCCCCACGCTCTTTTCAGGCCGTGCGTGCGGCCACGGCTGGAGAACTCAGCACCACGGCCTCCTCCCTCCTTTCCGTTCTGCTTGTTAGTCTCTCCTCCCTCCAAAGGCCCCTCGTGGCACATGGCTTCCGGGGCTCTGCGCTCCGGGCTGCTCTGTCCAGGCGGCGCCAGCTCAATTCTCACCTCCCGCTCCTCCGGCCTCTGCCGGCTCCGCCGACTCTTTGTTTTCATCCTCGACTCTCTTTTTCTTCTTTGTTTTTCGTTCTACGTTAGACCGGGTGATCTCTTCACTCTTCTCTGTGATATATTTCAGCTACAAAAATTAAAAATTTATTTTTATCTCGGTGCAAAGCCGTTGTGTAAGTCTAGGGGGATGCATCTACCCGCTCCCCACCACTCCAGCCGGTCACGTTCCTCAGAGGCAGACAGAGCTTCAGGGTTTTCTGGCCGCTGGAGTCAACTACAGGCCACCTCCCTGCTGCTCACAAGTGCCACCGAGCAGGCAGGACTCCTGGAGCAATCGACGCATTAAAACCTGAAGCTTGCAGAAGGCATGCCAATCACAAATATACTTTTCAAAACACAAATCTGGTCAACCCCTCCCCCAAATGTATCCAACTGAACCTGTGCAGCAACTACCATGTACCACATACTAGGGACACAAGCTAAGTGCCTTTAGGGAGAATTTCGTCAAACGCACAATTTTAGCTGCATGCCTTCGCTAATAAGCTTCTGTCGGATGGAAAAAAATTGAGAGTCCAAAATCAAAACCCTCTTCTGACATAAACAAATAAGCAATAGCAAGTTATACTCCAAGGGGACTAGCACTGACCATTCGTTTGCAAAAGACAGAAACTGCTCACGGCAGCTGACCCCGTAGCAGTTATGACTCAGAATTCATTCCCAGCGCCACCAGCCACCTTACCTATTTTACTTGGGAATCTTATCATCCTCAACCTTGACTTAAACTTTGGAGAAAGAGTGTTAGAAGGGCGAAGGGCAAAGGCCAAAAAGAGCCCAGCAGAAACAGCACTATTCAGGATTAGAAGGTCAAGGTTCAGCTGTCAACGAGAGCATCGTATTTAACTGTGGGAGATTACCAACGCATTGCGTGGCTTGTAAAATGGGCTAAAGACTTGTGCTGTTAACCCTCAGAGGGTGGTTGTGAGGCTTAGATGGTATGTTAAATATTTATGTTTTTAAAACCCTATAACCAGTCTATTGCTACAGAAATTCATTCAACTACTACTTACTGAGCACCTACTGTGTGCCAGTCTTTATTTTTGGCACAGCAGAGGGAGCAGAGGAAGGAGGAGGCAGAAACCCCCGTCCTGGTGGAGCTCACATGACGGGGAGGAGCGGAAAGCATTTTAACTGCTGGGCTCAGACTCGTCAGGGACCCCAGAGGGGGTCCTGCATCTGCCGTCAGCACGGCCGCTGCGCTGGGACGATCGCAGCGTCCCCGGGAAAACGTGGACATGGTCAACATGACTTGAGGACGTCTCTGAAAAGACAGACCACCTCCTGCCCATCCCGGCCGGACAGACGTTCCCTCCAGACCTGGCCCCCGGGAAAACTGTGGGCACCATAAACTATCCCCGTTCGCTAGCCTGTCGCCCATGTCCGACATCACGCTGTGAATGAAACATGGGACCGAAGTTTTGAGATATTACAAAAAGGCAAACTATGAAATCCAGAGAGTGCTGATTAGAAAATTTCAAATTGGCTTGGCAAGATCCATCTTAATGAAAGAAAGACTATAAATTACAGGCAGGTCTGAACGGTTCAGCCATCTCTCGTTTTTAATGCAAGGTGCCCTGGGGAATCACTTCGTGGCTGCCAGTGATTAATTGGGAATAATGTATTCTGATGGGAAAGGGGAGGGAGGGAAGAAACCCCTCTCACCAGCGAACTGCTCCTCCTGGCTAAGAGCTTCACGTCCTCCGTGTTAATGGTGCTTCTCTTCGCGTGTCTGGAGAAAGGGCAGAACAATTCACCACCACGTTTGGTGTTATTTAAAGTTCTGATGAAACACAGAAGTTCATGGTCAGACTTCGGGCTAGCAAGGACCTCCCAGTAGCCCATCTCTTCAGATGAAGGTCGTTACCCAACACACACACAAAACGAATGAAGTGACCGGCCAAGATGCCAATTAGAGAGAGACAGGGAGGAAGCACGGCCCATCTGCCCACCTCCCTGCGGGCACGGAGCCCGAGGCATCAACCTTCCAGGGGGCACTGGCTCCCCAGGGTCACAGCAAACACCACCGAGAAAGCAAGGTCACTGCGCCCCTCCAGAGAGAAGAGGAAACGGCAGTCCCACAACACAAAGGCCGCCTCTGCTTGAGAGACGCCCCAGTGAGCAGAGGGATGAAAAGAATTTCCGCGAGGCAGGGCTTCACTCAGATCAAGACCCGGAGCTCTTCCCCAAGGACTAACGCCCAGCGGAAAGCTTGGGCAGCGGTCTCCGAGCATCCATTTCCCCGCCAGGCAGTAACGGGCTCCCGGACAAGAGCCTGGTGAGAACAAAGAACCACCTTTAAATCGGAGTCTGTTTCGTGCTTACAACTTGGATTCGAATTCTTAACCCAGTCCCTTATCTCTGCTTTGAAAGATAATTTGAGCCTTGGCCAGTAACCCAGTAGGCCAGAGCATCGTCCCGACCCGCCAAAGTTCAGGGTTCGATCCTGGGGGGGGCACATACAAGCAACCAATGAATAAACAAGTGGAAGAAATAGATGTTTCCTTCCCTCACTCCCTTTTTTCTCCCTCCCTCTCTCTCTAAAATCAATAAATTAAAAAAATATTAAGGTAATTAGATAAGCTCTAGTCAATAATTTATAACTCTACACCCTTTCTTGCCATTTCTAACTTCCTTCAAAAGTAAATAGGAACTCTGCACATAGGGATAGACTGGAATCTTTGTTCTCCTAAGTGGCCAGCACAAGGTAGTCAACACTACGTATCTGTTAAGATAGTCACACAGAAATTGTACTCCGTAACTTGGCCAAATCATTCCTTCCCACCCTAACGGCACCAATACCCCGTGTCACCTCATCCTGAGGGACAGTATCTGCCTGCCCTGAGCTCACGTCCCTTTCGGGACTAACTGCCAACGAGCCCCTGCGAGGGCCACGCCAGAGAGCGGGGGGTTGACCGGGTGACACCACAGCAGCCACTCCGAGGCCACTCCACGGATGTCCTGGGTGGGGGATGGCACGTGCCAGGCACACAGTGTGGCCCTCGCCTCCATCACACCATCAGGCTGCCTGTCAGTGTCATTCTCGGTGACGTGCAGGAACAGGAATGAGTACAAGGAAGCGGCACACTGAATTAGTTACAGAGTAAGGTCAGCTTATCTCTTCACAAAGAATTGTTTAGGGAACAACAACGTCCTCTCTACACGCAGCGCATCTAACGTCTCTGTGGTGTGTGGTGTTTTGACACTTTCCCCCGTGGGGGGGTGGGTATGCTCTATGCCGGCCACTATACGCCAGACTCCCAATTCAAACCCGACTCCAAAACATGGCTAGAGTCCTACAACATTTTTGGGTTTTAAACATTACGGAAACTAGAGTCCCGGTGCACAGAATTTGTGCACAGACAGCGATCAGGGCCGATCGGGCCTTCCTTCCCCTGGCTGCCAGCTGGCGGGGGCCTTCCCCCGTTCAGAGCCACCCTCTGTGGTCAGTGCACATCACGGCGAGTGGCTGAACTCCTGGCTGGTCAAACTCCCAAGGGGACAGCTTGCTTATTAGCCTTTTAGTATAAGATGTTCCTAGAATGTACTTACTACAGAATATCTTCTTCAAAACATTCCATCTTTAACACGTTAACAACACTAGGTGACTAGAGATTTCAAAGCTAAATAAGAGAAATTCATAGCTTAAATTGAGATGAGTTTCCAAAGTTTATAGGTGAATTGACTATTTAAAATGTAAATGTATTTTCTCACACAAACAACGGTTAGGTTCCCAGCCAGCCTACGGAGATTACCGAGTGCCTGCAGCACTGATTGCTCCGAGAGGCCCACAGAGCACGCATTTCAGTCTTCTCAGAGTAACCACAGGTCTGGAGGCACAGCCTGGGTGACGGGGGACCTCAAAGCCACGGGACAAAGCTGACTCTGGGAACATCAATTTTATTCAGTGATGAACTTTAAAATAGGTTTTTCTGTATGAGAGCAAACAGGAATATTATGAAAACCAATGTAAAATTAAGGCAAAGGGGAGTCTCCAGACAACATTTGCTTTTGCATCCACTCGGGTGCTGGGAGGAAGGCTGAGGGGGCAGTGAGTGGACACACGTGGACACGGAAGAAGCTGTGGCTTCTCGCAGTTAGCGCAGCCTCGGCTGCTCTCGCCCGGAGGCAGCACCGACAGCCGCTACAAACTCCTTTGTTCAGAAGGTGATGCCCTTCCTGTGGAGCATCCAGTCTGAGTGACACCCCAGGACCCGGCAGAGAAAACCCACCTTTCACTGTGACTATAAAAACAGAGGAGCTGAGCGCTCAGTGATTACAACGCTAAATATTTCTAACTTCATTTGTATTTCTAATACTTTTGCAGAAGCATCTAAAAATGTTCATTGCTTTGTCCCACAGCTAACACAGAAATGGGGGAAAGGTCACAACTGGGGGCACACGAGTGGCACGCAATGGCCAGAGCCGCTGGCGAACGCCCCCCCCCCCCCCCCAGTGCACGGCCCGTCCCACAGCACAGCAACCGTGCTGTCCACAGGCAGCGTGCAAACCAAATCTGCCTACTGATGTAGACTTCCGTGTCTCCCTTTCAAATAAAAAAGAGTTTTATTTTAAAAATTTTTTTAGCCGAAACCGGTTTGGCTCAGTGGATTGAGCGTCAGCCTGCGGACTAAAAGGTCCCAGGTTTGATTTTGGTCAAGGGCATGTACCTGGGTTGCGGGCACATCCCCAGTGAGGGGTGTGCAGGAGGCAGCTGATCAATGTTTCTGTCTCACTGATGTTTCTAACCTTCTATCCCTCTCCTTTCCTCTCTGTAAAAAATAAAATATATTTTAAAAAATTTTTAAAGGAGAGAAGAGAAATAGCAAGCAATGGTGATAAGGAGACACAGAGGTTGGGGATAATGGGCCACCACCTGAATTAACAATGAATAAGCCACATGAGCTATCATTGTCCCATATTATCTTGTCCCTTCTGGCCAAGTTGAAGATGCTAAGCAGTTTTTAGGGACTCACACACACAGGAATAGGAAAGATTTAGAGCCTGCCCTCTGAGGACCTACGCTTTAATTCATTCAAAATATTCACCCGAGAAGCAAAGAGCTCCCAGGAGCAAGGTGAAAAGGATGGGGTGTGAGCTGGCGCCAAATCAGAAGTGGCAGCAAATGAGAAAGCTTTGGCCCTTTCAGGCCTTAGTCATTCAAATTGCTTCATAAAAGCAATTCGTTGCAATTGTTTTCAATTACTTGAGGTACTAATTGAAGAGATGGGCATAAATCACCTGTAAAAGCTAAAGCTTTACCAGCTGAAAGCAAGTCACCCTCTTTTCAAGGAGCGTGAGCTCACTCGGGACAAACGTGGCAAACGCAAGCCTGCTGCGGACGCGTGCTGTCAGCACCCGCCGGCCGCCGGCAATCCCCGCCTGGCGCAGCGCGGCCCGGCCTGGCACGGCACCAGACCTGGCGTCACAGCCTCCTGCAGAAATGGTCTTAAAAGCCCTGCACATTCAGAGGCCTCGAAACATCATTCAGGCCTTTTAAACCTAGAACTGATCAAAAACACTTGGAAAACTTCAAAAAAAAAATGCAAAATCAAGCCTGAATGGACGTGATTAAAGCAGATGTTGTATTCCTGTGGAATCATGATTAGAGAGGAGCCCCGACAAAAGGCAAAAGAAAAAAAAAAGTTCCCCTGAAATACACCACCAGATGGAGAGCATCAACAGAATGTAAACACACACAGCAGCGATAAGCGAGCTCGGTACCCACCTTGCAAACATTTCAAGGTCTTTGGCAAAACTTTCTGAAAGAGAAAGAGAGATGCTTCAGCCACCCTGATCTCAGTCTTACTGCAGGAGAAAAAGAGAACTCTCTCGATTTCTGCAGCAAGAACCGTAACTGACACCACAAACCCCTCCCAGGGGACAGGGGACACTCCGGGCCGCCCGCTGCACAGGGGCCTGTAGCCACTGGGTTCACTATGGCCTCGGTGTCCTTCTGGCACCCTGACCAAGCTTTCTGGTAACTGTGGCTACACCCTTCATTCCTACAGACTATCCCTTAACTTCACATTCTGCTACAAGTTAGGGCTTGGAGGACATTAATTTCCTGTGAAGTCAAGCAAGTACCAATGCCACAAGTTCACCTGTCAAATAAACTATGGGCGATATAAAAATGTTATAAAGCAAGGAAATAAAAAATTTAGTGTCTAAAAAAAAATTTAATGTCTGATGTTCCAGGCAGTTTAAAACACAGTAAAATAAAGGTGCTAATGCCCCAGTGTTAGTGTAATAGAAAAAATAGCTCTCCCATAAACTACCCAGACCTGACAGCCGAGAAGAGAAGCGCTGCGGGAACAGTGGCAGTGACGATGTGCTCTCGGCGGCGACCCCCCCCCCCCCGGCACCCACCCCACGTGTCTCCCGGCACCCCGCCCCCGGGCTGCTGTGCCCAGGCTCCATACCGCACTGCCGGAAGGTCACCTCCGAGATGGCCGCGATGGTCTGTCGGCTGAGCTGCACCTCCTTGTCCGAGGCCACCTCCTCGCAGAGACAGCCCACGGTGTAGTGGACTGCCGCCTTCAGCCTCTGGAGCAGAAACCAAACACCGTGGGGAGGCGACAGACAAGACCTTTCCCATCTCAAAACTCAAGAGCCGGAGGGGGGCTCAGCCCAGTTCCTGCAGCTCGCCCCGTCCCGGCTCAGTGCCTTTCGAGCGCACGGACAGACGGATGAGGGCTCTGGAGGGTGACTTGTGGAAACACTGCTTCCTGGGTAATGGCTGTGATTTAGGGCGAGTGAGGGAAGGAATCACGAGGGCAGGTGGGCAGATCTCGGTGACTTGACTCACCACAAACACGTGCCAGGTTCCCACTGAGCCGGGCACGTGCTGGGTGCTCGGGGAACACAACCAAACTGCAGACGGGTTTCCTGCCCGGATGGGGGTGAATCAAGCAAAAGCAAAAGGACCCCATCCTCTGCCGCACGTTTCTGCACCCCACGCCGGCACGTAACGAGGGATGAACGATCAGGAAAACACCGGGAAGATTCAAGAATGCACGTGACCCTCCTTTGAGTGCTGGTCTGCGAGCCCACCTCGGCGGGATCCCCACAGCTCCTCAGCAACCCTTCTGGACCCCGGGAACCCCCTCTTCCGCAGGCAGAGGAGGGGAGAACCGAAACAAGCGAAGCCAAGGTCTCATCTCCTGTCAGCGGACTGCGTGCGCTCCACCCCGTGCTGGAGGCAGAGCGAGAGGACGTGCGACAGCTGAACCGACAGCAAGTGTTCCCAGCGGGGCGCGATGCGGAGGCGCTGCAGATCGCGAGTCCAGCGCCAGCCGGTCTGGCTCAGCGGATAGACTGTTGGCCTGCGGACTGAGGAGTCCCGGGTTCGATCCCAGTCAAGGGCACATGCCTGGGCTGAGGGCTTAATTCCTGGTGTGAGGTGCGGATTAGACAGCCGATCGATGATTCACTCTCATCACTGGTATTTCTCTCTCTCTCTCCCCCTTCCTCTCTGCGGCCAATAAAATAAACAGGACACAAGTCCAGGGCCCCGGGGTCAGGGACGGGCAGGTAGGTGAGGTGCCTGCCTTCATTAGCTTTAGACTTCGAAGGCTGGGTCAACTGAGGCTTTGGTCTGAGGAGACAGAGGGGCCATCACCCCGGAAGGAATGAAGGCCTCCCAGGTCATTTTTTTTAAGGAATGCGGACAAGATTTTTACAGTGACATTTAATTTTTAAAATATATTTTATTGATTTTTTTTTACAGAGAGGAAGGGAGAGGGATAATCAGAAACACAGATGAGAAACATCGATCAGCTGCCCCCTGCACACACCCCACATGCCCTTGACCAGAATCAAACCTGGGACCCTTCAGTCCGCAGGCTGATGCTCTATCCACTGAGCCACACCGTCAGAGCCCAGGTCATCTTTTTAAAGCACACGTGGGTGGAGTCAGGGGTGAGAGACTGGGGCAGGGGTCCTCCTGATCGCCAGGCATTTTCTCGACCCTCCTCCTGGGCTGGGCTGAGCCCTTTCAATGCCACAGACGCTGGAGGCTAAAGCACTGCATTCTAAGCGCCTCGGGCAGCCCCACCCCACCCCATTTCCTTTTCTGTGCCAGAACAAACCCCACCCCTATCCCTACCCCTACCCCTACCCCTACTTCTACCCCTATCCCTACTTCTACCCCTACCCCTACTTCTACCCCTACCCATATCCCTACCCCTACTTCTACCCTTACCCCTACCCATATCCCTACCCCTATTTCTACCCCTACCCCTACCTCTACCCATATCCCTACCCCTTCCCCTACTTCTACCCCTACCCCTACCCCTACCCCTATCCCTATCCCTACCCCTACCCCTATCCCTACCCCTACTTTTACCCCTACCCCTACCCCATCCCTACTTTTACCCCTACCTCTATCCCTACCTCTATCCCTACCCCTACTTTTACCCCTACCCTTACCCTTACCCATATCCCTACCCCTACCCTTACCCATATCCCTACCCCTACCCCTACCCGTATCCCTACCCCTACCCCTACGGCTGCTTGAACGAAGTCCTCAACCGGCTCACCTCTGCAGAGGGCGAGGCTCACCTTTCTCAGCCCAGAAAGACGGGGGAGCAGGAAAGGGGGTCAAACATCTGGTGACAGGAGATCTGACTTTGGGTGGCGGGCACACAACGCAATATACAGATAAAGTATCATCAAATTCTACACTTGAAACCTATATGTTTTATTAACCAACATCACCTTGGTAGTTTTACTTAATAAAAACCATTTTCTCAGCCCATCTGGGCAGCCTTACACACTTCATTAGCATGCACTTGTTTACCGACAGCCAGGCTGGAACCAGGGCTGAGAACAGATAAATGAAAAGGCAGCTCCTCATGTCCAGGAGTTCACCTCCCACCGCCCTCCGCCCCAAAAGGGCTCTTCCAGACCACCGGCGTCAAGAAAGACGCTGGAGAAGGAAGGACCCGGGGAAGACCGGAGGCAGGACTCCTGAACTGGGGCACGACCCTGGGGCCTGCATGGAGCCCGCACACAGCTCTGGGACACAGCTCTGGGACACAGCTCTGGGACACAGCTCTGGGACGCCCGGGGAGGTGTGACTACCGACTGACCATCACCTAATAATAAACAGAACCTCATCCATGTTAAACGTCCCGCACATAATAACTGAGATGCTGTCAGAGACCGCCCAGTGGTTGGGAGATGCATGCTCAGGTATTAAAACATCAAGATAATGTGTCAAGCTATTTGCCATTAATTCTTAAATAATTCAAAAAAAAAAAAAAAACAAAGGAGGAAAATACAGCAACGGGTTAACTGGCGAATGGCGGTGAGGGGTACATGGGGGTTGGGAACATTAATTTTGCAGCTTTTTCTGAAGGCTCCTCGGAAGGGGTAGGGAAACAGCTTCCCTGTGCCTGTGAACCCTCATTTCACAGGAGAGAACCGCGCATGTGCGGCCCGTCCCGGTCCCGGCAGGTGACCCCCCAGAGGCTGTCCCTGCAGTTAACTAACCACGCATGTGCGGCCCGTCCCCGTCCCGGCAGGTGACCCCCCAGAGGCTGTCCCTGCAGTTAACTAACCACGCATGTGCGGCCCGTCCCCGTCCCGGCAGGTGACCCCCCAGAGGCTGTCCCTGCAGTTAACTAACCGCGCATGTGCGGCCCGTCCCGGTCCCCGCAGGTGACCCCCCAGAGGCTGTCCCTGCAGTTAACTAACCACGCATGTGCGACCCGTCCCGGTCCCCGCAGGTGACCCCCCAGAGGCTGCTCGGCGTCGCTGCTCACCTTCCCCGGCGCCGTTCCGTTCCCAGGACGCCCCTCATCCTCACTCCCAGGCGATGGGAGGCCGGCGGGACACCCGCTCCTCCCCCCCCCCCCCCCCCCCCGCCTCTCCACATAATGAAACGGAGTTTGGCAAAGTCACCACCGCCCTCGAGGTGCGGGGCCGCGATGCGAACGCACCGGGAGGGCGGCCTCTGCCCCCGACGGCGCGGGCCCGCCTCCAGCCCCGAGGCCGGCTCCTCCGCGGCAGGAGGGCGCGGGCGCCGCTCACGGGGCCCACCACGTCGGGGCTCGGCCTCTGCCGGACTCCCCTCGGGGCGCACAGCCCCCCTCACCACCACCCGGTCTGAGGAGGGGGCCTGAGGCGTCACCAACCGGAGGCCACCCCCGCCGCCAGCCCCGAGGCGCGCCGCACTCCGCCGGCGTCGTCCTCCCACCGCGTCACCATGGAGACCGTCTCCCAGCACTACCCCTCCCCCCCGCCTGGGCCGCCCCCCGGCACCCGGCTCCCCCCCCCCCAGGCAGCCCCGCTGGCGCATGCGCATTCCCGCGCCGCAGCCGGCCGGGCGAGCCCCCAGCCCCGGGAGGGGGACACCGAGGCGAGGCCGGGTCGAGGCCTCCGAAGGCTTCTCGCCTCCAGAACCCCCACGCCGTCCCCTCCCAGCCCGGCCGGGACGCGGACTCCCTGTACCTGTCGATAGAAGGGGCCCTGGGGCTCCTCGGCCCCCTCCTTCGCCGCCTCCATCACAGCGGCGGGTCCAGGCCGGCGCGCGAGTGCGTAGACGAGATACGCCGGCGCAGTCGGATTTTCCCGCCGCGGCTCCCGGCGACGGGCCGCGCGGAGGGACAAAGCGCGAAGCTCCCTGTGCCGCGCGCGCCCCCTGGCGGCCGCTCCGGGAAAGGGGCTTCGCAGTTCATGCCCAGCCCCTCCTGGGCTTAACTGGGCCGCGGGGCCATGCTCCCTGCGGATCCCAGACCAGCTCAGTGCCTGGCACAGTGGCTAACACCAGCGCTGGGAAAGCAAGTGAGTGTTTCCCCAACATTCTTTTTTTAAAAGAGAGAAAGGGGGAGAGAGAGACATCCATCGGCTGCCTCCTGCACGCCCCCTGCCGGGGATGGAGCCCACGACCCGGGCATGTGCCCTGACCCAGAATCGAACCAGCAAACTTTCAAGGGATTGAAAGGGCAGGACAGGACTGCAAAGACCATTTTGGACTGTGTGACTTGGCAGCCACCATGTTGGCGGCGTGAAACTTCCCTGAGGGCTGCCATCTTAAAATCACAAAGACCAACCCATAAACTCGGACGATGAGGGGGGACAGCAGGAATCGAGGATTTGGTTCCCCGAGAAGACCAGTAGGGGAATGTGATAGCCAGACTCAGAGTGGGGAGGAGGACAGGGGAGAGGGATGTGGTTCGTCATGCTTTGACCTGCACAAGGACCAAAAGCCCCTTTAGCTGTTTTTGACATTTACTTAACCCTCCCTTGCCCGAGGACATCCTGCTGCTGTAACCGAGCCCACCAGCAGCTTGGGAACAGAACTTAAAATTTCCCGCTTCCCTGCACTGTAACTGACCTTGTGCTACCTTTCTTTGTGTGAAACCGGCCAGTCACAAATTGCCAAGTCCCCCTGCGTTGGAGGTAAAAAGTGCTCGCTACTGAGGCTCGGGGCTCGCGCTGCTCACCGCTGTGACAGTGGAGACATGAGTTCGTAACAAAGGCTTCTTACATTTTTGATCCGGCTCCCTGGTGGTCGTCCCTCAGGGGCGGTCCATAACAGGATGATGCCCAACCCACTGGGAACACCGGCCAGGGCTGTTCCCCAACATTCTTCAGGGTAACTTCCGTGCAGCTCTAACTTCAGGGAGCCTTGCAAAATCCAATGTGCTTTTGTAATTCAGCACCAACAATAGTGTCACCATCAGACCGAGGATAAATGTTTGGTTACTGTCCCATTCAGTACTCGCTGAATGGAAGTACCCAAACGTGTGTTTTCTCATGTTTTGTGCTATTCACAGTGTAAAGGCTCCAGACAGGTGCACCTTAACAGTCAACAACAAACCAAACCCCGATTTGTAGCACCTGCCGTTTTCCACGCTGTACAAACTCCCATCATTGCCAATTCAAACTCCTGTGGCTCGGTGGTTAGAGCACGGTCCTGTCACCAAAAAGGTGTGGGCCTCACTTCCCAGGCAGGGCACAAGCCTGGGCTGCCGAGCCAACACAGGCCCCTGGGAGTGTGTGCGGGAGACAACCGTGTTCCTCTCTCTCCCCCTCCCTCCCTCCCTCCCACTCTCTCTGGAATCAGTGAGAACAAAGATCCTCAGGTGATGATTTAAAAAACAAACAAAGCAGAAATCACACTGGGCTTCCCTTAGATGTTACCTCCCTCTCAGCTGCATCCTGAGCTCGGGCTGAGGAGGCAGAGCTGCAGGACGGAGATGTTAAGGCTGATCATTCACGTATTCTCCAGCTGTTATTCTTCAGAAGAACCTGTAAAGGGTTCTTGGGAAAAGGCTCTAATGCATTTAAATGGCCAGCTTTAGAATTATGTCTTCTATGACACTGAACGGAACAACTTGCAGGCCGGTGTTACCAAATAGTCTTATTTTTTTAATATATATTTTATTGATTTTTTTTTACAGAGAGGAAGGGAGAAGGATAGAAAGTCAGAAACATCGATCAGCTGCCTCTTGCACACCTCCCACTGGGGATGTGCCCACAGCCAAGGTACATGCCCTTGACCAGAATCGAACCCGGGACCCTTCAGTCTACAGGCCAACGCTCTATCCACTGAGACAAACCGGTTTCGGCCCAAATAATCTTATTTTTGTTTAAGGGAAAAAAGCATACAGATCTCTATGGGGGGCAGGGGAGGGGCGGTATTTGAAAGGAAGAGAAAAACAGCAGGAAAAATAAATGACAAACACAGCTTCTGAGCAGTGGGTCCAGGAGAGGCGGATAGGGGCTCTCAAATGTTTCCCCTTAGACATTTGTCATCTGCATTTTCAAACAAGCTCGTATTTCTTTCATAATTAAAGGTACACACATAAGCCCCTCCTCACCCCCAGAGTGTGCAAAGGGCTGAGGAGAGAACCTCTTTCTGGAGGAACCGGCCTCTGACTCATTTCCACTTCCTCTGGGACAGGCACCCTCTCCTTCCCCTCCCCCCAACTCTCTGGGGGAATCCATCTCCAGTCCCCGAGTCCTCAGTGCCACGGGGGCCAGACCTCTGTCAGGACCTCCCCCATTGGTGCCCTTGTCTTAGCAGGCCCTCTGCCCTCCCTGCACCCTGCTCCCTACCCCCTGCAGCTGGGGGCGGACAGCGGGGGGCTGGGAGGGCGGGGCGGAGTGAGGAGACCCAGGAGTGAACTCAGAGCCCAGCTCCTCCACCAGCTTTGTGACCCTGAGCAAGTAGCTGAGCCTCTCCAAGCCTCGGTCCCCTCCTCCTGAAAATGGGGATCCTAGTGCCACCCTCAGCGGAGTTGGGGTTTAAATTGTGCACATTGGGGCTCAGTAAATAGTAACCACGTCACCCGGCCGTTGGTTTCTGTGCTTTGTGCCTTGGGTGCGATCTCATTGTCAAGCAGTTGCTTCCCGGAGCAAAAACAGCGTGCCAGCAGCCCCGGGGGGGGGGGGGGGGGGGGGGGGGGATCAGGCACCTCAGGCGCTGAAGGTACAGGGCTGAGCTGTCACGCTGGAAGTGTGTCCTCTTCCTGGACGAAGTTCTGTAAACTGGCCACCAGGTGTCAGCACCGAGCCACGCCATGAACGGGGTGCTGGTGAACTACCTGGCTTCCGTGGGCGCTCACTGGAGATCTCCGCTGCCTTCAGAGAAAGGAGCCGGGCCGCCGGTGAAGGACTTGGTAAAACTGCTAGGAAGGGGCAGAGTCCACTGTGATTATGAGCAGTCCAGCTGGAGTCTCTGCTGTCACCATAAAGACTGAGGCATTCGCGGTTTCCTGAATCCTATTTGCTGCATTAAAGAGGGGCCAGCACTCATCTTCCCCGACTCGGCTCTATAAGGACGCCGGGTCAGTCTCCACGAGCTGTGATGTGTGTTTTGTAAGCTCATGAAGTCAGAGCTTCACACATTTCTCACTTTAGACAGTGGCACCCGGCACAGTGTTTTGCTTGACACATAGTAGGTGCGCAGTAAAGATGCCGATGAGCAAATGGACTGCACACCCTGACCACGGGGACTCTGGCACCAGACTGCCGGGTTCAACTTCCACTCCTCCAGGAGCTGGGACCTTGGATGAGCTACTTAATACCCGGGCGCTTCATCTGTACATTGGGGATAAGAATGACAGCACCCACACCTGGGGGGGTTGTATGGAATGAGTGAATTTAGAACATGCCTGGCACACACTCTGATAGCGACTACATTCCTTCTTGAAGGTATTTTTAATTGATCTTTTCAGAGGGAGAGAAAAATCGATGTGAGGACATCAAACTGCACAGCCCTGACTGGGCATGAAGCTCACAACCTGGGCACGTGTCCTGCCTGGGAACCAAACCAGCAACCTCCTGGTGCACAGAATGACACTCAACCCACTGCCCCACAGCGGCCAGGGGCCACTATAGTCTTTTTCCCCCTATATGGATTTTTTTTTAGAGAGGGAGAGGGAGTTGGAAGCATCAATGAGAGAGAAACATCGATCAGCTGCCTCCTGCACACCCCACACCTGAGAGGGGATGTGCCCACAACCAAGGTACATGTCCTTGACCGGAATCGAACCGGGGACCCTTGAGTCCACAGGCCGACGCTCTGTCCACTGAGCCACACTGATTAGGGGCACTATAGTCTTACAGTTGCTGTTCATACCGTCTGAGATCCTCAATAGGGCCAAGATTCCCCGCTTCCTCAGGTAGCAAACTGTCCTTTTCAAGGGAAGATGTGGCAGATTTAAAAAACCAACCAACCCCAAACACAGTGTCTCCCGATCCACTTGCTCCTCTGTCTGGAACCTGCCGCCACAGAGAGGAAGAGCCTAACCCTCCTCCCCTTGAATCTGGGGCGTCTCCCTCTCCTGATGTGACGCAGCTGAAACAATGCTGTGCCAGCCCTGCCCAGGTCTCAGAGGGCAAGGTGTGTCCACTTCGTCCTCGGAACACTCCCCTTGGGAGCCCTGAACCGAGGAAGAAGTTTGCTGAACCCGAGGCCACACGCGTGGCGAGGCCCTGAGGTCCCGGCCATCAGCCAGCAGGTACCACCGGGCGAGTGAAGACAGACACCTCCAAGTGATCGGAGCCCCAGAATCACCCCCAAGTTTCAAGTCCTCCTGGCTAAGGCCCAGACACGTGGGACAGAGATGAGCCCTCACCACCCTCCCTCCCCCCCCCCCCCCCCCACTATTCCAAAATCCTAACCGAGGCCTGGCCCGTGTGCCTCGATGGATAGAGCGTCAGCCTGCGGACTGAAGGGCCCCGGGTTCGATTCCGGTCAAGGGCATGGCCCTCGGTTGCAGGCTCCTCCCCAGCCTGGGCCCTGGTTTCTCTCTCTCCCTCTCCCACTCTGAACAAATCAGTGGAGAAATATCCCCTGGTGAGGATTAACAACTACGAAATCCCCAGCCAGAGAATTAGGAGGCGGCCGGTGGCTGCATTATGCAGAGTTTGGTTCTGTGCTGTTCAGCAGTAACTGGGATGAGATGACTAAACACGGTATTTACTGAACATAGTCCACACCTGTGCGCTACTTAGTTATGGGGTGCACTCTGAGAAACGTGTTGTCAGGCGACCTCACTGTTGTGTGGACATCACACCTGGGTGGTACAGCCCTCCCCCCGCCCCCGGGGCCGTGCGGGGTACCATGGATGTCCTTGCCGTCTGTCATCCCCCAGATGTGGCCGTTATGCAGTGGGACTGTGTTCGTCCTGGCGGCCTCTGTCCCTCCTGAAAGCACGGGCTCCACCTCTGCCTCCCAGGACGTGAGGCCGGCCTGGCTGAGCTCACGCTGCGGCTCCCGGCAGGGCACAGCCCAGGCTGCGGCTCCGGGCACGGCACAGCTAACGCTGCGGCTCCGGGCAGGGCACAGCCCAGGCTGCGGCTCCATCCCGTGTCCAGCTCGCGGGAGGAAGCCACTCAATGGTCTCAGCTTTGATGTTCCTCTCTCTCCCTTCCTCTCTAAGATCCATTTTTTAAATATTTTTTTAAAAGGCTGATCATTTCATGAGAAGAACTGTCTCCCCGGTCAGCCCCCCCGCCCCGCATCCTTCTGAGATCGGGGCTCAGAGACCCCTCCGTGGCTCCGAGCACCCAGGGAAGCCGTCCGGAGCGCAGCTACGAGAAAGCACCGCGTGGGACCGCATCCACGGGGTCAGCCGCATGCGGCCTTCTTACCAGATGAAGGGACGAGGCCTGACCCCAGGGGCGGCCTGGGATGCTGAACACTGCTCCCTCCCTCCCCGACCGCCTCCCCTGCTCCCTCCCTCCCTGACCGCCCCCCCTGCTCCCTCCCTCCCTGACCGCCTCCCCTGCTCCCTCCCTCCTGACCGCCTCCCCTGCTCCCTCCCTCCCTGACCGCCTCCCCTGCTCCCTCCCTCCCTGACCGCCTCCCCTGCTCCCTCCCTCCCTGACCGCCCCCCCTGCTCCCTCCCTCCCTGACCGCCTCCGCTCCTTCCCCGGAGCCAATCGTTATGACTGGACGGTGGATGGCTCTTGCATTGTCCTGGAGTCTTTTCTTAAAGGAAACAACCTGATTCAGATGTCAGGGCGCGGGCCGCAGACCTTTCTGGAACGGGGTGCGGGGGGTAAGGCACTCAGGTCTGGGCAAAGGGGAGCTTTATTAATGGCGGAGGGGAGCGCAGCTGCGTGATACAAAGGTCCCAGCGGACCCACAAGCCTCTTTCCTGCCCTGCGACCTGCCGGGGCGAGCTCGGGGCTCCCAGATCCACGGGGCGCGCTCCTCCTGCCGAGCCCCCGACGATCCGTCAGTCCAGGGGAGGGGGGGGCGCTGCTCCCACAGAACTACCCACGGGAGCCGCGTACCACACCTGGTCTGAGGCTGTGAGCGCAGCGGGGCACGGGCCGGCGGCCGGGAGCACACGGCCCGTCAGGCGTTGTAGGAGGACGAGGACACGCTGCCGCCGTGGCCGGTCCAGTTGGTGTGCAGGAAGCGGCCCGGGCTGGCCACCAGCTCGTAGGTGTGAGCCCCAAAGTAATCCCGCTGGGCCTGCAGAGCGGGGGAGGCGGGCGAGGGTCACACGGGCCCGCCCCGCAGCCCGGGGGGGGGGGCTGCCACCGCCCGCCCCGCGCTCACCTGGATCAGGTTGGCGGGCAGCGTGTCGTGTCTGTACCCGTCGTAGAAGGAGAGGGCCGTGGTGAAGCAGGGCATGGGGATGCCCGCCTGCACCCCAGTGCTGACCGCCCGCCGCCAGGAGTCCTGTGTGCGAGACGCGACGCACGGGCAGTCAGGCTCCATCGGGACAATGACGGGCACCGGTGCCCCGGAGCACAGCCCGCCGCCCGGAGTGCCCGCCGCCCAGAGTGCCCGCCGCCCGGAGTGCCCGCCGCCCGGGGTGCCCGCCGCCCGGGGTGCCCGCCGCCCGGAGTGCCCGCCGCCCGGGGTGCCCGCCGCCCGGAGTGCCCGCCGCCCGGGGTGCCCGCCGCCCGGGGTGCCCGCCGCCCGGACTGCACGCCGCCCGGAGCACAGCCCGCCGCCCGGACTTCCCGCCGCCCGGAGTGTCCGCCGCCCGGAGCACAGCCCGCCGCCCGGGGTGCCCGCCGCCCGGAGTGCCCGCCGCCCGGGGTGCCCGCCACCCGGACTGCCCGCCGCCCGGAGTGCCCGCCGCCAAGAGTGCCCGCCGCCCGGAGTGCCCGCCGCCCGGGGTGCCCGCCGCCCGGAGTGCCCGCCGCCCGGGGTGCCCGCCGCCCGGGGTGCCCGCCGCCGAGAGTGCCCGCCGCCCGGACTGCACGCCGCCCGGAGCACAGCCCGCCGCCCGGACTTCCCGCCGCCCGGAGTGTCCGCTGCCCGGAGCACAGCCCGCCGCCCGGACTGCCCGCCGCCCGGGGTGCCCGCCGCCCGGAGTGCCCGCCGCCCGGAGTGCCCGCCGCCCGGAGTGCCCGCCGCCCGGAGCACAGCCCGCCGCCCGGGGTGCCCGCCGCCCGGGGTGCCCGCCGCCCGGGGTGCCCGCCGCCCGGAGTGCCCGCCGCCCGGGGTGTCCGCCGCCCGGGGTGTCCGCCGCCCGGAGTGCCCGCCGCCCGGGGTGCCCGCCGCCCGGAGTGCCCGCCGCCCAGACTGCCCGCCGCCCGGGGTGCCCGCCGCCCGGAGTGCCCGCCGCCCGGACTGCCCGCCGCCCGGACTGCCCGCCGCCCGGAGTGCCCGCCGCCCGGACTGCCCGCCGCCCGGAGTGCCCGCCGCCCGGACTGCCCGCCGCCCGGGGTGCCCGCCGCCCGGGGTGCCCGCCGCCCGGACTGCCCGCCGCCCGGACTGCCCGCCGCCCGGACTGCCCGCCGCCCGGAGTGCCCGCCGCCCGGACTGCCCGCCGCCCGGACTGCCCGCCGCCCGGAGCACAGCCCGCCGCCCGGACTGCCCGCCGCCCAGGGTGCCCGCCGCCCGGACTGCCCGGACTGTCCGCCGCCCGGAGTGCCCGCCGCCCAGACTGCCCGCCGCCCGGAGTGCCCGCCGCCCGGAGTGCCCGCCGCCCGGACTGTCCGCCGCCCGGAGTGCCCGCCGCCCGGACTGCCCGCCGCCCGGAGTGCCCGCCGCCCGGAGTGCCCGCCGCCCGGACTGTCCGCCGCCCGGAGTGCCCGCCGCCCGGACTGCCCGCCGCCCGGAGTGCCCGCCGCCCGGAGTGCCCGCCGCCCGGAGTGCCCACCTGGCAGCTCTCGACGGCTGACTTGAAGAAGTCGTCCAGCAGCAGGTTCTGGAGTCCGGGGTTCCGGTCAAACGCGTCCTTTATCTTCCCCAGGAACACGCTGAGACACCCGAGAGATGAAGTCAGTGAACCTTTTCTTTTCCTTTTTTCCCCTAAGTGTTTGATTCCGCAGATTTCAGAGAACAGACAGATAACCCGTTATCCTGACACTCTGAGTGCAGAAAGCCACTTTCCGTTTCCGGTGACCCGAAATCCCCGAGCCAGGCTGCAGGCAGCGAGGGACGGCCATGGGGTCCGGCGGGGAGCCGCAGCCGGAGCGGCGGGGAGCTGGCGGCGGGCCACCCTGGAGGGCGCGAAGGGACGTTTCTCGGCCGTAAGCTCCACGACAACAGAGCCAAGTCCAGGAGGCAAGGCCAGAGGGCAGGATGGTGCTCACAGAACTATTTTTAAAAGCGGAGTGTAGCCGAAACCGGTTTGGCTCAGTGGATAGAGCGTCGGCCTGCGGACTGAAAGGTCCTGGGTTCGATTCCAGTCAAGGACCTCGTTGCGGGCACATCCCCAGTAGGGGGTGTGCAGGAGGCAAATGATCGATGTTTCTGACTTTCTATCCCTCTCCCTTCCTCTCTGTAAAAAAATAAAAAATAAAAAAATAAAAAAATTAAAAAAAAATAAATAAATGAAAAGCGCAGTGTAGCCTGATTGGCGGGGCTCAGTGGCTGAGTGTCGACCTATGAACCAGGAGGTCACGGTTTGATTCCAGTCAAGGGCAAAGGCCTGGGTTGTGGGCTCGATCCCCAGTAGGGGGCGTGCAGGAGGCAGCCAATCAATGATTCCCTCTCATCATCGATGTTTTACCTCTCTCTCCCTCTCTCTGAAGTCAATAAAAACATCTCTATATATAAAAGCCTAAGCCACTGAACGACCAAAAACTAGTCACCCGGCCACCATGGCACGCACTGACCACCAGAGGCAGATGCTCAATGCAGGGGCTGCCCGCCGGTGATCAGTGCACTCCCAGAGCCACCCTCTCACAGCTGGCCAACCTTTCTCAGCCCCTCCCCCCAGGCAGCCAACTTCCCAGGGTCCCTCCCCCCCTGGCCAGCCCAATCAGCCCTGATGGCTGCCAGG
>CM050508.1:207655869-207825869 GCA_027563665.1 Antrozous pallidus
ATCCAGTCCAATGCTAATGCAAACTAACTCCAGATCCATTCCTCTAGAGTTTTCCAAATCCCCAGATTCCCCGAAGGCACCTAAGGCTCTTCAGCCGGCATCTGTCTTCTCGTCGTTATGAAGAGCAGCGCCCACTCCCAGCCTCCCTTCCCGAGTGGCCACTCCTCTCACGGCTGGGCTCCGTGGCCAGTGGGATCACACGCTTTAAAAAACACGTACATGCCCTGTAGCCGCTTCCAACGGCCGAGAGGCGAGAGTGGCCTCGGGTCTGCCTCAACCCCGTGCGCACCGAGAGGCGCTCTTGCCGGGCCTCAGCTGACAAGACACCGATTTTACAACGAAGCTGGGGGAGGTGACCTCACAATCCAGCCTCTGGATTGATGACGACGCAGTGGTCACCAGCGTCAGTCCCATCAACACACTCTGTCCCTGCAGACAGACTACTGGGAAGCCCCGCCCCTGGGGACTGCGTAGTGGGCGAGGAGCCAGGCAGAGGGAGGGACAGGGCCAAACGCCCAACGGCGCCGGACTCCGCCGTCGCCCGCACCCATGGCCGCGCCGGGCGGCCTGCCCGGGGCCCAGACGCCCGGGTGACCGAGCAGTCTCTGCCTGGACGACCTCCTCTGTCTGGCTGCACTGCTGACCTCCCTCATTTTGACACTTTCTGTGGCCATGAGGCAACACCGCTAGTGACACCTTGCTTCACCCCATCCTTCCTGTAACTTCCCACATGAAGGGAGTCCTGCTGTGTGCCCCGTTTCCAGGCCCCTGCGGCCGAGCCGGAGGGACGGAGGGCGCCCGGGGACGGGACCCGCGCGGCAGTGCTGCTTGCTGGTCCCGATCGTCTGTCTCCGACGCGGTCACCCCCTCTGCACGTCTACTGTACCGCTGCTGTCAGGGACGCCGGCTCCCTTCCCAGTCCTTCCCACCACCGAGAAAACCAGCCACACCCCGAATCGCAGCGCTGCCTCCCCCGCCTGCGCGGAAGGCGGTGACTGTCCCTGGGCGCTGGCCACACGGTAAGGACCCGTTTCGTGCCGAGGCCGAGGTCACCGGCACGGCCGGCCAGGGCGAGACTTCCCTCCTCTCCCTCCTCCCGGCCTCCGGCCTCTCCGCCTCCACCCTTCCCTGCGCACACAACCGGTCGGTGCAGGCCCCGGGGCTCAGCGGGCGCGTGTCGGCCTAGGAACCAAGCGGCCACCGGTTCGACTCCCGGTCAAGGCACGTGCCCGCTGAGGCTCCATCCCCAGTGCGGTGGGGGGGTGCAGGGGGCGGCCGACTGACGTTTCTCTCTCTCTCTCCCTCTCCCTTCTCTCGGGAAGCCGACAAAAGCATTTCCTAAATAAAAGACTCAGATGCTGAAACAGCTCACACGGGCGCTGACGGAAAACCAGGGGGAGGGGATGAGGCGCTGGAGAGACCCTGAGACCGGCCAGGCCAGCCCGGCCTCCCAGGCGAGGGGCGGCCCCTGGGAGGGACGGTGAGCGGCCCCGCGCCGCCCGGGGAGCTGACGGAGCCAGAGCTGAACTGGGGTCCCCGCCCCGTGGTTCCTCATCCGCGGGGGGTGAGACCGCAGGCCGGGACAGAACCCACTGCCGCAGCGACACCACACAGGGCGGAGGGGCGGGCCCGGCCGCCCGCACTCAGCGCAGAGCCCTCCAGGGCGAGCGCGCCCCGCTTCTGATGGCGCCCCTTCCAGCCACGACAAACCCGGCTAAGCATCGCACTTCACCCCTCTTCCTGCTCCTTGTTAGGGAATCCGGCCCTAGGTGGCTCGGGGAGGGCTGCTTGTAATGTCAACCTCAAGGTCACGAACGAGCCCGTCAGGGACCAGCACCGGGCAGCAGACATGCCTTTCGGGCATCGGCTGTGCTGGCGGCTCGGGACGGCTTTCCGCCCCCCCCCCACCCCGCGCCCCCGCGCCCCCCCCCCCCCCCCTGGGGACCCGGCGGCCGGCACTTGCCCAGTCACAGCAGGGCTCTCCAGTCCCCACTTTGGCAGCGATGTCCTGGAAGATGGTCTTGATGTGGGGCCTGTGGAGAGAGCGCCAGGTCAGCTGGGGGGGGGCGTCCAGATTAAATACTCGAGGGTGCGCCCCCCGCCGTCTCTGTCTCCCGGGCGCTGGGAGCCCACGAGACAGGAGCCGAGTGCCCAGCGCTCGGGCAAACGGGCCGGAGGCTGCCCTGGCAGGAGCGCGTGGCTCCCCAGCAACCACACGGGCTTCCCGGGGGCCCCGTGCCAGTCAGGGGCACAGTGCCCGCGGACAGGGACCCCGCGGAGGCACAGGGACCCCTCGGTGTCTCCAGGAGCCAGTCACCCTTTGCCCAGGAAAGGCGCCGGCTCTTCGCGCCTCCCTCAGCCCCCAGGACATCACCATTGCCCCCCGCCCCCGGTCCCCTCGCCAGCGGCCCGCGCCGGGTTGGCGAGGACACAGACTGACCGCTGGGGCGTTAGCGCTCAGGCGAGGGGCTGGGGCAGCCACACCCTGGCCCACAGGCCCTCACGGAGCGCCCCCTGCGGAGGTAAAGGTGCCCCCTCTGCCCCCCCAGTGGGCCTGAGCCTGCACGGAGCCTCTGCTGTCACCGGTCCTGCGTGCGTCCTGTCCGCACCGACGGCCACCGCGCCCCAGAAGGGCTTTCCAGCTTCTGAGGGGCAGGAAGCCTCCGCCTGCAGGCTTCAGAGAGCCCCCGACTTGCTGACCCGAGAGGCAACTTACAGACCATCTTCCCCTAAAGCCTCCCCTCTACCGCCTGGTACAGTTCTGGAATCTTCCACACCCCCTCGGAGGGACCCGCGCCCCCCCCCCCCCCCCCCCCGCCCTCTCCTGCCCCAGGCCTCCGCCCGGCTTTCTGTTTCTGGGCTCCCGGCTCAGGCACGGAGAGCTGGTTGCCTCACCTCTGCACCTGACTTTGCTCCCCTCCCTGCTCGCCGCCCCACCCCACGTCTGCACCTCCCTTCTCTTCTGTCCCGAGACGCCCCCTTCGTGCCGCCCGGCCTCTCAGACGGGCCCGGTGACCGCGGACAGCTGTTTTCCCAGACAAACGCTCCACTCCCACTCCGTCCCGGGAAAGAGCCCGGCAGCCTTCCCAGCCCTCGCGGCTATTAACCCGGTTATTTTAGGAGCGGCCGCAGCGAAGGAGGCAGATCAGACCTGGATCCACACGGGGCACAGGCCATCCGCTGAGCGGCTTCCTGAAGCCTCTGGCCCTTTAAGGCCACTGGAACTTCACCGTCAGCCAGGGTGGGAGTAACGGGGAAAAGGGCGGAGGAAGATGCACACGTTTTGTCACAGCAACAAGATGTACACACGCGGTAGCTGCAGCGTCCCCTAGGCCAGCGGCCGGCGGACTCATCAGGCCGCAGAGCCACGTCAACAGGACGACGAGGGGCTCGGCACTCACCAGGCGGCTTTGTTCCCGCCGGGCATGAGCGAGGGGCCGAAGCGGGCGCCTTCCTCTCCACCGCTGACGCCGCTCCCCACAAACAAGATCCCCTTGGCCTTGAGGTCTTGACATCGTCTCTAGATGCGAGAAAAAAGCTTTGTTAGAGTAAGATGCTCCCGAGCCAGGAGAGGAGGGTGACAAGTAAGGAGAGCCAACATTTGACGTGAAATGGCCCCCGATCCGAGCATAACCTGGTCGTTAGAGAGGGGCGATCCCGTCTGGGAGTCCAAAGAAATTCATGGAAGGTGGACACCTACCCTCTTCCCAAAGGGGGAACGAAGCCCGACACCCCACGGTCCTGGGACAGACCCGGCAGGGTCAGACCGGTCCGGCGCTGGTTTCGGGCAAGCAGGGCCGGCGGCCGACCCTCCCCCTGCACGGGCATCCGCGCCGGTCCCGACCTCGCTCCGCGCCGCCGGTCACATGCAGCGAGGGCGGGGGGGTGGGGGGTGGGGTCCTAACCATGAACCCTCGCTGGCTGCATCTAAGCGGCAGTCATTCAAGGGACACGTGTGGCCGAGGAGGGCCTCTGCCGTCAGGCACGTCTGAGCAGAACCAGGCTACCGCCGCCCAGAGCCGGCGCCCCGGAGGACAGCCGCCTGGGCACGGTGCTGGCACCTTTCCCGGGGCCCCCGAGCCTGGGAGGCTGCACTGCACAATACTCACTGTGGTGTCCCTGTATTCAGAGTTCCCCCCGTCAATGATGATGTCACCGGCGTCCAACAGCGGGACCTGCAACCAGGCACCAGTGTTAGGTGGACCGGAGACAGGAAGACAAAAGCCACAGGGCATCCCTTAGCCAATAGAAACCAACCAGGATTCATCCCCAACACCCGCCTGAAAGCATGATCGTTTACCTCTCAATAGTGCCCTGTGGCTAGAGCCTGTTTAAAGCTGACGGCTAGCCTAGCCCGCTTGGCTCAGTGGACAGAGCATCGGCCTGTGGACTGAGGGGTCCCCGGTTCGATTCAGGTTAAGGGCACGTGCCCGGGGTGTGGCCTCGATCCCCATTTGGGGGAGTGCAGGAGGCGGCTGATCGATGATTCTCTCTCATCGTGTTTCTTTTTTTTTTTTTTTAAATATATTTTATTGATTTTTTACAGAGAGGAAGGGAGAGGGATAGAAAGTCAGAAACATCGATGAGAGAGAGACATCAATCAGCTGCCTCTTGCACACCCCCTACTGGGGATGTGCCCGCAGCCAAGGTACATGCCCTTGCCAGAATCGAACCCGGGACCCTTCAGTCCGCAGTCCGACGCTCTATCCACTGAGCCAAACCGGTCTCGGCTCTCATCGTGTTTCTAACTCTCCCCCTCTCCCTTCCTCTGAAATCAATACAAATATATTAAGAGAGAGAAAAAAGCTGAGGGCTAGCAAACCAGCCAGAATTCCCTTGGCTTCCTCAAGGCTGTGCTGCAGAACTGGTTTTCAGTATCTGATAAATTCTTCCACCAGTTCCCCTTCATCCGGGAGCTTTTTTTAAGGGAAAAGCAGGCCCTGGCAGAGTACTGGCAATAAGGCTGTCTCCGTTTACTGTGGGAGAGGAAACCCCCCCATTAATACAGGGTGCTCTTCTCCCAGAGGGGGGCTGAAGGAAGGGGCCCTGGGGGGTGGTCCCAGAAACAGCTCGGGGGCAGTGCTTGGAGCAAGAGCTGCTGTGCCCCCTGGGCAGCTCCTCGGCCACAGGCTCCCAGTGAGGCAGCGGCCGTACCCACAGGAATGCCCACTCCCCCAGCCCCGGGTCGGGTGGAGGAAAACCCCCATGAGGCATCAGGATAAGGAACCAGGCGTATCTGACACCCACCACCTCGGTGGATGAGCAGGAACCAGAGCCACAGCTGAGGCCTGCCTCCCGGCCCGGGGGACTCGGCACCAGGCGGCACCCATCTGCCCCGGCCTGGCATCAGCCACTTGCCTCTCTGTTTTCCTCCAGACAGGACATATGTCCTAAAGCCACCCAGCCGTCTGCACCAAAGTAAGTACCCAATGTGCAGTGTCTAGGCCCCCCAGGGGGTCTCCTGTCACTTACATGAAATCATACAACAACTCGAGAATTGCTGCTTCACAGAAACACCGAGAAACATAAAACCTATGTCTAAACGTGGACACGAAGGCTTCTTAGTGACTAGCACTGAACATTCATCATTCATAATCAAAACGAAGTTTTTCCGAATATCAAAGACAGAGCCCCGTGCGATCACCAGTCCACGCACTGCATACCCCACTTCGGTCACGGCGGGGCACACACTGCGGAGGTCCCGTGAGAGGGCGACGGAGCGGAAAAACGCCTGTCACCTGGTGATGTCATAGCCGACATGACGTCACAGCACAACTCGTTATGCACGTTTGTGCTGACGCTGGTGTAAACAAATCCGCGCTGCGGTCGGATAAAAGTACGGCACATGCAATTATGTGTACAGTATACACTTGATAATAAACAGCTATGTTACTGGTGTGTTTACTTACTGTCCCACACTATTTATAAAACTTTACAGTATACTCTTTCTACTTATTAAAGATGTTTGCTATAAAGAGTATGCTGTCACACCAGCAGCCTCAGACCTCTCCCGTCTCCGGATGGCATCCTTGTCTCCTGTGCTTGATTTTTAAAAATATATATTTTAATGATTTTTTTAGGGAGAAAGAGGGATAGAGAGTTAGAAACATCAATGAGAGAGAAACATCGATCAGCTGCCTCCTGCACACCTCCTACTGGGGATGTGCCTGCAGCCAAGGTACATGCCCTTGACCGGAATCGAACCTGGGACCTTTCAGTCTGCAGGCCAGCGCTCTAACCATTGAGCCACACCGGTCAGGGCTCTTGTGCTTGATTTAGCCTCATCTTGTTGGTGCAGTAACGTGCTATAGACTTGAAGCTAGGAGCTCTCGGCTAGATCACACAGCCCTGGTGTGTGGTCGACTGTCCCACTCGGTTTGTGCAAGCTCTCTGTCATGTTTGCACAACGATGAAATTGCCTAACAACTCACTTCTCAGAATGTGGCCCCTACCGAGACCGGTTTGGCTCAGTGGATAGAGCGTCGGACTGCGGACTGAAGGGTCCTTGGTTCGATTCCGGCAAGGGCATATATCTTGGCTGCGGGCACATCCCCAGTAGGGGGCGTACAAGAGGCAGCTGATCAATGTTTCTCTCTCATCGATGTTTCTGACTCTCTATCCCTTCCCCTTCCACTCTGTAAAAAAACCAATAAAATATATTTAAAAAAAAAAAAAAGAATGTGCCCCCTTCGTTAAGTGGCACATGGCTGCACTGTTCCTACTCTTGTCAATGAATTTTTATCCACTGTCCCTTGGCCTCAGAATTTTACATACTTAGTGCTGATCAAGTTAACCAACACGGAGACATTGAAGCAATTCTTTGTCAGAACTGAGCAGCCCTGAAAAAGGGGGGGGGGGGGGAGGGAAATCTCTTAAGTAAAAGGTGAACCAGCGGAAGGAAAGAGTGAGGAAAGTTCCGTCCCTCTCGCAGCAGCTGGAGCAGAGCCGGCCTCACCAGTTTCTCAATGAAGTCGTCCACCGCCTTGCCAGCCTTCACGAGCAGCAGGACGCGCCGAGGCTTCCTCAGCTTGGAGACCATCTCCCCCAGAGAGTGAGCGCCCACCACCTTGGTTCCCTTCGCCTCGTTGGCCAAGAAATCATCCACTTTGGAGACCGTCCTATTAAACGCACAGACCTACGAGGGCAAGAAGCCGATTAGGAGACCGAGGGCGCGCAAGACCCTCATTCAGACCGGGGACCGAGTGACAACGAAATTTCTATTCAGCCCAAGGTTCTGGGAAGGTGGGACCCCGCCTTTGCGCCCCCCCCCCCCCCGCCCCCAGTGCTGGCTGATGAGCGTGAAGTTAATCTCAGTGGATGAAACTCAGAGAACTGAATACGGGTGTGGCAAAAGCAGGTTTACAGTTCTTCCTACAGAAAGCAATACAATAATAATTAAAAAAATAATAATACAAGAACACACTCTGTGTTTGGTGTACGCACAGCTGTAAACCTACTTTTGCCACACCCCGTATGAGTAAAAGTCAACCACGTGTGGCATCTCAGGCTAGACTCTAGCTGGTTAGAAGGCAAGTCTAAGAACCAGTTGGTGCCAGACGGATAGCATTTGTCACTTGTGTCTAAGTCTGTTTAATATTTGCACCTGAACTTTTCACTATCCCGGACCTCCTTAGGTGACAAAGTCAGCTCTACATAGCCAGCAAGGTTTCACCTCGCTAAGATAGGACAGGATAATTCGGGTTGCAAAGCTTACTGAACTGACAGGTACATTTAGCAGGAGGCTTCTTCCTCAGGGGCTTGGGGAACTGGCCCTCCCACACCCCCAAGCAAAGCGGTGCTTCTCCTTCCTTTGCAAGACTGCCATCAGCAGCCACAGAGCGAACAGAGAGAAACAGGCACCGGCTTATGGGGGAGCTTTGCAATCGGCAGGTGCCCAGCGCTCAGGCTAACGCACAGCCAGAACCTACAAGCGGAGAGCGTGTCCCTGGTGCCTTACCACAAAGCCGTGGTCGTTCATGTTCAGAATTAAGTTCTGGCCCATGACAGCCAGTCCAATCAGCGCAATATCCGCTCTGAAAGACCAGAGAAGGAACGAGAAAAACGTGTCAGCTCCCTTCCACCCGCTCCAGCGCAGGGACCCCGAGTTCTCAGCTTCTGTCCCCAACTCCAGTTTAGAACCCAGGCGTGCAGCCGGCCTGGAAACAGACAGACCACGCCCACTCTAGCTCCGCGGGACACGTCCCCCGGGATCACCCATCGGGCGCGTAGGAGGGTATGCACTGCACGTGACCTCCAGTCTATCAGCAATGACCGTCCCAGGGGTCCCCGCCTCCCACGAGAGGAGAGTCCTGAAAGCAGAGACGCGGGCCGTGCACCCCCTCCCTCCCCTCCGGCTCGGGCCCTGGTTCCCCTCGGCCGTGCCTCCCCCCACCGCCCTCTTTTCTAGCAACGGGGATCCTCCCGGCCCCTGCGCCATTGCAAGGAGCAGAGGGCTGGGTGCGAGGGAAAGGCAGGCTGCGGGGCTGGCTCGGGGAGTTCTGGGCCCCAAGCCGAGGAGCTGAGACCCCGGAGGCCCGGGCTCTGGGCGCCACGAGGCGGGGCTCAGGCGACCCCCGGTGCCGAGGCGACGGCGGGGGCGGCTCCGCCCATCGAGCCGACTCTGGGACAGCTCCCCGGCCGCCCGCGGCCCGTCACTCACTCAGCCATGGCGGCGGCGGCGGCGGCGGCGGCGGCGGCGGCGGCGGCGGCGGCGGCGGACCCGGCGGGAGCGGAGCGAGGCGGAACGCAGGGGACGAGCCGCACGGCGACCGAGTGAGCTCCGCCCGGGCTCGCCTCCCGAGGCCACGGCCGCGGCTTTCCGGAACTGGCCAATCGGAAGAAAGGGGTGGAGCTATGCAGACACGCCATTGGCCCTCCCAGGCGCCTGTTACACCACCTGAGGCGACGGCCACGCCCACTCCCGGGCAGACTCGGGAGAGCGCCGAGCGCTTGATGACGTCGCCCAGGGTGCGCCCGCCTGGCAGGGAGCTGGGTGCGCCCCGACAGCGGCGGGGAGGGCTGGGCGCGGGCCGGGGGGTGACGGGACAGGCGGAGGGCCGGATGGAGCCGCCCGCGGTGGACCACACGCAGCGCCGGGGCTCCGCTCGGCGGCTCCGTGCGGGGTGAAGGGTCAGGTTGGCCCGCACTCTCCGGTGTCCGGGCAGTTGGACGCTTGTCCGGATGTCCATCGTTCCTTCCTCCCAGCGCTGCCCGGCACGTGGGGCTTGTGCGTCGGGCAGGGACCGAAGTTTCACTAATTCGGCCTTTGGGCAAAGGGTGCCAGGAGATGCCGTGCTCGCAGGGTCCGTGAGCGGCGGGACGCGGCCCCTCTGCAGGTGCGCAGAGCCCGCGGGGATGAGCGGTGGGGTGCGAAGGGCCCGGTCCTTGGACTGGAGGCCACGGGAGGCGAACCCAGTCCAGGGTGTTGTAAATGTCCCCATGCCTCCCTGTAAGTCCCCCGGCGCCAGGCATCTGGACCCCAGCGCGGACCCTGCCGCCTCCAACAGCTTGCTGGGAAGGAGGCTTGGCTCCACCAGGACTTTTCAGGATTTTACTTTTCTTCCTGTCGCCGGAACAGTTGCTTGCACAAGGGCGCTCAACAGATGTCTGATTACCAAAGTCACACAGTTAGTTCAGGGCCAGTGAGCGGCCCAGCGTGACCCACTCAAGTAACCCGCGTAATTGGTGCTGTTTCCGTCCCACCAGTGCACACGTTACCTTGTCACACAGGTTTTAACGCGCCGCACACGTTAGCAAATGTCACCACTGGCAGTTCTGTCCTATTGGGAGTCGGAGGGTTAAACACAGTCACAGTGTTTTTGAATACAATAATGGAATGTTACTCTGACATTTTACGCCGATACCACAATCTACATTGCCTTATATTTTACATTAGGTTTTCTTCACTAGAGATTCTTTATATAAACTTGTCCTTTTCCTTTGTTGCTTCCATATTTGCCTGTCTGGTACCAGCCAGGCCTCACAAGTCTGCTCTTTTTACAACCCCTCCCCCGCTGTCCCGATTTGGGGATCATGGACTGTGGTTGTCACTGGACGGACACCCAGGTGGGGCCAAGATGAGAACAGAAGTTCCTCCTGGCGGGGGGAGGGGAGAGGTCCCTGTCTTTGGGGTTCTTTTCTTCGTTTCTGCTTTTTCCTGGATGCAGACACGGAGAGCTGTGAGCGGACCCAGAAGTTATTTTTAAAGGCGTACCCGGGTGCCTGGCTGCCCTGAGTGCTCCCGGAGTGGGGAACAGGGGGAACAGGAAGGTGGCGAGCAGGTACGAACAGGCCAGCCAGGCAGACCAGCGAGAGGAAGCAGCGTGGTCACACGGGCCAGCGCCCTGCACTGGTTCCTGGTCTGAATCCCAGCTCTGCCACCGCAGGTGCCAGTGTGCGGGCTCAGGTGCACCAGGCTGGCAGGAATCTAGCGCTCTCCCAAACAGGTCCCCAGCTCTCGTGTGTCGGGTTAAATGCGGACTCGGGTCTGGGACAAGCCAGGAGACGCACATGTTCGCAGGCCCCTCAGGTGGTTCTGATGTGGGTGGTCTACGTGCCACCTTCTGAAACAATTCGCCAAGGCTGGTCTGGGACCCCCGAAGGCCCTGAGACCCTCTGATGGGGGAGAGGGGACAAAGTTATTTCCAGTTTCCATCCATCCTTGCCTTTCTCGTTCCCATCCCTCACAAGTATTCCCCAGAGGCTCCCCGACGCCGTCCGGAAGAGATTAAATGGGGGGCAGATTGAGAGTCCGGCCTAGTAAACTGCATTAAGCCAACAGTCGTTCGATTTGCAAAGTTGTCAAAAATACCCATCTCACTGAATTTCCTTTTGTTTTGGAAAACTTATTCAAAAGTTTCTCAGTTTTGCCGAAACCGGTGTGGCTCAGTGGATAGAGCGTCGGCCTGCGGACTGAAGGCTCCCGGGTTCGATTCCAGGCAAGAGCATGGACCCCGATTGGGGTCACATCCCCGGTGGGGGGTGTGCAGGAGGCAGCTGATCGATGCTTCTGACTCTCTATCCCTCTCCCTTCCTCTCTGTGAAAAGTCAAATATATTCAAAGAGGAGTTTCTCAGTTTTAATTTTTTCAGTGGTAAATATCGACAGGTATAACTCACATAAGCAAAAGCTCTTTGGGCCACAACCATTGCTAAGCGTGTGCAGGATTGGGAGCCACCGGTCTAGGCCGGCTGGTTTAGGGCTGAGGCGATGGCTCTGCAGCCGAGGCTTGCCGAGTCACAGGTGAGGCCAGAGCCGCCCTGCGGACGGATTAGGTGCCGTCCAAAGTCCCTCTCGATAAACCTGGGATGCAGACCGCCTCGGTGCTGGGGCAGCTGGTTATCGGAGTCGGACCAGATGGCTTCCAGCGATCTGGGCTGTCTTCCCAGAAGCTGCCTGCTGGACAGGGGAGGGAATGGGCTTCGCACCGACAGCTGGCTCTTCCCTTCTTTCTAGCTGTGCCGTGTGGGCCGAGTTATCGAATCTGCGTTTCCTCAGGTGTACAGGAATGACAAACCTCACAGGGCAGCTCCAGGGTTCAGTGAAACAAATGGAAGTTTGTTTGGTACTTGGTACCCACATACTAGTTTCTATCTTTAAATATATATATATATACACTAGAGACCTGTTGCAGGAAAATTCCTGTAAGAATAGAGCTTCCTAAGGCCTGAGCAAAGCTCCCTCCCGTCGCCGCTGCCTCCCTCCCTTCTCTGCTGCCTCCCTTCCTCTTGTCAACTCTGCCTCGCTCCCTCCCTTCTTCCCCACCCTGCTTGCTTACTTCTCCGAAGCTTTGCTCCCTTTTGCAGTGCTTGGTTTCCTTCTACGTTGTCGTCTGCAACGGATACGCAAATTAACCACCATCTTGGTTTGGGTTAATTTGCATACTCACTCTGATTGGCTTGTGCGCATGGCTTGTGGGTGTAGCGAAGGTATGGTCAATTTGCATATTACTCTTGTATTATATAGGATATCTTTTTTTTTCAACCTTAACTTTTTAAAAAAAATTTTTTAATTTACAATATAACATATTTAATAGTAGTACATATGTTTTCCTTTTTCCCCCTCTGATATCCTCCCCCCAGTCTCCCTTACCCCCCAGCACATATCCCTTCCTCCCCCCTCCCTTCCCCAGTGTCTTTCATTCATTTGTTATGCTCATAAGTATGCATACAAGTCCTTCGGTTGATCTCCCCCAGCATCTGCCTCCCATCCACTCCAGCCTTTCCCCTGTAGCTTGACAGCCTGTTCAAGGCCACCCTGCCTCTATATCAATCACTCTCCCCGGTTTCTTTTCTTCAAAAGTATCTTGCCTCTGCATACTAGAAACAAACGTATAAGAGCAAAAAAAAGTTTGAGTGTCAGTTTCAATGTCCAACTGTTCTGAGTCCCAGTTTCAATGTCAAATAGTTCTTCATGTATACATGTCAGCAATGGTATCCAGATGGTGGACACATCGTGGCAATGCAAGATCCATCCTCTCTGGTATGGTCCTGGGCCGCCTGCAGCCATGCACAGCTGCCGACTGCTAGCATGACAAGGTGTCGTCAGCATCCACCATCTCTGGACCATCCTTGTGGCTGGAACAGACCCGTCAGTTCCTCACTGTCTCAGGAACCCACATAGTCTTGGGGTTGTTCTCTGCAAACACACAAACACATTCTCGACCAACAGTTAACAAAGGGATCCTCTCTGCAAAATAGACTTGGGATTCTTTTTATTTTTGCCTAAATGATTTTCCTTTGGCTTATTTTGACACCATGTGTGTTTTTTCCTGGGTGTCCTGCAGTTGGTTTTACAAATGGAATTTACTTTTCTGGAGTAAGAATTTTCTACATGTATTTTACTTATAGGATACTTTTCCTTACATGATATTACCCCACTGTCCCCCCCACCTTTTTTTGGATAATGGGGGCTTTTGGAAATTTTATCTTGCAGTCTTGGTAATTTTAAATTTAAATTTTTGCACACAAATATTACTGCTTTAGGTTCTTTGGATGTTAGGCAATTTTACAGTGAGATGAACTACTATTAGATATTTTAGTTAATGTTTTAGGAATAGCTTTTTGTCCAGTACACTTAAGAGTATTCACTTATTTCACTTGGCCAATTTAAATTAATCTGAAAACTTGATTACTATTTTACTGTCAATTTTAATACACAAGCAGAAATCTTAGTTTACCCTGTAAATACTAGTGGAAAGGAATGTTTGCAATTTTGAGTAGGTCCTGAGCATTCCTGGTAATAGACTGAATTTAGATATAGGGCGGCTATTGCTGGCCGAGTCTCTGTCTGCCACCTGGGTCCCGGTGTGAGTTGTGCGTGGGAGGCGAACCAGCCGTGGGGGTAGGAGACCTTCCTCAGGAGGGGTGAGAATTCAAGCCCCTGCAAGGTTTGTGGATGAGGGTCTGTGCCCCACCTCTGTTGACCTTTTAGTTCTCTCCTGTTGGCCCCTCTGCGACTGTGCCTGTCTTAGGTTGTTCCTTCCCTGAGGAATCTTACCCGTCTCTGGCTAACCAGCCATCCTCCGGGGCCAAACAGGGTGATGTGAGGTTCAGTCCTGTCTCCTTTGTAGTCTATGCCCCCGTGGCCTCCATGTCCAGCACCTGCCTTGGGGTCCCCTCGCCTGCTGGCGGGGTCCCGGTACTGATCACATATCTCAGGTGATGGTATGGTCAATTTGCATATTACTCTTATATTATATAGGATAACTTTCTTTATTGATGTCAGAGATAGGAAGGGAGAGGGAGATATGTCAATGTTGAGAGAGAATCACTGATTGGCTGCTTCCTGCTCGGCCCGAACTGGGAATGGAGCCTGCAACCCGGGCCTGTGCCCTGGCTGGGAATCGAACCCCGACCTCGTGGTTCATGGGTCAACGCTCACCCGCTGAGCCAGACTGGCCGGGGCCGTTTCTCTCTTTTTCATGGAAAGGACTCAGAAAGGAGAGACGGAACTCCAATGGAAATAGCACTGAACCCAACCATGGCTCCCAGGCTACCCGGTGAGACCTGGAGAGGTGGGCGAGGACCTCTGCAGCGTCCCGCCGAGCCCGAGCGGTTACTATCACCCCAGCTAAGACTGGTGGGAAAGTGGCCCATTCATTGAATTGTTTGCTATAAAAAATATTCCTATTTAACAATGACGTAGCCATGAATTTTGCTGTATCTTTCTAACCCAAACACGTGTCTTATCGTCTTCCCCCTGGCATTACCTTCTATTCTGCACCCCTCCAGAGTGCCCTAAATGGGGGGCACTACCACATCCTATTAAAAATTGTACCCCCCCCCCCCCGCAGGGCATTTCAATACAACTGCTGGGAACACTCGCTTCAGTCGGAGCTGGTGTCCCTGGAGGCTGACCGGTGCGGCTTGGAGTAGTTCCTGTAGGGCAGGTCTGCTAGCACCATTTCTCTCCGTGTTTCTTGTTGTAAACCAGGGAATGCCTTTATCTTGCCCTTATTTCTGAAGTATGGTTCTGCTGGATAAAAAACCCTTGGCTGACTGTTTTTTTCTTTCCGCATCTTGAGTATCTCCTGCCAGTGGTGATGGCTTCCACTGTTTCTGTTGAGTAGTCAACCACTAATCACATTGCCATTCTCTGATACGTGAATCATTGTTCTTCTCTTGCTGTTTTAAAAACTTTCCCTTTGGTTTCCAGCAGTTTTTCTTTTTTTAATTTTATTACCTTTTTTTTTTTTTTTTTTACAGAGTGGAAGAGAGAGGATTAGAGAGTTAAACATCGATGAGAGAGAAACATTGACCAGCTGCCTCCTGCACACCCCCTACTGGGGATGGAGCCCACAACCCTGGCATGTGCGTTTGACCGGAATAGAACCCGGGACCCTTCAGTCCACAGGCCAGTGGTCTATCTACTGGCCCAAACCAGCTAGGGCAAGCTGTGGGTTTCCCCCATTTCTCACTGAGGTTGGCAGTTTTAACCAACAGAAAAGCTATTGGTCTCCCATCCCTGCTTCGTAAACACATAATCGAATTTGCCTCGTTTGGAGCAAATCCCTGAGCTGGCAAAACAATTTTTTAAAATACATTTTATTGGGTTTTTTTTTTTACAGAGAGGAAGGGAGAGGGATAGAGAGTTAGAAACATCGATGAAAGAGAAACATTGATCAGCTGCCTCCTGCACACCCCCCACTGGGGATGTGCCCCCAACCAGGGTACATGACCCTGACTGGAATCGAACTTGGGACCCTTCAGTCCGCAGGCCAGCGCTCTGTCCACTGAGCCAAACTGGCTTCGGCAAAACAACTTTTCTTACCAACAGGGAGGAGGTGGACCGGGGAGCTGTAGACGGTGCAGTCCTGGGTAAGCGGCTGCCGCTTCCACTGCTCTAACCTGAAGCTCTCGTCTTTTTTACAAGAAAAAAATGGCTTTTAACTCGTCTGCCTTTGGTCAATTTCAAGAGCCTTGAAATGTTTTTATTAATGTTTTTAATGGTATGCTTTACAAATATACATATACTTTTTATTTATTTCAAAGAGGAAGGGAGAGATGAAACATCCATGAGAATCAGTGACTGGCTGCCTCCCGCACACCCCACGCTGGGGATCGAGCCCGCAACCTGGGCCTGTGCCCCGACCGGAATAGAACCCGGGACCCTTCAGGCTGCAGGCCGATGCTCTGTCCACTGAGCCACACCGGCTAGGGTGATGCTTCTTTTTTGCAGCGAGCCTTCCCTATCCCTTTCCTGCTGCCGTAGCCAGCACCCCCGCCAGCACCCCCGCCAGCACCCCCGCCAGCACCCCCACCAGCACCCCCGCCAGCACCCCCGCCAGCACCCCCACTAGCACCCCCACCAGCACCCCCACCAGGGCCCCCGCCAGCACCCCCGCCAGCACCCCCACTAGCACCCCCACCAGCACCCCCACCAGCACCCCCGCCAGGGCCCCCGCCAGCACCCCCGCCAGGGCCCAGTCCTTTTGTCTGCAATGAGGCCTTCGTCAGTGCACCTGGGAGCAAGCGGTCAGGGTCTGGGGCTTGGAAGGCACTCACCAGGGGCCCCCCTGAGAGATTCCGAGCTGGGGCTGCCTCCTCTGGCATTGATTCCTCCTCCACAAGCCAACTGGGCACAGCCCAGGAGTGAGCGAGAGGCCCGGGAGCACTCAGTGCAGGAGAAGCTTCAGGAAGGACAAGTGGATGGAACCACCCAAGCCCCCCCCTTCTCCAGGGGCCAAGCCTGCAGGCTCTGTGAGTGCAGGAATCCCACTTCCAGTTCTCCTGCCTCCTTCCTCCCGTCAAAAAGAGCTAACGCTTGTAAACTTCAAATTGCTGTATCATTCTGAGGTGTCATTATTAACATGACCTGAGGTGACAAGGAAACGCAGCCTGGGCAAGTCGACACTCCCAGCCAGGGAGCGGCAGCACTGAAGTTGACCCCAGGTCTGCCAGGGCCAGCCCAGCGCTCTCGGAACGGGTCGGCACGCCCTCCTCCCGCCGCACACTCAGACGTGTTCCCAGGGAGGCTGGGCCAGCCAGACACGACTGATGTTCAGACCGAAATGAACTCCGATGCCTAGCTGCGGAGAAGGAGCAGCCCTTGTCGAAATCTGACAGGTACAACTGGTACCATCGCTCCCTCCCAGAGCCCGGGCCTCCCACAGCCTCCCGCTCTGGCAGGGCTTCCTCTCCCTGTGCCAGGGCTTCCCCTCCCTGTGGGCTGTGGGCGGGGCCGCCAGGGCAGCCGCCCAGCAGATCTGTTGCGGAACAAGTTGATTGCTCTGGTCTGAGATTTGTCAAGGGAGAAGTTATGCTGAGTCAAGGTGACTAAACATCTGGACACTCCTGAGTTCCTATTGAATAGGCTTCTTTTCAGGCAGATGGGGAAGTAGCTCATCCAACAGCCAAGAATTTTTTTAAAAATATATTTTATTGGGTTTTTTTTTTTACAGAGAGGAAGGGAGAGGGGTAGAAAGTCAGAAACATCGATCAGCTGCCTCCTGCACACCCCCTACTGGGGATGTGCCGGAAACCAAGATACATGCCCTTGACGGGAATCAAACCCGGGCCCCCCCCAGTCCGCCAGCCAAAGCTCCATCCACTGAGCCAAGCCGGTTTTGGCCCGGCCAAGAATTTTTGTTCTCCTGTTTACTAATGTTACACGCCACCCACAGCCTTCCTTTCCTTTGTTAAGGAGCTAACAACCAGCAACAACACTGCTTCCCAGGATTGTTGGAAACTGCAGCAACTGGTTCAGGAGAGCAGGGCTGGACAAAGGCAAGCTCCCCGCCCCCACCCAGAGGTGGGCGGGGAAAGCCAGGGCTGGCTGGAGTGGGAGCTGCAGGCTGACCTTCAATTTTTAGAAAATCCTCAAATGTTTGGCTGAGAGGAATGCTTAAGAAGTCAACTCACATGACTGTTTGCCTTCACAACCTTTGGCCTCCCCTTAACTCCCCTAAGTCCCAGCTCAAAAAGCAGGGGCAGGAATTCCAGACACACAGCCTTCCTCTGCAAACATCCCGGGGCTGAAGCCTTTGTTTGACTTACTTAAGAGGGTGTGGGGCAGACTAGTTGGGGCGGATCTGAAAATCCCAGCTCTGCCACTCATCTGGTGCACAATTCCCACAACCGAACTCAAATGACTAGGCAGAAAGCAACTTAGTAAAAACCAGGAGACCATATATTCTAAAGCCAGATAAGTGTGTGTGGTGCTCAGGAAAGCGACAGATTTAGGGTTGTGCAGAGACAGGGGAGTTCCTGAGGGAAGCGGGGAAACCTCTCTGGCCCAAGCTGAAGTGGCAGGACGAGGAAATCAGATAGAAAAGCAATGCACGAAATGTGCTCCGTCCCCTGCGACCTCCTGACCTTCTACAGCATCAGCTTTGGGACACGGTGACTCCCACAGCATGGCCCCAAGTGAGGGACCAAGCCTCTGTGACCCTGGGAGGGGTCTGGCTCTAGAGGGCAAACAGCTTCATTGGAAACGAGTTCAGTTCAGGCTCTGGCCAGGCAGCTAGGCTGGTTGGAGCATCTTCCCAATATGCCAAGGTTACAGGTTCAATCCCCAGTCAGGGCACTAGAGAATCAACCAATGAATGCATACGTAAGTGGAACAACAAATTGATGGCTCTCTCTCTCCTTCCTCTCTCTCTAGAAATCAATTAGAAAGAAACAGAACTGCCCTAACAGGTTTGGCCGAGTGGATAGAGCCTCGGCCTGCAGAATGAAAGGTCCCAGGTTTGATTCCGGTCAAGGGCATGTATGTACCTTTCTCATCGATGTTTCTAACTCTCTATCCCTCTCCCTCTCTGTAAAAACAAACAAACAAAAAAACCCCAATAAAGTATATATTTGAAAAAACACCCAGAACTAATTCAGTTTAAATAAAAAGCCTTCTAGTTCTGAGGTCCAGTGTTAGGAAATCCATTCATCCACCCGTACGAGCCACATTCTCCAGTCACATCTTTTCCCTTTTATCCTCATCTGAGTTGTAGAGGGCCGGCCTCCAGGGAAGGCACCTGAGCATTCTTTCAATCAGTGTCAGCTAAATCCAAGGCACCAGGCAAAGCCACGTCTTGGAAATGCATCCACCAAAAAGGCTGGATGCATTATCAGTACCGACTTTTAACTTGCTTCAGGTGTCGGGGGTGGGGGTGGGGGGGGGTGGGGGGGGACCCTTGAGATGTAGATTCAGCCCCGTGAATGAGGGAATGAGTTGGGCATGGGTTCACTTAAGCTCCTTTGATTTTAAGTCTTTTCATGTGAAATCCCTTTCTTAGTATAAACAAACATGATGCATTTGGATTGGAATTCTGTCTCTCCATCAGAGAGCAGAGATTCCACCCAGCCCCAGCTTTATTTCTACTTCTGTGTCATCTATTCTTTTCTATTATTTCTCAATCCCCAGTCCCTCTACTCAGTAACTGGACCCTACTTCTCTCTCCACGCTGGTCGTGGAGAAGAGAGGAAAACCCCAACACCTGAGAATATTTTCCTATTGATTTTTAGAGAGTGGAAGAGAAAGGGAAAGACAGAAATATAGATGTGCGAGAAACACATCGACTGGTTTCTTCCTGCATGAGCTCAGATCAGGACCAGCAAGGAGGCTGCAACCCAGGTACACACCCTTGACTGGACCCGAACCCGGGACCCTAGGGTCCATAGGCTGATGCTCTATCCAACTGGCTAGGACTCCACTCACATCTTTAACAGTGAAAAAGGCAATATTTTGATCTCCCATCTGCCTTATTGTCTCGGTTGCCTCCGAATTTGGGGAAAAGTGTTCACTGGCTCCCTCAAACTTCCTAGACCTCCAAATCTGTGGCCAATGCTCTTATCTAACCTCTCGGGTGCCCTGGGCAGTGTCACTTCCTCCGTCTTCAAACACTTGCCTAACTGGGTGGCCAAGTGTTCCTCTCCCTCACGGGCCACTCGCCTTCGCTGGACTGGTCTCCCTCCCTGACCCCTCCCAGTCGCAGTGCTCCCACACAACCTGTCCTCACCAGCTGCCCTTTCTCACCGGGTCTACGCACCTGCCACCTTCACGTCGACAACTCCCAAATGTGTCTGCAGCCCCAGCCTCTGCCCCCCGAATCCCAGTCTATCCATTTGCCTCACCGACTGCACACGTGGGAGGAAACATTGATCTCAAAGTGAACCTGACCCAAATCAAATTCTTTTTTAAAAAATATATTTCATTGATTTTTTACAGAGAGGAAGGGAGGGATAGAGAGTTAGAAACATCAATGAGAGAGAAACATCAATCAGCTGCCTCTTGCACACCCTCCACTGGGGATGTGCCAGCAACCAAGGCACATGCCCTTGACTGGATAGAACCTGAGACCCTTCAGTCCGCAGGCCGACGCTCTATCCACTGAGCCACACCGGTTTCAGCCCAAATCTGTTTCTTCATTCCATCCCACCTACTCGGTGTTCTCCCCATCTTCTCCGCCTCAGGAGACGCCCAGGTCCCTCTGCGCAGGCACACAGCCTGTGCCACCTTTCTCCTCTCTCCGGCTCCACATGCAGCTCTCGGTCAACTGTTCGCTCTAATGTGAACCCACAGCCTGACACCCCCCACTTCTCCCTGCCCTGCCGCCTGCTCCCCCAGTCCACACCATCCTCTTCCGGGGAACGCTGGGGTAACAATGTCTTGTTTGTTTCCCTTCTCCCACGTGTCCCCAGCCTCCTCCAGCCCCCCCCCCACCCCAGCTATTTTCCACTCCGCAGTCAGCATGGTCCTTTATTTTTATTTTATTTTTAATATATTGATTTCTTACAGAGAGGAAGGGGGAGGGATAGAGAGTTAGAAACATGAGAGAAACATTGATCAGCTGCCTCCTGCACACCCACTACTGGTGTGCCCACAACCAAGGTACATGCCCTTGACCGGAATCGAACCTGGGACCCTTGAGTCTGAAGGCTGATGCCCTATCCACTGAGCCAAACCGGCTAGGGCCAGCACGGTCTTTTAGGAACATACACGCAGTCATATGCCCCACAACATTTAGGCCAATGACAGGCGCACGCGACAGTGTCGGCCACGCAGCCTGGGAGTGCGGGGCCGTACCGTCGAGGTGTGGAGTGCACACCACAAAGTGCGCACGATGACATCGCCTAACGTCGCTTCTCAGACTGCACCCCGCTCGCTGAGCGCCCCGTGATGTAAGATCTGGTGACTCTATCTCAGACTCCTCACTGGCTTCCTGCCTTTCTAAGGAAACCAGTGACCGGCCCCACGCACCCGAGCCCGGCTCCTCTCTGCCGGGACTCGTGCCCCCTGCACCGGCTCCGGCTCCCGGGACGGAGAACGCAGCTGCCCGAGGGCGGCGTGGCTCTGCTTGGAAACCTCTGCCCGGAGTCAGCGCAGCGTCTTCCCCTGAGCAAGGCCGTCCCTGGCCACACGACCTGAAAGGACCCTCCTGCCCTGACCGTGTGGCTCAGCGGATGGAGCTTCGGCCTGCAGACTCAAGGGTCCCCGGTTCGATTCCGGTCAAGGGCATGTACGTTGGTTGCAGGCACATCCCCGGTGGGGGGGTGTAGGAGGCAGCTGATGGGTGTTTCTGACTCTCTATCCCTCTCCTTTCCTCTCTGTAAGAAAGCAATAAAAAACATTAAAAAATAAAAATATTTAAAAAGTAAAAAATACTGAAATAAATAAAAAATAAAGGACCCTCCTCCCACCCCCTCATCGCTTGCTCAGCTTTATGTGGCTCTGTGTGTGTCGTGGACGGCCCCCCGCTGGCACGGCGCTCTCGGACGTGCTGCGTGCATTGTGGCTTTTGCCGGAATGCTGCTGCTCCCTCCCTCCTTCTTTCTCCCCAAACTCCCAGGACAGTGGTCCCCTGCTCACAGGAGGAATGTGTTCGATAAACTAAGGTGACACACTGAGGTTTTCACTCCCCCCCCCCCCCCCCCAAATACCACAATCACAGAATCACCGGGACGTGCAGAGAGAGGGGTTTCGGGCTCAGGGAGCGGGGAGACACACCTTCCCCCTGAATCAGCCACTGCCGGGCCTGGGAGGGAGGGAGGGGCTTTCAGAGAAGCAGCACCTCACTGGCGCTCCGGTTCTAGAGGAGCCGCTCTTCTGGGTGACAGAAAGGAACCCGAGGGCCGGAGCATGTGGCTTCTGTCCCAGGAGAGCAGTGTCTCAGAGAGTCCGGAGAAGCGTCTGTGTCACCGCCACCCAGAGCGTGAACAGGAAATGCACACGACAGGCCGGGGCACTGGGTGTACCTTTATTACGACCTCGGGCACTGCCAGTTCCGCGATGCAAGGTTACCATACAGTTAGACAGTGTCTGCACTGCACACCTAGGCTACACAGCAACAGAACCAGAACTAGTACAAATACGGGAACTCTATGTACATTCTGTATACCCAAGCTCCAAACATCGGATAGTATTTACATAATAGAACATGGACATGAACGTCGGAAATTAACAATGTACATACGTTGTTGCTGATGTGCTCAACTCCTTCACTGGGGAGAGATCGGTTTGCAAAGTCCCGGTTCAAAAAGGCCACTTATGTTCATGGGTTTTGTTTAATGCACAAGGACGGGGACGCGAGAATGGAAACCTCCACGAGGTCTAAGACGGGGCCTTCCGCGCGGGGAGGCCGGCGGAGCCCTCGGGCGCACGGACGCCAGACACGCAGCGGGAAGGGAGCTCGGAGACACGAGAGGACACACGACAGCCAGGATCGGCGAGACCAGCCGCAGCTCCGGCTCCCCCTCTCCGCACAGCCATTTGGCTGCTGGTTTTTAACGGGAAATTCGTCTGAACTCTAATTTCTTCCCGTAAATGATTTAGCAGCTTTCCCAAGACTGTAGGGGGCCCGGATACGAATTTCATAAATGGCCTTTTGAACGACAAAAGCAGATCATCTCTCAGCTGATAAATCAATTCCGAGGAAACACAGATCGATGCATGCCTGTGCCGCACAGGAAGGGGCTGGCCGCGCCTGGCTGAGCCACGGGGCTCAGAGTCCTGGTGGAAGGAAGTGCACTCGGCACACCTCGGAGAGCAGCAGCGGGGTGAGAGTTCTCTTTAAGGGGCAGCTTAACAATCCCATTTTAAAACGGACCCGAAGGGAAGATGCAGGACCCCGGGCAAACACACCACCAGCAGGCTGGCCACCGGCCCGAGCGGCCCCGCACCAGGGGCGCCGGCCCGGCAGGTGCCTCTTCCCGTCCGATGTGCACTTAGTGACAGCTGTATAAACACACAGACACCTTACAGAGTTTAATTTAGTTAAATAACCAGCGAACAAGCAGCAGGCGACAGTCTTTGCTTTGAAATATGTGCCAGGAGAAGTCATTTTACTTTTAGATCCCAAGAGGCCTTTCGCGATGACTCAGTTCATTCTTTCATCTGAAAAGAGCTGGGAAAGATCCAGAAACCGAGTGTGTGTGAAGCTCTGCGGAGCGGACGGGAAAGGAGACACGGAACAGCGGTTTCCCGTGGGGAAGCTCAGCTTCCCTCGCCGTCGGGTAACCGTGCGGGAATTTAGGAGCCGCCCAGCGGCCCAGCCCTTCCCGCGTGGCCGTGGCCGTGTGCAGGGGCTGGCCGGCCCCACACAGCCCGGCCGGAGAGCTGGCTGACCCTCGGGCCGGCGCGGGAGGCGGCGTGAGCCGGCGTGGTGCGGGCTGTGAGGCCGAATTCTGCTTTGGCAGGAGAGGAGGGTGGGGAATGAGGGAGCAGAGGGGTGCTTTTAAAGAGCATTGACGTTTCCTTCATTTGTGTAAGAGTTTTCTTTGTTGTTGTTGTTCTTTTCTTATTTAAAGGAGTAATTTGGGGGGAAAAAAGAAATTAAATACCCTCAAAATGTGTTTTCCTTAAAAGGTCAAGTTCATGCCTCAACTTTCCTGGCCCCAGGGCTTCGGCTAAGCCTCACGAAGAGAGCCTGTCAGAAAGGCTCTCAGGGCTTCAGAGTGCGGAGAAGCTGCCGGGGAAGGAACCATCAACCCTGACACGTCCACCTCTAGCGGACGAGAAAGAGGGGGGCCCACGGGGGCTGCCTGTAGCCGTCAGTCGCCCCAGCGGCCCCTGGGACGGGGCGAGCACACGAGACCCCCGTCCGCACGAGGCTTCCTGCGTGGGACGCGACGGGCAGTCGGGAGCCGCCTGTTCGAGGGCTGACACCCCAAAGCAAAGACTTTCCGAGCCAGCGGCGTGTGAGTGTCACACGGTCACTCTCCCTCAGCCTTCCCCCGCTACTGCCGCACGGACCCGGACCCGCCCATCGAACGTCGCACCAGCAGCAGCAGCAGCAGCCAGGATTGGACCCTAAAGCACCTCCCGCTGTCATTTCCCTGAAATCAGACTTCACTCCGCCCGGGAAGCGTCTCTCGGCACGGACAGACCCCAGATTGGGGTACACACCAGAAGGGCATAATGTGTCCGTTAGGTAATTCGGAAACCTCTAACTACATTAAAAACGTCGCTTAGAAAAACTAGTAACATTGCTGTTAGTGACCTACGTTTTCCGGAGAAGGAAGGTTACAAAAATCTAGAGTTTTGTTGACCGCTTTCCAGGTGAGGCGCTTCTTCCTGTCCTGTATCCCGCTCCCCCCGACTCACTCCCGCCTCTGTGCAGGCAGCCGCCAGCCCTGTTCTGAGCCGAGCCCAGCCGGGGAGGGTGGAGGCAAGGGTCTGAGCCCGCCCAGCAACTGCCCCGCAGTGTGGCCCTGCCCTGGGCCGCTGAGGCAAAGCCATCCAGTTCCCCAGCACCTGAGAGTCAGCAACCCCGAGGCTGAGAGCCTCGATGTCCACCCGCGGGCACCAGCTGACCCTGTCCCGGGTGTGCGAGGGGTGGGCAAGCAGCGGGGTCTGAGCGAGGGAGGAGAAGGGTGACATGACAACAGGCCGACCACTGGCAGCGCTACTGGAGGAAGCGGCTCTTCCCCCGCAGGCAGCTGGGAGAAAGCGGGTGTTCCCCGCTGGCGTCTGAACAGCTGACCCTGTCCTGTCAGGACTACCAGCCCCCCCCCCCCCTCCTCTGGCCACGCTTCCACCCCGATGGAGAAGCCAGGTGAGGCCAGCCGGCAACGAGAGCCGGGGCTGGCCCGGGGGTGTGTGTGTCTTCTCTCTGCCCCCCCCCCCCCCATGTCCTCTCGTTTCCCCTAGCGGTGGGAGTGGCTGGTTTTAACCCTGGGGTCCAGAAACCAGTCCGCCGTGTCGGCTTATTTATGAGCCCAGTCTTTTCAGGCTGGCAGATCACTGAAAACAGCCACTGGGCTCGGAGGAGACTTCCAGGCTCACACAGGAAAGCTACATCTCTGATCAGCTGGCGCCACCATCACAAGGTCATCACTCAGCGTCACAGGGACCACCAGGTTCCTCGTCAGAAAGCGAAGCCTCCCCTGTGGGACGCCTGTGTCTGACCTCACAGACCCCAAACCGGCCATCGTGGCCAAGGCCAAGCACAGAACAGAGGCGGCTCCCGGAGAAGCCCCGTTCACAGGAACCTGCTGACCGTCCGTCCACCCACGGCCCACCCCCACCCTACGCTGCTTGGGAACCCACATCCTTGGCTCTTCCCTGACAAGTCAGCAGCGCCCTGCCTCGGCCGTTAAAAGCCTCTCCTCTCCTCTCCTCCGCTGGCTGGGAACTGCATCCCCACGTTCTAAGCAAACCCGGTTTCAGAAAACACACCTGTCCCATGGCTGAGCTGGCCACAACCTTCTCCCTGATCGGACACTGGGGGATTAGCGAGGGGAGAGAGCGGCAGAGGGAGGAAGGTCAGCTTTTCCCTCTCGGCTTCCGAAAAGGCCAGATGTCTCCTCCCTCTGTCTCTCGGCCCCCCGCGAGAAACTAAAGTGCGAGCACAAACAGAAAAGGAAAACGTATGACGCTGTCCCGAAAACAGACGGTACCAAAGACAGCGGTACGGACATGGGAGGTGGTCAGGTGGGGGCGCTCACACAAAAGGAAGCCAAGATGGACCAAAAATAACTCGGAGAGCCACTGGACTCCTCTCGTGTTTCTGCTGTTTTGTGTTGTGGGGTGTTCCCCCTTTTGTTAGGCCACATGCTGCTGACAGAGTCTCGGCACAGGAGAAAAGAAGGGTGCAGAGCAATGGAGACGGGGGCAGGAGCCGGAAAAGGTGCTGGACAAGAGGGAAGGAGTTAAGCCACAGGGTTACACACAAGAGCAACCGTCAAGAATCACGAAGAGAAACGAGAGGTAACACTTCCTTTATCTCTGGGGAGGCGCGGGGCGCGGCGGCGCTCAGTACTTGGGCTGGCTCGAGCCTCTGCGGGACAGTTTGGACCTGGGGGCGACAGAGAGGGGCCTGTTAGGGACCTGGGTCCAGATGTCTCCGCACGGTGTCTTCTCCACGGGCCCCGCCCGGACTTCTTCCCGAACTGCGCTGCAGACCCCGGGGCAGGCCTCCGCACAAACAGGCGGGGACCCTGCAGCACAGCCCCCACGGGAGAGGAGGCGGGTCCCCGGCTGCGAACTGACTGCAGACCAGGCAGGGCCTCCCAGTCTTCCCTGTGCTCAGCCCGCAGACCCTGGCTGCAGACCCCGGAGAAGAAAAAGTCAAAGCAGATGGCTTCAACGCAAACGTGACCAGCGTCTCCTCAGCCTCCGGGACACCAGGGGATAGCTTCTGAGCAGCCGAGGCCTCGTCAGCACCCACAACCCCTTACACCGCTGTCCTTCCCCTAGTCCACACCCACAACCCCACTTACACCCCTGTCCTTCCCCTAGTCTACACCCACAACCCCACTTACACCCCTGTGCTTCCCCTAGTCTACACCCACAACCCCACTTACACCCCTGTCCTTCCCCTAGTCTACACCCACAACCCCACTTACACCCCTGTCCTTCCCCTAGTCTACACCCACAACCCCACTTACACCCCTGTCCTTCCCCTAGTCTACTCCCACAACCCCACTTACACCCGTCCTTCCCCTAGTCTACACCCACAACCCCACTTACACCCCTGTGCTTCCCCTAGTCTACACCCACAACCCCACTTACACCCCTGTCCTTCCCCTAGTCTACACCCGTTTCCGGGACTTCCTTCCCTATTCGTGCGGATGTTCCTGGGACCGAAAGCCAAGGAAGGGAAGGCGGGGCAGCTGCTCACCGTATTGTGCCAGCAAGGAGTGGGTTAAAGGCGTATAGCCAGTCACTCATGTCTTTGTCGTTGAGAGCCTGCAGGAGGACCCCACGGTGCTTTGTGCAAACAGCGAAGATGTTCGGACTCTGGAAGAGATGCAGGCGGATGAGAGAGTTACGTGGGCTGTGAGCAACGGGGACACGGGCCACATTCACGGGGCACACGGCCACATTCACGGGGCACACGGGCCACATTCACGGGGCACACGGCCACATTCACGGGGCACACGGCCACATTCACGGGGCACACGGGCACATTGACGGGGCACACGGGCACATTGACGGGGCACACGGGCACATTGACGGGGCACACGGGCACATTGACGGGGCACACGGGGCACATTCACGGGGCACACGGGCACATTGACGGGGCACACGGGCACATTGACGGGGCACACGGGCACATTGACGGGGCACACGGGCACATTGACGGGGCACACGGGCACATTGACGGGGCACACGGGCACATTGACGGGGCACACGGGGCACATTCACGGGGCACACGGGCACATTGACGGGGCACACGGGCACATTGACGGGGCACACGGGGCACATCCACGGGGCACACGGGCCACATCGACGGGGCACACGGCCACATTCACGGGGCACACGGGCACATTCACGGGGCACACGGGCACATCCACGGGGCACACGGGCACATTGACGGGGCACACGGGCCACATTGACGGGGCACACGGGCACATTCACGGGGCACACGGGCACATTCACGGGGCACACGGGCACATTCACGGGGCACACGGGCCACATTGACGGGGCACACGGGCCACATTGACGGGGCACACGGGCACATCCGCGGGGCACACGGGCCACATTGACGGGGCACACGGGCCACATTGACGGGGCACACGGGCCACATTGACGGGGCACACGGGCACATTCACGGGGCACACGGGCACATTCACGGGGCACACGGGCACATTCACGGGGCACACGGGCACATTCACGGGGCACACGGGCACATTCACGGGGCACACGGGCACATTCACGGGGCACACGGGCACATTGACGGGGCACACGGGCCACATTGACGGGGCACACGGGCACATTCACGGGGCACACGGGCACATTGACGGGGCACACGGGCCACATTGACGGGGCACACGGCCACATTCACGGGGCACACGGGCCACATTGACGGGGCACACGGGCACATTCACGGGGCACACGGGCACATTCACGGGGCACACGGGCCACATTGACGGGGCACACGGGCCACATTCACGGGGCACACGGGCCACATTGACGGGGCACACGGGCACATTCACGGGGCACACGGGCACATTCACGGGGCACACGGGCACATTCACGGGGCACACGGGCCCATTCACGGGGCACACGGGCCACATTCACGGGGCACACGGGCACATTCACGGGGCACACGGGCACATTGACGGGGCACACGGGCACATTCACGGGGCACACGGGCACATTCACGGGGCACACGGGCCACATTGACGGGGCACACGGGCCACATTGACGGGGCACACGGGCACATTCACGGGGCACACGGGCACATTCACGGGGCACACGGGCACATTCACGGGGCACACGGGCACATTCACGGGGCACACGGGCCACATTGACGGGGCACACGGGCCACATTGACGGGGCACACGGGCACATTGACGGGGCACACGGGCCACATTCACGGGGCACACGGGCACATTGACGGGGCACACGGGCCACATTGACGGGGCACACGGGCACATTCACGGGGCACACGGGCACATTCACGGGGCACACGGGCCACATTGACGGGGCACACGGGCACATTCACGGGGCACACGGGCACATTCACGGGGCACACGGGCACATTCACGGGGCACACGGGCCACATTGACGGGGCACACGGGCACATTCACGGGGCACACGGGCACATTGACGGGGCACACGGGCCACATTGACGGGGCACACGGGCACATTGACGGGGCACACGGGGCACACGGGCACATTGACGGGGCACACGGGCCACACGGGCACATTGACGGGGCACACGGGCCACACGGGCACATTGACGGGGCACACGGGCACATTGACGGGGCACACGGCCACATTCACGGGGCACACGGGCCACATTCACGGGGCACACGGGCACATTGACGGGGCACACGGCCACATTCACGGGGCACACGGGCCACATTCACGGGGCACACGGGCACATTGACGGGGCACACGGGCCACATTCACGGGGCACACGGGCACATTGACGGGGCACACGGGCACATTGACGGGGCACACGGGCACATTGACGGGGCACACGGGCACATTGACGGGGCACACGGGCCACATTCACGGGGCACACGGGCACATTCACGGGGCACACGGGCACATTCACGGGGCACACGGGCACATTGACGGGGCACACGGGCACATTGACGGGGCACACGGGCCACATTGACGGGGCACACGGGCACATTGACGGGGCACACGGGCACATTGACGGGGCACACGGGCCACATTCACGGGGCACACGGGCCACATTGACGGGGCACACGGGCACATTGACGGGGCACACGGGCACATTGACGGGGCACACGGGCACATTGACGGGGCACACGGGCCACATTGACGGGGCACACGGGCACATTGACGGGGCACACGGGCACATTGACGGGGCACACGGGCACATTCACGGGGCACACGGGCACATTCACGGGGCACACGGGCACATTGACGGGGCACACGGGCACATTCACGGGGCACACGGGCACATTCACGGGGCACACGGGCACATTCACGGGGCACACGGGCACATCCACGGGGCACACGGGCCACATCCACGGGGCACACGGGCACATTCACGGGGCACACGGGCACATTCACGGGGCACACGGGCACATTCACGGGGCACACGGGCACATTGACGGGGCACACGGCCACATTCACGGGGCACACGGGCACATTCACGGGGCACACGGCCACATTCACGGGGCACACGGGCACATTCACGGGGCACACGGGCACATTGACGGGGCACACGGGCACATTCACGGGGCACACGGCCACATTCACGGGGCACACGGGGCACATTGACGGGGCACACGGGCACATTCACGGGGCACACGGGCACATTCACGGGGCACACGGGCACATTGACGGGGCACACGGGCACATTCACGGGGCACACGGCCACATTCACGGGGCACACGGGCACATTCACGGGGCACACGGGCACATTGACGGGGCACACGGGCACATTGACGGGGCACACGGCCACATTCACGGGGCACACGGGCACATTCACGGGGCACACGGGCACATTCACGGGGCACACGGGCACATTCACGGGGCACACGGGCCACATCCACGGGGCACACGGGCACATTCACGGGGCACACGGGCACATTCACGGGGCACACGGGCACATTCACGGGGCACACGGGCACATTCACGGGGCACACGGGCACATTCACGGGGCACACGGCACGTCGCACCGGCACTTCAGAGAGCCAGACACACAGGAGAGCCGCTCAGCCACACAGGACCCAGAACTCAGCGGGAAGGGCATGCCCGTCGATGAGAAGCCGAGGGGCAGGACTGACCTTCACCATGGCCTGCTGGTCCTCGCTGTACTCCACCTGGGCCGTGGACAGGTTGATGAGGCCGCGCTCCACCGGGTCTTTGTCGCTGTTGTAGAGGAGGACGTAAGGGCGACGGACCACGACAAAATGCTTAGCCCAGCTGCTGGAAAACGGCTCCTTGAAATGCAGGTATCCTTTCTTGGAAACCACCGAGCTAAGAGGGACAATACGAGACAGGTTTGCGTCTCACCGAAAGAAAGTGATTATGAGCTGAGGAGCACAAAGTCAGTCTCACCCAGGCCAAGTCCCTCGTGTGAGCAAAACAGGACAATGGTCTATTTGGCCTAGACTCCGTCTGCCAGAGTCATACAGGGAGAGCAGGCCGAGCACCACCCAGCACGCTGGGCAGGGCGCGGGGCACAGCTGGGCGGAAACCCGGCCGGAGCGGTCACTCGGGTCCACGTGCATCACACGCGACACAGACCTCCCGGAAGAGCTGGGAGTTCGTTCTTCCGATCTGCTTTAATCCCCAGCATCTCTGAGTACAGCACTCACCCTGGTCTAATTTCCTCAATATCTGGAACAAGGTTGAGAAATTCATTTTTCCCCGCTCGGGCCAAATACGGTGTTTCCACAGTCGGGACGATCTGAAACTGCTCAAACTCTGGGCAGGGACTCGAGGCCCGGGAACTGGCTTCTGGGGTCCTTTAGGAGAGAGGGCAGAGGTTAGGATAACAAGAGCTTCAGGGAGAACGGCAGGCGTGCACAACCGCCCACCGGCAGGACCGAGGCCTCTCCGCTCAGCAGGGCCCTGGAGGCATCAGGCTCCGAGAGCTGGCCTGGCGGACACGCTGGCGGCAGAACGGCCGCTCCAAACGCCCCTGGGCTCCTCCTCCAGAGGCTGCAAAGGAGGCTGGTCCCGGATGAGCGCCCGTCACTCAGACCAGCTCCTGTTCTGAAGCCCTGTTCAGAGGTGTCTGGAACCTGACTCCACCCGTTTCAATTCAGTCCCAAGGTCACACCTAAGCATAGCAGCTCTCGCAGAGAGAACCCTGACCTGCTCCTGGGAATCTGTTAGGAATGCAGATTCTCAGGCTCCAGCCCAGACCTAGAGAACCAGGAACTCTCTCTGGGTGGGGTTCAGCCCGTGGGCTTCCGCCAGCCTCCCTGGTGAGGCACTAACGCCTGAGAACCACGGCCTGAGGGACTGCCCGGCAGAAAGCAGAGCAGCGGGTGGGGGTGTCTGGATGGCCAGGAGGCGCACAGCCGCCCCGTGCAGGCTGTAGGGAGGAAGAAGCCCTCCGCGCTGCAGTCAGCTTCAGACAGCAGCCTGGCCTAATTAACTGTACTTCGTCATCCCATTCCTCAAACTGGGATGCGTCTTACAGTCAATAGCGTGTCACCTTTCTTAGTGGCACGTTCATGTTTGACAGTCATTGCAGCCTAGAATTAATTAGATTGCCTCTTTGCTAATTTCTCCAGCCACGTTCAATTGGGCGAGCGCTGTACACTCAGACAGACAGCGGGATGCTGGCGAGGGGGGCTCCGACAGGGGAGTGTGATGAACGGAGACCGGGCAGAGGCGTCTGAGGCGCACTGTACTGATGAACTCACATTAAAGTTGTCTCTGTTATTACTCTCACCTATTCATTTTTTGTAGCACCAGAATATTTTTCTCCAAATTCATTTTAAAATATTCTCCCCAAGATGGGGCTTCCTATGTGGGATATGACTGAGGAGACAGGCCGGGTGGGAGCGGAAGGACAAGGGAGCAGAACGGGAATGAGAGGAGCCGGTGATTTGGTGCGGGAAGTTAGGAAGACGTGATGTGAAAAGATGTCAGCAGCATCTTTCCAGACTTGGGCCATCTAGGGAAGGCTCCCGTATTCCCGGATGCTGCCTTGGGGGGGGGGGGGTGCTGCCCTCAGCTGAGAACTGCTGAGCTAGAGAAGAAACGTGTTTCCCCCGGTTCATAGATAGCTTCTCGCGGAAAAACCTGGGCACCTACTTCTGATCCAGAGAGGTGCTCCTGGAGTCTACCAGAGAGGGGCAGGTGGAGGAGGGCGTGAGGGTTGAGCTGCTGAAACTGGACACAGAGGGGTCCCGTCCGATGGGAGAGATATCCGACAACTGGAAGAAACAGAACAGAGCGAGTGAGATTCAGGAGGAAGAAACCGTCTCTGCAATAAGCAGCTTTGACAACTAGTGACCTCGCTTTAAAAAATATCCTGCTTCAGGTCATTGAAGAAAACAAGCCTCACAAATACATACTTTATGGCCCTCGTGTCCTGGCCGGAATCAATGACATTCATAAGGCGGGCTTTTCCTATTGCCACTGCTCCCGTGCATTCAGTAAACGACCTTATGCACAGGAGCCGAGCACCCAGCACAGCAGGCCAAGCTGGAAGAATAAGGCAGAGGACCTGTCCTGTGGAACTTACCCTCTAAGTGAAGAAGGCGGACAACGAGCCAGTCAATATATACACCAGCCTCCGGCCAGGGGCTCAGGTGGTTGGAGCGTCACATGTACACCGAAGGGTGAGGGTTCAATTCCCAGTCAGGGAACATAACCTAGCTTTCCCCGGTCAGGGCATGTATGGGAAGCGACCAATCGATTTTTTGTTGTTGTTGTTTTTCTCTTTCTCGCTCCCTTCCTCTCTCTCTCAAATTGGTAAGAACATATCCTCAGGTGAGGATTAAAAGAAATGTCAGGGAGTGACAGCCGCTATAGCAAAAAGTGAACCAGGGAGAGAGAAGTTTCAGGGGCTGTTGGCTTCACAATGTGTGGTTTATAATATCTGAACTAAAAAGGAAACATCAATGATCCAATCTTGGAAACATCTGGAAGAAGATTGTTCTGGGCAAAGGAATGGCAAGGGTGCAAAGACCCCGCTCGGCAGGAATGAGCCAAGAAGGTCAAGAAGACTAGAACAGAGCGAATGACCCAGGGGTTCTTTAAAGCGTTCACTTCACTCTGTGTGGATGGCAACAACTCTCACGCCACCAAAAACCTCAGGACTTCCGTGCCCTGTCACACATGACACGTCACCCCCTACAGAATATTCTCCAAGGGGTTCAGGGGAAAGCCAAAATAGTTCCCATCTGACAGTCACTCTAAGAGACACGGAGACCTACTTTCACCTCAGAAGTCGGTATTGTGAAAAAGCTGGAAACAAGCGGCTGTGTCGGGCATCCTCAAATACTATGCTATGCCCAGCCCAGGTCGAGCACCGACAAGCAGCGTGCGCTGGGGACAGGAAACGTGAGCGGCTCACCTTGCAGTCACTGATGCTGCCGTGCACCTGGCTGAATTCTCGGTTGAAAGTGTGGGTGAGAAGTTGCAGACACTAGGAAAAAGAAAGGGAGCATTAAGTTTATTTTTAAATAATTCTTTATTGTTGAAAGTATTTATGTCTCCCCTCTTCCCTCACTGACTCCCTCCAGCCCACCCCGTCCCCTCCACCCCAGGCCTTCGGCACCCCATGGTCTGTGTCCATGGGTTATGCATATGTGCATAGAAGGTCTGTGGCTGATTCCCTCCCACCCACACACACTCTCCCACCTTCCCTCTGAGATTCCGCCCTCTGTTCCATACTGATGTCTCTGGATCCACTCCATTCATCATTTTATTTTGTTATTTAGATTCCACAATAGTGCAGTCATGTGATACTTGTCTTTCTGACTGACTTACTTTACCTAGCCTGATACTCTCCAGGTCCCTCCATGCTGTCTCAGAGGGTAAGAGCTTCTGCCTTTTTACTGCTGCGTAGTATTCCATGGCATAAACGTACCACAGCTTTTTTATCCACTCATCTACTGATGGACACGTGAGCTGTTTCCACATCTTAGCTATTATAAATTTTGCTTCTGTGAGCACAGGGGTGGCAGCGTAAACTTCAATGGTTAAACAAGGCCATGGACATAGGCAGGAAGGAAAAATCACATGCTTAAGATGCTGCCTAATAGCTCTAGAAGTTAACTAAGCATATAGCAAGGAGCCTAATAAAAAAGATAAAGTGAGTGGATAAAAAAAGCCATTCTCAAATCTCTAAAAGTGAATACTGCAACATCAGTTTAGAAGTGCTTAAGAATGTCATAACATCCCTTTCATTCTTTATTTGCTTTATCATTTCTCGTTTGGATTACTGCAAAAGTTTTCTCTGCCTCTAGTCTCTCTCTCCATCACAAATCCATCCTCTTTATTGCTGTCAGATAAGACTTTCTAAAACAAATACCTGTTTAAAATATTGCTACGTTACTCCCAAGACACTCTAAACAAGGGTGGGGAATGTACCTTAGAAGACCCTCGAAATCATTTGATCTGGCCCTGCCAAGGCTTTAGGGGTGATTTAAATGTTTGACCAAATATAGCAAGGCTAAATTTTTAAAAAATATACTTTTTTATTGATTTCAGAGAGAAAGGGATAGAAACATTAATGATGAAAGAGAACCACTGACTGGCTGCCTCCTGCACAACCCCCACTGGGGACTGAGCCCGCAATCCGGGCATGTGCCCTTGACCAGAATCAAACCCAGGACCCTTCAGTCCACAGGCCGACGCTCTATCCACTGACAGGGTGCAAGTGATAATTTTGCACGGCCAGAGGATGATGCTATAAACATCCAAATGCTCTTGGCAGATAAAAGGTTCCCCATCCTGTTCTAAACTCTCTAGCATGGTCTGCACACGCCCTGGCCCATCTACCTAACTCCATCTCGTGCCTCCGCAGGATTCGCTCACACCCATCACGCAGGACGGCTGGCTCCCTCCCTCACACCCTCCTGAGCCAGGTCCCGATGCTCTCCTGTGGAGGCCTCGCCTCTGGCTCCCACAGCCCCCAGACATACGCCTCTGCTCTATGCCTGTCCCCATGTGCATGTAAGCTGACTAGGGGAGAACTGAGCCCTGTCTGTTTCTATAGTCACAGTGTTGGTGCAGGCCTTGAAACAAGAGGCCCTCAAAGAAGGAAGAAGATGGAACGGAAACTGACTGATCAGTTCAGTCTCACGGCCAACGCCCAGCCAAGGGAAGGGAGCCCCACCTTGGTGGCCAGCTCTTTCTCGCGGTCCACCAGGCTTTCAATGTCTGTGGAGTCGTAGCCACTGCTCTCGCTGGGCGTGATGGCACTTTCAAAGGTGGTGGTTGAGATCTGAGAGGAGATGCTGGTGGAGGTGCTGAGGGTGCCGCTGCTCAGGCTGGGGGACAACGAGTCGCTCAGGGATTTGGGGGTGCTGTCACCAAGTCTCTCACGCAGAAGCAGGAAGTGGCGGGTTTTCTCCACCTAGGAAGAGAAACACCGTTGCCTTAGCAACCACAAAGCTCATTAGGATTTGAGTAAGTACAGTGCTATGCCTCATGGTGATGGAAACCTGGAAGGCCAGAATCACACGAGGTGGTGATGGAGAGTCTCTGGCCCGAGCTGTCACCTGAGCACCTTCTCCGCCCCCCCCAGCCCTCCCCCCCCCCCCCCGTCCGCACCTCATGGATGAGCTCCAGCTTCTCCAGCTCCCACTGGTGCTCCAGGATAAGGCTGTCCCCACGGGGCCGCCAGCCAGCTAAGTTCTCTTCTCCCCGCACATAGGCCACCGACGTGTCCAAGACTTTTCTCCGCCGCCTCTGCATGCCTGAGACAAGAGGAGACAACTCTTCTGAGAAAACCCGACTCCAGTGTTACCTCAAAATGAATGAATAACTCATATACATGATGAACTAAGAAAGGCTTGGTCTCTAGATACATGGGATTTTGTTCATAATAATTCAATCCCTTTGAATTCAAAGCAACTCTCTAAATTTTTTAAAAGTGAGATTTATATTATTTGATAATTATGAAGACTGCAATGCAACTTGAGAAAAAGGAATTACGTTAAGTGAAAATACAGAGGCGATTACATAGTCTGTACACGATGGTCCCCAACATATAACAATACACCTGCACACGCACACACCCACATTCAGTAGTTCGGGTAGAACGGCAGATGACAGGTGGCTTTACCACACCATCTCCCATTAATTTTGTAAAATGTTAAACTGTTTTCACATATAAAAGACATAGATTCATGTTAATTAAATAATCCTCAAGGAACTCTCTGGACACTATAATTAGCTGCTATTGGGACTTAGAATCATATTCAAAGTCTTCTCTATTTAAATCTAAATCTTACCTGTGAGCCCTGATCTCTTTCCACATATGTTCTCTAAACCGATTCAAACTCATAGTAACCGAATGTTTTTTACAAAAATCCTGACTTTTATGGCTGGGTTGCAGGCTCGATCCCCAGTAAGAGTATGCAGGAGGCAGCCGATAGATGTTTTGCTCTCATATACATGTTTCTCTTTCTCTTTCTCTTCCTCTTTCTCTCTCTCTCTCTAAAAAGCAATAAAAACATTTTTAAAAGATTGTCTAATATTAAAAACAAAAACCTTTTGTCCGTGTTCCAGTTTACAAACAGAAAAATCCAAAGTACTGCTTAAGACCACTGAGCTGAGGGAGCAGAGCTGAAGAGACATCAGAAAGGACCAAAACAAGGTCCACTAGATTCGTCTTCCTGAGCACAGGAAGCTCAGGTTCCAGTCTGACAGCTCCTGGGAAGTGACGCTGCCAAGTTAACCTTGGGGCTAAGCTGGAGAGCGAAAGGGTTATGAAGTTTTCCATACCAAATTCATTCTAATACACTTGACTATTTTATTTTATTATTATTATTTAAAAATATATTTTACTGATTTTTTTTACAGAGAGGAAGGGAGAGGGATAGAGAGTTAGAAACATCAATGAGAAAGAAATATCGATCAGATGCCTCCTGCACACCCCCTACTGGGGATGTGCCCGCAACCAAGGTACATGCCCTTGACCGGAATCGAACCTGGGACCCTTCAGTCCGCAGGCCAAAAAGCTCTATCCATTGAGCCAAACTGGTTAGGGCAATGGTCGGCAAACTCATTAGTCAACAGAGCAGCAAACTGCGGCTCGCAAGCCGCCGTTTGCCAACCACTGGGTTAGGGCCACTTGACTATTTTATAATATTCCATAGCCCAGGAACATTTTGTTCGGTAAAGTTTTTATAACTGCATTGCACGTCACAAACCAAAGTGTTGTAACTCAGATAAATATAGCACCAAAAATCTGGCTTGTAAAATATGCTTGGTTTCTAATAAAGTTTATATCTCTCCCACATGGGTAAGATAGATTCTGACATGATACACTCCGAACAGACGCAAAATCAACCACCACCTTCCCATCCATTGGCTCTTACCTGGACTGCCTGTGTCTGCCATTTTGCATAAACTGAGTTCATAAATTCCAGTGACTCGATTGCTGTTTAAATTAAAACAAACAATTACTTAATATCTTCTATCACAGAAACAGAAAGATCTGAATTCTCTCTACTTAAAACACTGTCTCTTCTGTAGGGACTGCAACCCACCCTCAAAAATAAGTATCTCATTTCTTTTCCTATCCCAAACTTAACTTTTTCATACAAGGAATCTGTTTTCATCTCAATCTTTTGAACATTTTTATTTTAATAGGATAAAGTTGAACGACAAAGCTTACAATACAAATATGAAAATTAAAAATATGTCTTTTATTGCAAGAGAGAAAAGTTGGGGGAAGTCTGACTAGAAAATGATAACCATCAAATTCTGGGGAGTGTGACTAGGGAGAGGAACTGAACCTTCTATTATATCAGCAATACTTGTATCTTATGCTGGGTGGTAATGCATAAGATATATTGTTGTATACCTTAAATACGAATAAATCTTTAAAAGAAGAAAACTTCCAATGGTACTGTTAGAATAATAATGACACTTTTTAAAAAATGTAGTCCTTGCAAACTGTTTTGGAAGTGTCCACAATGTAATATTCCTTCCTTCCCTCTTTAACTCATCCAGTCATGAGTATTTTATTAAATGCCAGTATTTTATTAAATGTCACTGCATCCCAGGTGTCGGTGCCAAAATGGCTTAGAGGCTGTGAACCACCTGAGACAGCAAGCCAGGGCTGCCCAGAGCTCAGCTGGCCCTTGACTGGCCACCAGCCGGAAGCTAAACTTGTCTCAAAGACTTACGAGTCCGGGGACTTCGAGTAGCCGCTGCCGAAGAGGCTGCGCAGAGAGCGTGGGGGCGAGATCTTGGCGTCCCGGGAGTAGAAGACCATGCACACGTCCTTGGTGATGACAGCCGGCTGGATGCAATGATCCAGCTGAAAGCAGACAGGAGGGGCTCCATTAGACACAGACGGAGCATCTGCGACAGAGTCTGTGCCACCACATTCAGCATGCTGGTTCCGGATGTGGGGCTGGAGGATTTCAGCTCTACCAACTATTTCAACAGCAACAGCCGGCCATAGTGGTGGTGTTCCTTGGAGATGCATTTATTTTCAAAGTTTTATTCTGCAATAATGGCTACCATGTGTTGTTCTAAATCCTTTTATACAGCATCGTAACACCTTTCGGAGGTAAAGATACTGTTCCAGCTTAAGATAGGAGGAAATCAGGGAACGGAGGGGTGCAGTCACTTGGCCGGAGGCATGCAGGCGGCAAGCGGCTGCCCCGGACGTGAACTGACAGGCTGCTGCCAGAGTGTGTGCTGCTGGCCACCACTAGGTTCTGGCCATCACTATCAAAGCAGGAGGCGACTTCCTTAAGATCATACATTCTTTGAAGAATGATGATTAGGGTACTAATGCTGCAGCTATAAGACAAGTCATGTGACTTAAAAAAATACATACTTTAGTGATTTTTTACAGAGAGGAAGGGAGAAGGATAGAGAGTTAGGAACATCAATTGAGAGAGAAACATCGATCAGCTGCCTCCTGCACACCCCTGCTGGAGATGTGCCCGCAAGCAACGTACATGCCCTTGGCCGGAATCGAACTTGGGACCCTTCAGTCGGGACTGACGCTCTATCCACGGAGCCAAACCGGTCAGGGCAGTCATGTGACTTTTTGATTAAATAGAGATTAGGAACGGAAACTAATATAATCAGAACAGTTACAAAGTGTAATGAAATAAGTAAGTTGCCCTGTCAGACCAGCGTCCTGTCAGGACAGGTTTGGAAGGCAACCGATGGCTCTTTCTCTTCTTTTTTCTTTCTCCCTCCCTCTCTGATTTCTCTCAAATTAACTTTTCAAAAAGCTTATCTTTTAAAAAAATAATTAACTCTGGGTGTGAAGGGAGAAAGGACTTCAGTGGAATCTTCCCTCCCCGTTTCCTGCTGCAGCCTGCCCACCGTTCGGGCTGCCTGTTCAGAGCAACTCCAGTTGCGGGTCTCCTCACCTCTAGGTAGGCCGACAAGGTCATGTAGATCTTTTCCCCGTAGGGGGTCACTCGGTTGAGAAGGAGGGAGTTATGGAGGGAGCTGTCCCACACGGCCTCAAATCGGTAGAAGGTCCTAAGGTCAGAAAGAAAAGAGAAAGTCACCCAAGAGAAGCTGAAGTCTTGGCTCAGGCACTGTCCCTGCAGGACCATCACAGAACCCACGCCAGCGGCGCTCAGGGCGCTGAGATGTAACAGCAGAGCGGGACCTGGGCTCCGGGAGGAAAGGGCAGGGCTCCTTTTACCCCTGCCCACCACTGAGGGGCAACTAGATGTGCTGGTTTTCAGTTTTTATTTTGATGAGCCTGCTTCTCCGCTGTCTAAAACAGAAACAGTGAGATCAACCAAAGGGATTAGGATGAAAGGCTAAGGGATTATGGACAGAAAGTGAAAGAAGAAAGACTGAATGTGATCATCTGTTAATGGAGAGCAGGAAGCAAATACGCGGCAATTTGTGGGCTGCAGTCTTCACATCACAGCCCGCTCCTGCTGGCCTCACAGACATGTCTGGGAGAATGACTGAGGACACGGGATAGAAAGCCTTGCTTCCCATACAAGAGCAAGAGGTCATTCTTAGCTGATGTGTCAGTGAAATGCTTTTTAGCACCCGAGGTAGCCAATTACTATGTGTCAGTTTTTAAAAAAACTCACTTGAAAGTCAATCTCACACTTAATAACTAGAAGTTTGATTTAATGACTTTTAAAAAACATTGAATTTACTGGGGTGACAATGGGCAGCATGAATGTATAGTTTTCAGTTACAAGATCTGTACATTGCACGTGTGGGAGGAGGAGGGAAGAAGATTTGACTTTGGGTGGGTGCCATGATTTTTTTAAAGCTCTAATAGCTTTCTTTTTCCTACGGGTGAAACACCGTAGACCCTGACGGACACTGACCCTCCAGTCCAGCACGTCTCCTCTGAAGCCCTGGACTGAGTAATGCAGTTACATGTCAATTCCGGACGCTACGGCAGCCTCCCTCCTCAGACCATAACGAGTGTCTGGGAAGACACCCATCTGCCCAGCAGACGGACTTCCCTTTGCCATCAGCTCTCTGCGCGTGCAGCACACCTCACCCGATTCAACGGAAGTTTTTATGTATTTATTTTTAAAATTATATGTTTACTGACTTCAGAAAGGAAGGGAGAGGAAGAGAGAGATAGAAACAACTAAGATGAGAATCATCATTCAGCCGCCTCCTGACTGAGTCCATAACCTGGGCACATGCCCTTGACCAGAATCGAACCCAGGACCCTTCAGTCCACAGGCCGACACTCCATCCACTGAGCCAAAACATCCAGGGCTCAACAAAAGTTTTTAGACACTTTGATCCCTGCCCAATACATTCCTCCTTCCTCCTTCCCCAATGGTGACCTCACTGTTGCTGGTATTCTTTTCTCTAAATATGTTCCCATGCTTCTTCCTTTAAAAATGACCACAGAACAAACACACTTCTGATAGCACTCCTTAACCACCCCATCCTCCAGTGCCAGCATGGGAAGCCTGTCATTGCCATGTAGCTCCTTCTAGATCCAAGTCTTCTTTCCTGATGGTTTTATTTCTTTTCTTTATTGATTAAGGTATTACATTTGTGTCTTTATTTCCTCCATTGCCCCCACCCACACCCCATTCATCCCCTCACCCCCCTGGTGTCTGTGTCCATTGGTTAGGCTTATATGCATGCATACAAGTCCTTTGGTTGATCTCTCTCCCTTACCCTCACTGCCCCTGCCTTCCCTCTGAGATTTGATGGCGTGATCAATGCTTCTCTGTCTCTGGATCATGTGTTTGCTCATCAGTTTATGTTGTTCATTACATTCCACAAATGAGTGAGAGCATGCGATATTTATCTTTCTCGGACTGCCTTGTTTCGCTTAGCGTAATGCTCTCCATGCTGTTGCCGATGGTAAGAACTCCTTCTCTTTCACAGCAGCATAGTATTCCACAGTGTGGATGTACCACAGTTTTTAATCCACTCATCTGCTGATGGGCACTTAGGCTGTTTCCAAATCTTAGCTATGGTGAATTGTGCTGCTATGAACATAGGGGTGCGTATATCCTTTCTGATTGGTGTTTCTAGTTTCTTAGGATATAGAAGTACTCTTTACTCTCTCACATGCTGGTTAGTAGGATTAAGAAGTCTCTACAAGGCCACCAAAGGGATGTCGACACAGTTAACAAGACAAAGAGGGAGATAACAAGGAGGAGACCAAAATAAGATGGAAGCCTGCGCCACTATTTAGGTTTTATGACTTTTTCTCATAGAGGCAAACCTCTTCACATTTGTTTTCAGGGTGTTTTCATTTAACCCAGAGAGAAAACTTCACTGGTAGAAACCTGGCTAACAGAAAGGAATTCTGGCTCCACCTAGCTCTTCGGGGATCGGGGAGGGGGGTTCGGCTGGATGTGTGGGAGTCGCCACAGCACATTCTTTCGGCAGTTCTGACAGGTGGTGGCAAGAAATACAACCAACACCAGCGATATCCACGAAAACAAGCTCGCAAGAGAATTCAGAGTTAGAAACAGGGCTGAATCTTGAGACATGTTTTCCTGTATGGCTCCTACAGTGGTTAGGAAGTGACCTCAAGTGGATTTCTAGAAATCTCTGAATAACGGCCCCGTGCGTGCGTGTGTGTGTGTGTGCGTGTGTGTATGTGTGTGCTCACGCATGAGCAGATAGAGAGATAGGAAAAATTTCCTTCACTATTGAACCAGGATTTTTTCTATTCCAAAAGAGAAAACAAACAGATAGATAAGCAGCGCTGACAGGAGAAAGAGAAAAGTTTACAAATAACCAAAACGTTTCTCACAGACTCAGCCATCCAAACAGTTGAGTGGGCCACTGCCACCACAAAGGGCAACAACAGAGAAAAAAGCGAACGATTATGCGAAGCTACACACAGAGCAGCCAAGCTCCCAGGCTTCTGACGGTGGCCGACAGAGAGAAACACGGAGGCCGGGCTCTCTGCGAAGGGCGGGGAGCAGCATTCTGTTTTGCAACGCGGCGGGAGGAACGTCGTGGGCATCAGAACAAAACGGACAGGCTTAGTAAATGGACCAGAAATAACGAAAGGCCAGGCGGCATTCTGAAGCCGGGGTGAAGTCACACAGCAGAGAGCCCTGGGCGCGACAGGCGGCAGTCTCTCCGGCCCAGGTGTGCTGAGGTCTGGGTGGGGAAACGCAAAATTACAACGGCAGCCAAGCGCCCAAACCGGTGTGGCTCAGTGGTAGAGCGTCGGCCTTTGGACTGAAAGGTCCCGGGTTCGATGCTGGTCAGTGGGCATGTACTTGGCTGCGGGCACATCCCCAGGAGGGGGCGTGCAAGAGGCAGCGGATGGATGTTTCTGACTTTCTATCCCTCTCCCTTCCTCTCTGTAAAAAAATCAATAAAATATATATTTTAAAAATAAACAAACCAACAAAAAAACAGCAGTCAAGTAACAGAAGACGGCAAGCGTTCTGATAAACTAGAAACTCTATGTGCAAAAAAGCAAACACAAAATACCTAGGAATGTCCTCATCAAGAAAGAGGCTGAAAAACACAAAAAGTTTTGTTGGTGCAGCCAAAGAAAACAAAAGGGAAAGAAAGGAGAGAAAAGCGTAAGGAAATAAATATATAAAAAAGACAAATATGCTGTTTAGCAAAGTGCATTCAAGTGGACAATGAACAGAAGACGCCATGGGACACAATTTATCGAGGGGTTACAATGACATGGGTCCCTCTCCCAGGCATTCCATTACAGCAGATGCTGGGCAGAGGAGGGATGTGGACACCCCTCCATCACCTCCCCTTGTGGAGGGGCCTGAGTGCTGGAAGGGTAGGAAGTTGCTGTGGGAAACAAGCCAATTACGTAACAGAAGTGTAGGACTTGGAAGGAAAGGAGCCGTGGCCTTTGTCACACTCCGGGGTGTCAGAGCCCTCCGACACGCACACATGCTCCCCCCACAGCGGAGCTCCGTAAGCGCAGCTGTAAACACTGAAGAGAACAGAAGCTCTTCGCCAACCTCCACTCAGTAACTCACCGCACTGACTTCCACCCTCCGTGTCCCCAAAGGACAAAGACTGATGTCCATTTCTCACTGACCATTTGAAACTAGAGATATCGCTCATACACCCGGCCCGCCTGCCCCAGAGAGGTGAGCTGCGAGCTTATCGCGTGTCGGTGATGTCTGGTCCCAAACCTATTTATGAAGCTGCATTAATGTAACCATCCAATTTAATCAACTGATAGGCAAGTCAAGGAGACATTAGGACAAAGAGAATTTCTGTTCATTGAAATCAAAACTAAGTGTAAAAACTCAGTGGACTGTTTTCATAATGGTGAGTTGTGTAAAAAAAAAAATCAGTTGTTAAATTAAGTGTGGGTGAGATGAACATGAAAGAAAGGGGAAATGATAACATTTTAATGCTAAATGATAAAAAGTTTAAAAGACATGGCACTTATATTTTCTTCATAGGTTTCTAGTTCTTGCTCCACCAAAGTGAAAGTCACGGATGGTGAGTTATGGATATGGCTTTGCACGAAAGACAACCGGACACCCAATAAGGGATCCTCCAACAAATGAAAAGGCCTCGGCTTTACCGCAGGCGCCTGACACATCAATGCACATTTATGTAGTTTAAATTAAAACAAAACTTTTAAAGTGTGTATCTTCCCATCATTTTTGACTTCAGTCAACTTTTTAAGCTACTGCTGCGAAAGGTAAGCTGCTTCGGCCAAAACCAAATCCGTCTCCTCCAGCATCCGGCTTGCTGCTGGGCCCTGCCTTCCCCAAAAGCCCAGCCAGCGACTCCCCCAGGCCGAAGGCAGAGGCTCATTTCCCCCTCCTTCCTGGGCAAAACCACAGCACAGGGAACAAGGGGGACAATTTAATTCTGGCCCAAACTTGTAATCCCGCTTTCCCCCCATTTTTCTTCTCAACACAGCTGTGAGCAAGTTTCCCAGGAACACACAAACACAGAGAAATCCTCGGCTTATTTGGGGGGAGTAGGGTGGGCAGCGGATGAAATAAGGATTTTGAAGTGAGGAGAGAATTCGTTTCTTCCTCTCCATAGAAGTCACTAATGAATGAAGAATCTAATGGGGTACCCATCAGTCCCCCGGGTGACCCGTCCCGCTCTGAGGTCCCCACCTGCTGGAGGTGAGGGAAGACTTCAGATACTTGGCAGAGATGATGTTTAGGGAGAGGACGGCGTCCACCGCAGCTTCATCCACCTCGGCCTCGTTCCTGACCCGCCCTAGAAGACACCAGAGCGGGCACATTTTAAAAAGAGAGCGTCTCTTCCGTCTGCGTAGTAATGTTCCATATAAAAATTAATGCTGAAAAGGCCTGACAACCACTGTCCCAGATGAGAGAGTAGAATCTTCCTGCCGGGGGTTCTTAATCTCACCTACAGACACCGAAGGGGAGGGTCTATGAATAGAACTCAAAATTTCCATGAACTTCACCAGGAAAAAATTACAATTTTATTTTCATCCACCTCTAACTGAAATTTGGCATTTTCTTCCCATTATGAAGGGAGGGGACAGACCACCGGAGAATCAGCAGTACCAGGAATTCATCCTCAGCAGAGTCACAGATGTTTTCTTATCACACTAATGTAAAATATATAGATATTCTTCACTACTTTGAAATAGAAATTCAACCTTCTGCTTACTTAATGTACCAATCGAGAACACATTTATTTAGTAGTTTGACAACTCTATTTCAATGTTATATCGTTCCCCTTGTAATCCCAAGTACTTTCTACATGTAAAAACCTAATTCTGAGGCTTCACTACTGCCGATGGGTTTAAGGCAATAGAAGGCTCAGAACCCCTGCCATACACCCGGAAGTTTATACTATTTAGCGAGTTTTCCCTCTCACTACACCTCAGTTCAATTTCTCTACTCTGCCTACGGGCGGCTGGCCATTTGCATAGTACACATATTCCAGACCACCGTGCTTACAACGTTTCCTTGTGGGGAAAAGAGGACACAGCCCCTCTAATCGCTCTGGAACCGATTCCAGTCCTCTCCCACAAAGCTAACCGGGTCCTCTCGGAGCCTTGTGCTGTGAGCTCTCTTATCACAGCCTGTTCTCGTCTCAGCACTTATCAAACGGCTTTGTATGTTTATATGTTGTCCCTTCAAGAGAAGGGCAAGCTCACAGTGAGCAGAGACTTTAGCACAGAACCATTCCAGGTGCCCAGGGAAACAATGGTTGAGTCACGAATCCCCGATGGTGGAGCAGAGAGACAGAGTAGCTTCAGGCTCAAGGCCTTTGCATTCTCCGCGGGCCACACACTCGAGTCCAGCCTCCCGCAGAGTCCCTGTGCGCCACCAGGAGCAGGGTGATCTCCACCAAGCCTCAGCCAATGGAGTGTACTCACCCACCACCAGCTCACGGACATCTTTCCAATGGAGCTCGCTGCCCTTCTCATGGACGATGGTCATTGTGATCCTTCGCTGGATGCCCTAGGGAACGGAGCGGGGCTGTGATTTAGCTGGGACAAGCTATTATTTCCTCCCGTTTCTGGAATGTTTGGTGCGGCAGAGGGCAGGAAGGAGAGGTATGGAGAAAGAACGATAACGCTATCCACACTGTTATTCTAAACAACGGGATACAGGTCAGGGACCCAGGAAGAGCCAGGTTCTGATACGGCTTTAAGAAGAGATGCTTAGCCGAAACTGGTTTGGCTCAGTGGATAGAGAGTCGGACTGTGAAATGAAAGGTCCCAGGTTCAATTCCAGTCAAGGGCATGCACCTTGGTTTCGGGCATATCCCCATTAGGGGTTTGCAGGAGGCAGCTGATCGATGTTTCTCTCTCATCAGTGTTTCTAACTTTCTATCTCTCTCCCTTCCTCTCTGTAAAAAATCAATAATATATATATATTTTTAAAAAAGAATAGATGTTTAGACCTAGTCAGTTTGGCTCAGTGGTTTGACAACCACTGGCTCTCTCTTCTTAAAAAATGTATTTGTATTGATTTCAGAGAGAAAGAAAAACATCAATGATGAGAGAGAACCATTGATCAATTGCCCTTGCATGCCCTTTATTGGGGATTGAGACTGCAACCTAGGCACGTGACCTTGACCGGAATCAAACGTGGGACATTTTGGTCCACAGGCCAACACTATCCACTGGGCCAAACACGCTAGGGCAGTGGTCAGCAAACTCATTCGTCAGCAGAGCCAAAGATCAGCAGTACAACGATTGAAATTTCTTTTGAGAGCCACATTTTTAAACGTAAACTACATAGATAGGTACATTGTTACTAACTCAGTTAGGGCGCTCCTACGCTGGCCTCTGCTGAAAACTCAAGGGCCAAAGAGCCGCGTGTGGCTCACGAGCCGCAGTTTGCCGATCGCTGAGCTCGGGCAACGGTTCTCTCTCATCACTGATGTCTCTCTCACCCTCTCCCCTCCTCTCTAAAACCAATACAAATAAATACATGTATTAAAAAAAAGAATGGATGCTTGAAATGTACGTCCCACCCAAAGTATGAGATTCCCAGCTCCTCTGCCCACAGGGGTCAGCCTATATTTCATGGCCAGAATTTTCGCTCACTGAAACCTTTATCCTCTATCTCCATTAAGGATTTTTGCTCTGAAAGCAGTTCCCAAACATCATGAAATGAAAATTGTATGAAATGACACTGATGCTGCATGAATTATAGTAATTGAATGAAGCGAAATCTTTTACCAAAAAGCTCTTATATAATACTAGAGGCCCGGTGAATGAAATTCGTGCATGGGGGGTAGGGGGAGGGGGGTGTCCCTCAGCCCAGCCTGCACCCTCTCCAATCTGGGACCCCTCGAGGGATGTCCAACTGCCCTTTTAGACCCGATCCCGGTAGTATTGGGCCTAAATGGGCAGTCGGACATCCTTCTCACAATCCAGAACTGCTGGCTCCCAACTGCTCACCTGCCTGCCTCCCTGATTGCCCCTAACTGCCTCTGCCTGCCAGCCTGATCACCCGCTAACCACTACCCTGCCAGCCTAATTGATGTCTAACTGCTCCCCTGCCAGCCTGCTTGCCCCCAGCTTTCCTCCTCTGCCAGCCTGCTCACCCTAAATGCCCTCCCCTGCAGGCTTGGTCCCTCCCAACTGCCCTCTCCTGCTGGCCTGATGGCCCCCAACTGCCCTCCCTTGCAGGACTGGAACCTCCCACTGTCCTCCCCTGCTGGCCATCTTGTGGTGGCTATCTTGTGCCCACATGGGGGCAGCCCTCTTGTGTGTTGGAGTGATGGTCAATCTGCATATTACTGTTTTATTAGATAGGATAAAGGCCTGGCGCATGGGTGGGGACCAACTGGTTTGCCCTGAAGGGTGTCCTGGATCACAGTGGGAGTTCCCTTGGGGTGTGGGACAGCCTGGGCAAGGGGCCTAATGATGGTTTGCAGGCCAGCCACGCTCCCCAGCAACCCAAGCATATGCCCTGGGATCTGGGATTAATTTATGTCTACAATTGAAACTTTGTGGCCTGGAGTGGAGCCAAGCCTTTTGCTTGTTCTGTGGCGACAGCCGACAGTCATTTCTGTTTGAAACTTTGTAGCCTAGAGTGGAGGCCTAGGCTAGGGCTGCAGAAGTTTGGCTTCCTCCATCGCCCTGGCAACCCTAGCCTCTTCTCTCTCCAGCTCCATGGTTGCCGCCATTTCTGTTGGGATTATGTATCTTCTATAATTGAAACTTTGTAGCATCGAGTGGAGGCCTAGGCTGGCAATGGCAAGCAGAAAGCTTGGCTTCTTCCATTGCTGGGGAAACCCAAGCCTTCCTCCTGCTCTCATTGGTGGCAGCCATTTTGATTGGGGTTTATTTGCATAATTTGCTCTGATTGGCTGGTGGGTGTGGCTGTGGGCATGGCTTAATAGGAGGCATGGTCAATTTGCATATTACACTTTTATTAGATAGGCTATTTATTTATTTATTTATTTATTTATTTATTAGAGGCCCGGTACACAAATTTTGCATGGGCAGGGTCAAGCTGGCCCACCCAATAGGGGCAAATAGAGCTGAGTGAGCCGGGGGAGGAGATGCAGGAGGTTAGTTGGCCAGTCAGCCCCCAATAGGGGTGGGGAGGCTGATTGGGGACAGGGCTGGCCAGGGAAGGGACTGCAAGCAGTTGGTGGGCCAGCCCCACTATCTGGTTGAACTCCCTGGTAGAATTGGTCAAGGGGACAATTTGCATATTAACCTTTTATTACATAGGGTTATTTTAAAAAACTTACTATTTTTATTGATTTCAGAGATGAAGGAGAGGGAGATAGCAACATCAATGATGAGAGAAAATCACTGATTGGCTGCCTCCTGCACGCCCCCTACAGGGGATCGAGCCTGCAACCCAGGCCTGTGTCCTTGACTGGAATCGAACCCAGGACCTTTCAGTCTGCAGGCCGACACTCTATTCACTGAGTCAAACCGGCTAGGGCTGTGTTATATATTTATATGTAAAAGCAAGAGTATATATAAGCCAAAGTCTGAGGAAGAAATTTAAAACAAGCATTTAAAAAAGGACAATACAAAAGAACAGGACAATGTCCCGCCACTTCCACATCCCTTAGAAATGGAGAGGAAAGCAGAAAATCAGAGCTATGGTTCTTATTCTAAACTTCTCTCTCTGTGTGTTCCCTCCTCTTTTGCTCCCTCATTAGTACCTGGTGGAGCAGGAACATCCCCTGGCAGGGCAGGCCCGCTGTGTGGTCCACCACAGCTGGGATGTACCTGTAACAACAGAAACGCAGGGAAGAGTGAGACAGACGCTCCGGCTGACTGTGCTATTTCACCACAGTCTTCCTCCGCTGCTGCCCCCCGCTGGTCTCTGCTTTTCTAACTCCGATCCATGTTTTTCTCACCATTCAGGCATTTAATCACACGGTCATTCACATCCAGTAAACGTTTCCACATGTCCCCGTCTCTTCATCCTTACTAGACTTAGGTGCTCACAGGACAGTAATGTCTTGTGACTCTATTCCAGCCCCTTGTACAACAGAACATTCCATAAATAACGCATACTACAACAGGAGGGACATCACTTCAGAGTCTACATCGTGTTACAAGAATCAGAAAGGAATTAACTCGGTAGAAAGCATTACTGTAACTACCTCTCCCTCATACTGCAAGCCATAATCACATGATGGATCGGTCTGTGAGAAGTCACATCCCTTAAAGCGATGTCTCCGCCGACAACTGCACACAGGATCGGCAGCAGCAGACCTCACACAGAGCGGGGACTCAGTAACTGTGTCGGAGATGAGCATGATGGCAGTGGCACTTAGCATTATACACAGAGGGCCATCGGGATGGCGTTCTCCCCCACCCTCTACATTAACTAACATGGACCAGTGCCTCGATTTCAGGAGGGGGATCTTTTTGGTTTTTCCAAAAGCATTGTAGAGAAAACGGTAACCGGTACATTTACCACTTGCTCTAACGCAGCTCACAGAGAAAGTAGGCTGATGCTCATTTTGATCTGGGACAAGTGTCCTCAACTGGGGGTGGTTTTGGTCTCCCAGGGATGTTTGGTGAGGTGCTGCTGGCATATAGTGGGTAGAAGCCAGGGTTGTGGCTAAATATCCTACATCACACAGGACAGCCCTTGACATCAGAGAATTAACTGGCCCCAAATAGTGCCAAGGTTGAAAAATCCTGGTCTAGGGACACACTGTCCCCACCCCCCTCGCTGAGATTATTAACGCAAGTCCTGACCATACGGTGAGCAAAACGCTTCTCTCTTTGCTGCTGACAAAACTCACTCTGCGGGTTCTCTTCCCTCCTAACGGAGTGCCAGGCACCACGATAGGGCTGTTGCTGATAAGAAGGTAAGTTATTACGCTCCACAGTCAGTTCTGACAAACGTTTGATTCAAAGAGTAACAGCAAGACCACCAACATCCAATCCAAAACAGGAATTTGAAAGCGACAATGATTCAGGAACAAGAACAGACACTCAAAATTACATTTTCTAATTGTGAAAAGCTTGACCTTATTTCAAGTTTAGAAAGTTGGACTTACTCTCCTGTAGGCTCCAGTTCACTGATCTCAAACCACACCAGAAGGTCGTACTTGCTCACGCTCTGGCCAAGGCTGGTTTCGCTCATGGCGTTTAACTTGGTGGCTGGAACTTGTACAAAAGTTTTAGAAAAAGTCAAAATCTGATCCAAGTCTACTTGGTGAAGTATAAGCTTCTCCAATGCCAGGCTTCAAAGACACACTTGGGAAAGGCAACAGGAGTCAAGGGCCAGATTTCAATGTGGAAGACCCAGAGAAATGTCAACCTCACCTACGTCAGGACCTCTGAATTCAGAGAGCGAGGAAAGGAAGAGTCAGTATCTTTCCCCTCTCAAAATTATCCAACGTTAAGAAAACAAGTTTCGCCTGGCTGGTAGCTCTGTGGTTAGAACACTGGCCCTCGGACTGAAGGGTCAAGGGTTCGGTTCTCCATCAAGGGCATGTATCTTGGATGCAGGTTTAATCCCTGCCCCAGTAGGGGCACGAGTAGGAGGCAACCGATTGATGTTTCTCCCTCACCAGGACGCTTGTGCTTTGTGCATGCGGAGCAGAGCATCATGGGAGACAGACCCATCCTCCAACCCAGTGGTTCCCGAACCTCCCTGCCCAGGAGAGTCACCCGGGGTTCTCAAAGATGCAGAGCCCAGGCACCCCAGGCCAATTAAACACAATCTCTCCGGGCGGGACCCAGGCCTCTGAGAGGCTTGAAACTCCCCAGGTGATTCCAATGTGCAGGAAGCACTGGCCCGATCTCTAAACGCAGGATTCTGTAACTCTCTCGTTACACATTTTCTTCAGGTACAAATTCCATGTTCTTAACTAAATACATTAACCAAAACCCAGTGTTTCCAAGAATTTTAGATTCTACATAATGGGCATTTAAAAAAATACGTATTTTATTGATTTTTCACAGAAAGGAAGGGAGAGGGATAGAAAGTCAGAAACATCGATGAGAGAGAAACATCGATCAGCTGCCTCCTGCACACCCCCTACTGGGGATGTGCCCACAACCCAGGTACATGCCCTTGACTGGAATCGAACCCGGGACCCTTCAGTCCGCAGGCCGACGCTCTATCCACTGAGCCAAACTGGTTCGGCCATAATGGGCATTTTGAAACACAGTAGAAACTCTAAACTCTGGCAATGCAAAGAGGGTCCTCTGCTCGGAACACGGGAGCACTGGAGTGAGAGTCCAGGGATTGGAGATTGAATCATTGCCCAACCACCGAAGAGCCATGTGGCTTTGGCCGAGTCACTTAATCTCTATGGGTCCGTCTCCTCATCTATAGAAGGTAGAGCATTTCGCCTGCTGCCTCAGAAAGGCGGTATGAGCATCCACGACAATGGGTCTGAGGGGCTTTCCGAGTAACACAGCTGTTCGCACGTGTAGCCCGTGGGCGCCGCCCCCCGCTGGCTCCCACACGAGTTGGTGGCGCCAGTCAAGAGGAAAACAGGGTTCGCACGTGTAGCCCGTGGGCGCCGCCCCCCGCTGGCTCCCACACGAGTTGGTGGCGCCAGTCAAGAGGAAAACAGGGTTCACACGTGTAGCCCGTGGGCGCCGCCCCCCGCTGGCTCCCACACGAGTTGGTGGCGCCAGTCAAGAGGAAAACAGGGTTCGCACGTGTAGCCCGTGGGCGCTGCCCCCCGCTGGCTCCCACACGAGTTGGTGACGCCAGTCAAGAGGAAAACAGGGTTCACACGTGTAGCCCGTGGGCACTGCCCCCCCGCTGGCTCCCACACGAGTTGGTGACGCCAGTCAAGAGGAAAACAGGGTTCGCACGTGTAGCCCGTGGGCACCGCCCCCCGCTGGCTCCCACACGAGTTGGTGACGCCAGTGAAGAGGAAAACAGGGTTCACACGTGTAGCCCGTGGGCGCCGCCCCCCGCTGGCTCCCACACGAGTTGGTGATGCCAGTCAAGAGAAAAACAGGGTTCACACGTGTAGCCCGTGGGCACTGCCCCCCGCTGGCTCCCACACGAGTTGGTGACGCCAGTCAGGAGGAAAACAGGGTTCGTGAGCCTGACAGTCATCTAAGCGTCAGGAAGCAAAAGCAGAAGCGTCACAAGTCCAAACCCAACACGTGCCGGTAAGATCTTTACAAACGCTCCTGCAAAGACACCAAACCAACAAATACGCGGAGCCCTCACCCCCTGGGCGCAGGGAAAGGCACAAGCAGACAGGGTGCTTCCTGAAATCTCTCTGAAGCAACTGTGACGTGATCTCGTCAGCAGAGAGCAGGCCGGGCTCTAGGACAGGGGTCGGCAAACTGCGGCTCGCGAGCCACATGCCGCTCGTGAGCCACAGTTTGCCGCTCTGTTGACGTAATGAGTTTGCCGACTACTGCTCTGGGACAAGCCCCTGAGCTATTACAGCTAAGGCAGAGCTAATTTCCCTACTAACCATCTCGTTCAGGTACCCTCTCGCTCTGGCGGCTGGGAACTGGCAGAGAGAGAAAAGGGGGCAGGGGGCGCGCCCCATCCTGGCAGCCGGCAGCAGCCGTGTCCAGCGCATGCACGGTCACACAGCCAGACACGAGAAATCGGCTCAGCTGGCTCTCTCTCTCTCGGGCTGCAGGCAGGATAGAGAGGAGGAGGACAGAGCGGGAGAGTGAGCACAGGGCGGGGTGGGAATGTGGGCAACGGGGAAAAGGATGAAAATAAACAAAGGAAAATCACAACGTGGTCAATGAACGTGCAGGGTAAACTTAGTATGCAAAACCACGCGCAGGCCCGCCAGTTGCGGGGTCACGCACCAAGCGGAGGCGTGTGGGAACGGGGAGCTTATGCTAATTGCCAGCGAGACCAGAGGACTGGCCTGAACAGCGGCCTGTTGTGCCCACTGCTGATTTTAAGCCAGGAGCCAAGAATTCCAGTTCTGGCTGGAGACCAGGACATGTAAGGGTCCGCAGACCAGGAGCAGGCGTTTGAGTGGGTTTTTGCGGGAGGCGGCGGACGGAGTGAGAGGTGCACTCGCACACAGGACATCACGGGCCGCGCGGGAGCTCACCTGGCTTGGAGAGTGGCATGGGCGGAGGGAAGAAGCGGCGCGATGGCTGAGGAGGGCTGTGGAGGAAGGAAGACCAAGTTCTTAAGATAAAAGCGCCCCATGTAGCCAACAGTGGCAGGTCTGAGTGCCCCCTAGACACAGATGGCTTGTCCTTTCAGCTCCAGCCCAGTATCATTCCAGACCCGACTCCACAGGGTGTAACTGAGGCTAAGACAGCTTAATAAAAGTCCCCTTCTGAGTCTCCGCTAATAAATGAAGCAGGAAGGTTGATCTGTTAACACCGACACTCTGCCATCACCCCAGAACCCCCACCGTAGCTCTCCTCACCAATTTCCGTGTCTCCCCTGAGAACTTTTGCTTCATACAGTTCTGGGCCTTTAGGGACAATCAGACCCAATGTCACGGGACAGCCCTGTCTCTTCAACGTTCGGTCCACAGTCTGGACCGCGAAAAGAGGGTACTCCAGCCCCCCCGGGCAAAATTCAATGTGCTCTCCCTACAGCTAGTGGTCAGGTGGCGTGAGAATAAAGGCGGTGAAGTCTCTAAAAGAGAAAACACCCAGCATAAACTGTTATTTAGTTATCTTAATCCCTCAAGAGATTTCCTCCTCTCCAGCGAGGGACAATAACAAGGATAACAACAGCCACAAAAGTACTGGCTCCTCCGGCCCAAACCTGTTGAGATCCTGTCCTTGCAGGAGGGGCGGGTGCTGCTGGTAATGGCCGAAGACTTCAAACACGATGGGCTTGGTTTTGATGTATTCCACAAACGACTCGGTGACCTCCACGGCAATCTGGCGAGGAACCAAGCCAAGCCACGTCAGGGGAGGTTTATTACAAGACGAGACATTCTGGCTGCCATCAGGACTCGAGCGCCTTAGAGTTGGGTCTGGGCTGGGCGTTTCACGGGGCACGCCTCCCACACGGTGAGCCAGGGGCTCCTCTCCGGCTTTCCTTCCGGGGTAACTTCACTGAGCCTCAGGCAGTGGAGACCCTCCGCCATCTGCCCGAACCGACCTCTGCCCCCCACTGCTCTCCATATTCTCGTTTCCGCTTCAGCAAACTCAACCGGCTCTCCGGAGCCGCCCTCAGCCGGCCCAGGCTGCAGCCCTGCCTGCGAGGCCTGCCACCCCCCCCCCCCCCCCCCCAGCCTCTAAGTCATCCCGAGACTTCAGGGCTCAGCCCAAACTGTAACAACAACAAGGGAAACGGGGCTGTTCACCACGTGCCAGGAACGATGCCAAGGCTCATTTTTACTGTCTTCTCCAAGAAGTGCCCTCAATTCCTTTCCGTACCCAGCCATCCACACCCAGCAAAAAAAAGCAACTCAAAGTATCTCTGTTCATGGAAATAACTTTCCCTTCTCGGGACGCGCGCTGCATTTAATAAGTACCTTTCTAATGTCTCTAGATCGTGTTGCTTAAATAAGCATTTCTTTCCCTATCGGAATCGGGAGCTCTTCAGGAGCAGGTCATCTGTGACTCGCCTGTGCGTTCCCCAGGGGGCCAGGCACAGTCCTCGTGCGCGGCAGCCAATGTTTACTGGATACACGATTGCTCATGTTTATACAGTTAAACATAGAAAAGAAGAGTGTTTTGTGTTTGCCTGTTGCAGTCCTGGAGTTGTCGTTTCCCCTCGTACTTTAGAGAGTAGACATGTCAACAAGAGAATGAGAGCCCGTCCCATGTAGTAGTGAAGATCCTAGAGCCAGAGCAGCGTTTCTGTGCGTTCAGACCCCACCTCGCCCTCTCCGTAGCTTTGTAACCGGGGCGAGTGGCTCTACCTGCTCTGTGTCTTGGTTATCACGGCTCTCACATGTGGATTCTGACCATCAATGGCAGAAAGGGGAGGATGAGAGGAATTAAGACATGAAAAAGCACTCTCAACAGAGACGGACACAAAATAAGCTCTCAGTGAATGTTGGCTACAGAGATGAGGATGATGCCTTGTGAACAGAGTTCTAGTGGATCTTCCTAGAGGAGATGGAAGGTCTATTCTCTTACTCCACACGTGAAAGAGCTGTCAGGGGCATTAATGGATCATCATAGTATCAACTGCAAGGAAGACAATCTGAATCTTAGTTACAAAGGTACTGAATAATTTTTTATCTTACTTGCAACTGAACAATGTAAGTGCCTTACAGTTTAAAAGACAATACATATATCAACTGTAACAAAACTCACACTAAAATGCTTTCTTTCCTATGAAGGAAACACTAAAACAACTCACTACAACCCACGTGAGGGGAGATTTTATTGGCAGATGAACGCGGACAGGACTCCCGGGGCCCTTGGTCATTCCCAGAAGGCCAGCTGCTCCTTCTGGAGGATGGGCTGGCTGCTCTGGCCACGCCCTCCCCTGTCTGTTCTCCCACAGATTCCCTTGCACAGCCGCAGAGCCACTCTGAGAACGCCCAAGGGAGCCCACACATGGCTGCCTCCCACCAGCCACTGCCAGGTACAGACCCGCAATACATCGGGCAAAAAGGCCCACGTCACTTACGTTCTGCACGTGATAAAAGCCCAGAGGACTTCCTCTGCCGTTGTTTTTGAGGGGCTCGGTGGAGAACGCTTCGTCGTGGCGATGCAGAAAGCTTAATGGAAACGTAAGAACGAGAATGTCTCATTTTGCAGATTCATCAGGATCTGTATTGTAACAGCTCGACTTGGATGATATGGAAACCGCCTACTTGAGCAGAGGTTTTAACTGAGCAAGTTATTTACATCTCCTTGTCAAAACATTTTCCATACCACTCAGGAAATATTTACACTTTATTTCAAAAACGATGAAAAGTTATCCACCCTGATCATTTAGCCATGTGGCTGCATATGAAAGAATGCGTTAGAGCCGAAACCGGTGTGGCTCGGTGGACAGAGCGTCGGCCTGCGGACTCAGGGGTCCCCGGTTCGGTTAGGGCCGAGGGCGTGTGCCTTGGCTGTGGGCACATCCCCAGTGGGGGGCGTGCAGGAGACAGCCGATCGGTGTTTCTCTCTCATCGATGTTTCTGGCCACACCCCTTCCCACAATGAACTGTTTCGTTCCATTGTAGGTTTCTGGTTCTCACTCCCATCCTGAGGGGAGAAAGCGTTTTCTTTCAGGGAAGGTTAGGGTCTCACAAACGTAAAGCAGTCTACAGGGCACAGGGGACGGCGTCCGGGTGGACGGCTGAGGAGGGAGCGGGGAGGGACGGCTTACTTGAACTGACAGAAGATGTCGGCATACTCTGGGAGGATCCCACTGGCCTGCAGCACGGTCACACGGAAGGTGAAGGCACTGCCCAGTTTCAGGTGGGTGCCAACCTCTTCAGAAAACCCCTCCATGACCATCTTCCCATCCAGCAAAGTGCTCGACTTCAAATCTAAAGCGGTCAAACACACACACCTGGTTCAAACAATGCACAGACCAGCCTCCAATGAGGAGAGAGCAGCACCTTCTTTCCGCTCCGGTGCACGAAAGTGACTATCTCATCGGTCGATACAATGGTCAATACGTTTCCCTCTTTGACAGTGTCCCCAATCACAGGAAACTTGTCTACGCACCCAAGTCATTCATTCGATTGATTTCTTCCGGAGGACTGATGACCTCAGAACTCTGACCCTGTCCTTCCACAATCCTCAGCTCTTCCAAGGACAGACCAGAACGAGTCATTGCAACAGAAGAGAAGTCACTCTGAAATCAAGGCAGGGAGAGGTAGATGAAGTAGTACAATAATACATTTCCCCGTTTCCTTTCTTTTGTTTATTTGCCTGATGACTAATAGTGTTTATAAAACTATAAATACTGGGCCTTTACCCTTACTGTTGTAATTCTTAGACATGTCCCACATCCTATTAAATACCCTGTGGTTACCTATACTTTTTAGTTGTATAATTCAGTAAAAGAATTGCTCTTCTCCAGTGCTGAACATCCTTTTTATAAACCTGACTACTTCTCCTTCCATTAGATTTTCTTCTTCCTGAAAGGTTTCTCACCTGATTGAAGTACTCGTTATCAAAAGATATTTTAGCAGTTCCTGACTGTCGAATTCCAGAGCCATAATCAGGAGCTTCTTCATCCGCTAGGTAGGAAACAAGAAAGAGAAAGAGTGAAGCAAAGATCAAATGAGACTACATATGAGGCAGAGGGGAACAACTCTTACTGGATTATAAAATAAATAAAGAAGTAGTGGAGCCATAGGTTCCAAGAACTTTGATATAAGAGGAGACGCCAAAAGACTGTCCTTTTGCTTAAGGAGAAAATGAGACCTCAGCAGTAAAGTCACAAGGGCTGCTTCCAACTCTTACTCAGATAACCTTACCAATCCCCTCAGCTCAGATGAGCAAACCATCAGTTTTATTCTTGACATTGTTCACATGCCATATCTAAAATTCTGATTTCTTCACTTGGCAAGGTTATATTCAATAATACTCAATAAATATTTCAAAATACTAGACTGTACTTGTCAAGACTTCAACAACGGTGAATACGTCACAGATTTCCATAGCATAGCATTTAGAAATTAAAACAGAAAAATGACAAGAAATGGCCACATTCTTCCTCAGAATGTAGGCTGGATCATGGAGAAGCATCAGGCTTTCGATCGTGTATCTATATATATAAAAGCCTAGGCGGCTGGTTGACTGGCCGACCACCAGGGGGCAGATGCTCAGCGTAGAAGTTGTTGAGCTATGGTGACTTGGCAGCTGCGGTGATGCACCAGGAACCAGAGAGGAGGGAGCCCGATTCTGGGGTGGCCACCAGAGAGCTGCCCTTTTGCTCTAGGACCTCTTGGGAGATGTTAGAGCCGGTTTCGGCCTGATCCCCACAGGCCAGGCCAAGGGACCCTGCCAGTGCACGAATCCATGCACTGGGCCTCTAGTTACAAAATAATAGCCAAAGGACAGAAAGGCCTAGAAGTATCCTGCGAGAAAATTAGGCAAAAAAAGGTACTGAAAGTCCTTAGTTACTTCTGAGGCAGTTAATACACATTATTTAAAATGCAAGTGACTTTTATCAAGTTAATCCAAGAGTTGTCTTTCACGTTAAAGGAAATCCCTTTATCCCATTATTCCAAAACAGCAGTAGCCCAGACTAAATAGAATCTATTTTTGATACCGAGTAACAATAGTTAGAAAGGAAGCAATAGAGGCTTTCTCCAAGACAAACAAACCGCAGCACAGTCTGTATGTGCAGCTGCCGCATGACCTTGCAGAACTGGACTGCTCTGTTTCCGCAGAGAGTCCATGGCTCTGTTTGAGAAGAGGGTCGCCTACCTGCAATGGCCTGGACAGCCACCCGCAGAAATCCCCGCACTTCACCCTTCTCACTGACCACGGCCACCCTGTGGATCAGGGGCACGGGATACAGCAGGTTGCTCAGGTACACAAACGCCCTAGAGACAGAAACCGGGAGACACAGCTGAGCATCCCACCCACAGAAGCCGGCTGTCCGTCAGATCTACTGCAAATACCTCTGTGCAACTGAGCTGGCTTCCGGGCTCTGTCTGGCCACCTCTCTCTCTGCTCTGTATTCTCAGACTACCTCTAATTCTTTCTCAGCACAGATAATATATAAACCAATGCAAATGCTTGGTAACAGCGGACAGAGACCAATGTACACCAAATTAATCACGCCCTGTAACAATTACTGCTGTAGGTAGAAGAGTAACAGTTGGAAGCAGACTTTCAAGATACTGGTCTATCAATAGTGTTAAGGGTGGGGAAAAGGGAGCCCATTAAAGAGCTTAACCTTTTAATGTAAGTAATTATACAGAGGTTTGTTTTGTTTTTCCCAATAGATAAAACAGAAATCAGGAGACGAAAAAGGCAGAAGAATGTGACTGAAATACAGCTAATAGGTCTAAAATAGATTTCAAGTCACAGTGTTAAGGGTCTTTATTTTCACTCTAAGAAAGGACTATTATCTTCAAGCAGGGTTACAACACAGCTGGATGGAAAGGCTATGTAGCCAGAAGTTTTTGAATAGCCAGCTCATAGGAACTCCGGAAGGAAATCAAGATAAATGCCCAGGTGGAAGGCAGCTACAGGTTGGTTTTTTACTCCTGGGTCCAAAACCTAATTCAGAAACACACACACAAAAGGTAAGTTACAGACCTAACATTTTCTATTTCAAAGAAACTGGCAAAGTCCGATCACATTTGTATTCTTTTTCCTCCTTTCATCATTTTGTATCTATTGATTTTATTTCTAAGTAATAAAAACTGGTGGCCATAAAACCCGAGAGTGTTTATTCCCATTAGGGAATGGGAAATAGCGTCTAGTTCCTACTGTCACTCTTGCCTTCCCGCTGGGCACCTGCTGATCTCTGAACATAAGACAAGACAAAGAGTAGGCATTTGCATCGAGAAATCAAACATAACTAAATGTGACACATTTGTCTGCTTGCTTTTATTTCTGCTCTGAAAAATCTACTTTAAAACAAAGAGAAAAGGAAGATGAGTATATTTGTGGGATTTCAACTCAAAGGAATGAAAACAATTATGAAAATAGAAAAAACACACCACAGAAAAACAAACGTTAAAACTTTATGAGCATAAATGAAATATGAATGAAAAGTATAACAAAATAACAGCAAGTGAACATTAAATCAGATCAAATGATGTCTACTTCCCTTTCAGTCTGCTCCAGAGGTGGGGGAGGGCAATGCTAAGAAACAGAGGGTTAAAGCTTTATTGGATAAAAAGTTAAAAACTGAAAACTCTTCTTAAGAAGTTATAAACAAGACTCGCAAACATCAACTACTGTGACAGAAATTAAAGGCTAAGAATTTGGAATAAGGTTCCATACGGATAATTTCACTTCCCGAGTCAGTACACATACAAGATGAAGCTCGTCTCTTAATGGCATTCCGGCCAGACGTGCCACTTTCAAAGCCTTGGCCATGCAGAGCCATAAAGAGCCATCGCACACACTCACCTCCTGCCTGGAGTCCTCTCTGAACTCCACTCCCCACCTCATGCCTTTCATTCCACATCTCTCATGACAGGCTCCCCGAATGTTGGATGGTCTCAGTAACACAAGATTCCAGCATTGCTTAGGATTTACATTTCTTTATGTACGTGACTGTTTAATTTGTCTGTCTCGTCCACCAGACCAGTGGTGGGCACACCGAATTTGCCGACCACCGCACCAGACTGTAAACCCATTAGGGTAGAAGCCGTGTCTGATCTTGCCAGCCACTGGTGGGTGATCGAAGGTCTATCTAAATGTATAAGGAAATGGGAAAGGAATTGTCTGTAAGTACGGGAAAATGGCTCCCACCAGCGATAGAGAAGCAAAGCCATCCACCTTTATACCAGGTTGATTTTTCCAAGCCTGACTCACAATGCACACTGACTACACAGAACATGTTTAGATTCTTAACTCTACTGAAGTTGCATGGTTATCTTTTTATACTTAAAAACAGCTACTCAAAAACAGGAACTCCTGTTTTTAATTTTAAAAATGCTTACCACTTGAAGGCACAGCATACCGTGTTCACACACGCACATTATATAAAGCATGGTTTGAGCATACATTAAACACGGGACTCTTCTCTCTGCCTAGCGCAATGGCTATCCCAAATGTGGAAGACCGGAAGCATTGCTACAGATATCTCCTTTTAGAGACATCTGTCATTCTATGCAAGTGGCAGTCAGTGTCAATGCTGCATAAACACTCAATGAATATTTTGAACTGGTATTTTAATAATTACTCCATATTCTTGAGAGTCCTTATACTCTGACCTAGCAGACTGAAGGAGAATAGGGATGAAAGAGGGAAAGATATAAAAGATATATTAGCAGAAAGTTCTGTGAAGTTACATCAAAAAAGAAAAAATTTGTCAACATAAAGATAAGAAAAATCAACATGATTATGGTTCTAGTTACAGAAAGAATGTCAATTCAGGTAATTAGAGCACAGAATAACCCTCCTTTGCTCCCTTTAATCCAGAAAAATAGGTTAAATATTTGACATGTCACCCCAAATTATGATGGATGGTTCACGATATCCAAGCATGCCATAAGAGAATAGCTAAAGGGACAAGCTCTTTTTATTTTCAAATAAAAATTTACTGGAGGCAGCCAAAGAACAAAACTTACAGGTGGAATTTCATAAGAAACTGGAAATGTTTACAAGTGAATTGCAATTACATGCCCATAGAGAAACCCGATCCTGAGAAGCACGGAACAGGAAAGAAGTTACTCCCGTGCCCCCACAATGACCGCCGTGTAACGCGGGGATGTTGCGCTATCATAAACTGTTTGCAGATGAGAAATGCAGGCAAGAGAGAAAATAAAGAACTATCCTTCACTTTACTGACTGCTGTGATTTCACTTCCTCCTCTAACCTTTTCTTGGAGGCCAACGTTAGTTTTAAAGAGCCTTAAGGCCTTTAAAGAGCTTCGAGTTTTAGATCCTGGGGAACCCAAATAAATGGAAAAGTCAATTCCTGAGCAATAGCTCCATAAAGATTCCATTTGAAAATCAAAGTAGAGTTCATTGCTTTCTATCTTCACTTAAATCTGATACGATGAAAATGAATGAAACTATAGAAAAATAATATATCTTAAGCCAGTAAATTTCACATTAAATTGGCTTGAGTTTTCTAAACAATTGACTCACAATACGAATGGCTTTGGGGAGCACTCTTCCCCAGGATTTGGCCAGTGTGGATGGCAGAACCTGAAAGAGGCCTCACTCGGGCTCTCTGAGGATCCAACAGGCCTCAGGCTGAGCAGCCTGCCCGAGCGAGCACCCAGGCTCCTCCCGACAACCAGGCAGTGTTCTCCCCATTGCTCACTGTGCGGCCGTGCAGAACTTAAGTGAGCGAGCTAGAAGCTGAGCAACTGGCACCAGGACCGAGCCGTTCATGGATAGAAGCTTGGTTCTGTCCAAACGTCTGACCCTCTGAGTGCAGGATGGGAATGTGCTGAAGGACACACGTAGCCATAAAGTACAGGAAGCATCGTGGTGCCATTATTTGAACACAGAATGACCTTTCTCTATTGTAATGTAAAAGGGCTTCTCTGAAATTCTTAGCATCTATTCCTGGCAATACACCAGTTGTGAACAAGATTTATGGCCACATAATCCCTTCATTCCTGGGTAAACTTGAGTAGAGGTCTCCTCGCTACTGTTAACCCATGAGACGACCAACAGTCATAATTCAGACTTTCATTTCTATCAGAAAGCTTTCATTTTCTCTCTTCCCATAATAGGGATTATCTTCTATGTTATTTATTTAGCTCTCACCAACTAACCAACAGCACACTGTAAACTAAATGTTAGAACCTCATGTTTCTATTGGGTCAGGAGACTCACTACACTTTAATTTGTAGATAATGGTGCTTATCCACTTAACACAGACATAATTCCCTTATCCTGGAAGGGTTGAACAGTATGTGGTTCTAATCAACCACTGAAGTTAAGTTTATACCTTAAAACCTGGACATGCTATTTGGCTAATCCAGTGTGTGCTGCTCTGTTGAATCTGTGATTAAAATTACTTCAGCATGGAGACTGGATAGAGACAAAGACACCAGTATTGGGAACAAGGGCAGGGGCTCTGCATCACGGACAGATGGAGCCAGAGACAATGCCTCCGTTTGGTGCACTAAACTTCACACAAAGCAGTTTCATGTACTGGTGAACAAATATCCATTGTGGATGGAGCCAACAGATAATTTGATGAGATTCATCATTACAAAGCCTATAGGTAAAAGTCTGGCAGAAGCTAAAGATCTATAGCTGGATTCAGTGAAACTGGCCAGAGAAAGGCCTCTGTTTTAGATGAAAAGGAAACTTGTGTTCTTGATTCTTTTTTGGACTCGGAGACAAAGCAAAAAGTAAAACCTAATACCACTCCTGTTTCGTTTTTGTCCTCTGGATTCCTGCTGATGTCACACATCACTGAGCCTAACTCTGGGCTTTCTCTGCTCTCTTTCTCAAGGCGTTACCTATGCTTCCTTACTCGCATTCCTGCCAAAAGGAAACATGACTGGATCACAATACCATTCTTCAACCCTGAAACCTGACTCTGCGCTTTAATCACTTTCTCCTCTGGGGTTTCCTCCTCCACAATATCACTGGGCAACTGGAGACAAGGGGTCCCCCAGGTAGATCAGGGATGGGGCCTCTCCTGCCAAGGGCCATTCGGATATTTATACCATCATTTGTGGGCCATACAAAATTACCGACTTAACAATTAGTCTGCAGAAACCGGTTTGGCTCAGTGGATAGAGTGTCGGTCTGGGGACTGAAAGATCCCAGGTTCGATTCTGGTCAAGGGCATGTACCTTGATTGTGGGCACATCCCTAGTAAGGGGTGTGTGAGAGGCAGCTGATCGATGTTTCTCTCTTATCGATGTTTCTGACTTTCTATCCCTTTCCCTTCCTCTCTGTAAAAAAAAAAAAAAATCAGTAAAATATAAAAAAACTTAGTCTGCTATATTTGGTTACACATTTAATTAACTCCCCCCTAATGCCTTGGCAGGGCCAGATCAAATGATTTCTTGGGGCTTATCTGGCCTGCTGAACCAAGCAGGCCCAGTACCTTACAGACACAAGCCACATCAGCATGTCATGAATTGAACTGGCTAAAGCAAGGTCGTCCCAAATGGCACAACGAGCCTCTTTAGAGCAAGAGCTGGTCCCTTTTTGCCTTTCTCACAGTGACCTCACCAACCTTCCCACTAAAATGAACCAGGGGGACCGGTCGTAAAACGGGTCGTGCCCGTCACTGAAGAGATCTGATCCCTCCTCCGTCCCTGCGTCAGAGCCGGTGTCGTCCACGAACGCCTCGTCATCAAAATCCTCCATCTCATCTTGCTGCTCGTCCGCCAGCTCAGTGATGTCGGAATCAGCCGCGGAAAAAGTGGGGGAGGGTGTGCGGTCGGCAAGGCGCTCATTCACACAGCCATGGAAAATGGGGGAGCTGGACACCAGGTAAGACGCGGATGGACACGGCCAAGGAGAGAGGAAGAGTTGGTTAAACAGGAAGCTGCAGGTGCCAACAGCACAGAACCCACTAAGGAATCAACACAGTAAAAGCAAGTGGGAAAGCAAAAGGATAAAATAAGCATAAGTCATCTGGCTCAGGCGCAAGGGAACAAGGCCTGATCCTTGTTCTAAGAAAGCAAAGGAAACACATGAGTAGAATATCCCAGTGAACAATGTGCTCCGGACCGCTATTCTCCGGGGGCATAGAAGTTCAGCAGCCAGGCCTCAAAGGGGCCACTTGATATCAGGCGAAATAACAAGGTCTACATTTGTATTCCAATTCCCATGTCATCTGGGAGCAGAAAACAAAACGGATGAACGTATATAGCAAAGCAAGGATGTGCCTTGCATGGGTATTTAAATGTTTGGCCAATTTGTCTCTTTAAAAATTGTCCACTATCAGAGTGGAGTGGAGAACATGTCATCTTCTTCAAAATACGATGATTGCAGCTCTTCCTTTCCATCCAGGTCCTTTGAAACGGTCAGAGAGGTTTTGCAATGGAAAACAATTTGAATTCCAAAATCATTTAAGTTCAAAACTTACATTTCTCTGCTTTGTAAATTCTAAACCTCGAAGAACTTGACTCAATATGGACTGACAGGGCACTATTTGCTTTCATTAAATGTTGAAAGTATGTATATGCTAAAGAGGCTCGAGGGAACTACTAAGATATCTAACCAAATCATCCTTGGCAAAGACTACATTACAATATTAAACTGTGGGATACAGATACAGGTTGTCTTTTTCTTTTAAATCTATCTTGTTCAACTATGAGTTGAGAGGCTGGAAAGACTGTCCATTACTTGGTTTGAAAGTCTGAGACTTAAACAAATATACATGTTGAGGGGAAAAAACCTGAAGGGAAATATACCAAAAGACACATACACAGAGTGGCTGTGTATGAGTGGATCAATTCGAAATGGGGCTGTTTTATATGCTTTTGCTTTTAACTTTCTGTAAAACGTGCTGAAGTTTCATACAATTAAAATAAAACCATTCATGACTTAAAAGGAAGACATCAAGTAAACTCATCGCATACCTTCCTACAAGTTTGAACCAATGGAAGCGATCATAAAAGGGGTCACTGCCCGTCATGGTGGTTTCGCTTTCGTCCTGGGCACTGGAGGCCATCTCGCCTGCCCTGTCATACATCTCTCGCATCAAGTCCAGCCTCTGCCTGTGCAGAAAGCATAAAGTGCACCGGATTAATCTCACAGGATGGCATTAAATAGTTTCACTTTGGACGTATGTTCCATGCAAAAAATTTAAAAAACCCTCCCACTATTTAATGATATTAAACAAAATGAAAGGCCAGAAGTACAGAAACCAAAACAGTACCCAAAGTGTGTGAGTCTAGAGATAAGCCATCAAAAATCAAGGATGGCCACCTAACCTCCACCAAGTCACAGGAGAAATGTTTTCAATGCTGTATGACATCTCAAATACACTGAAATGGTGAAAAATACCTCATCAGACTAAATGCAGAGGAAGCTGTATTATAACTTTCCTGTTTATTACTGGCCATCCTGAATTCCAGGACAGAGAAGATGAGCACTTATTAAATCCAACACATAAATAGGTACCATAAAATATAAGAGGGCCTATGGAGTATCCACTTAAATCCCATCTACAAATGACAAAGTTGGTTGCTGAGTGGGATTCATTCACTTAGAAGAAAACGGATGGTAACAGAGTACTATCACTGGCCAGCATTTAGAGAAACAAAAAAGGAAACAACACAACGTCTCAGACAGGAGAGTCCGAAGGAGCCCATGGAGCCCATTACTATTTCCGAGGTAAAACAACTAGCTTCACGAATAACATTTTCATACTTGAGTTTCTCCAACGACCAATAATGTGTCGCTCCATTCTTCAGATCCTGGACTTCCACTGCCACCACTGTACGAGGGAAAGGCCTGTCTTCGTGAGTTTTCCCCACGTCGGTGGGAAGTAATTCCGGAGGTAAAGGGGAGTACAGTGTGTCAGTCAGCAGCACAAACTGAAACTGCACCTAAATGAGAACAACAGCCTTTGTTTCCAGCATGCAAGCATTAGAGATGGGTGACACAATCATGCCAATGGAAAAGTCAAACTACATCGCCGATGGCTCAGTGTTAAGCACTGACCCATGAATCAGTAGGCCACGGTTAGATTTCTGCTCAGGGCACATGCCCAGGTTTCAGGTTCGATTCCTAGGAGGCGGGGTGTGGGAGACAGCTGATAGATGTTTCTCACTCATCACTGATATTTCTATCTCTCTCTCCTTGTCTCTCTCTGAAATCAATTTAAAAAACACACATAAATAAAAAACAACAACATAGTATGTGCTAAACAAACAGCTTGTGATTAACTGAAAAAAACAAACAAAACAACAACAAAAAACTGGCCACTTGTAAACTCATCAGAGACAATAATCCTAATGTCAAATTAAGCTATTTTAAGATTTTCTTTTCTCTCCTGGCAGTGTTTTTGCACAAACTAAATCCACAACATGTAATTTGGTTAACTGAATAAAGACTTCTGCAGAACTTATACAAAAGACCCAAGAATGCATCTCTATCTAGTCACTCACTAATGCGTAGGTCAAGAGGAACATGGCACAGTTTTCAATTTTAAATTCAGAGGATTACAACTACGACTCTTCAAAGTGTTTACTGCATGGTTAGTGCTTGGCATGCATCATGTCATTTATCCTCACTCCCACCTTATTTTCACCAATAAACATTCAATTAAGTGCAGCAGTAAGAAAAGAAAGACATAGCCTCTGTCTTCGTTTAGTCTACTGGAAGGAAGGAGTAATTAGTAAATAATTACAAAATGAGAAGGGTGACTGAGAATGTGAATGAAGACTCCTTATTTCCTTCTTTCAAACTAGAATATGGCCTCAGGAGATGATATGAATTTTCTCAGAGCCAGGTAGTCTGTGTTCTTACCTTCTACACAATATCGCCCCCCCCCCCCGACCTTGGCCCTGGTCATATTAGCAGTCAGGACACTGGTAAAGAGTGGTCGGTCATACACTTTCCCACCCTCACAAAACCCCTGGGGGGCAGGCACTGTTGCCAAGCCCATTCTGTAGCTGAGGGAATGGAGGACAGGGCTGTTAGCGTCCACACAATCGGGAGAGCTGGGACTGGAACCAGGCCGTCGGGGTGCAGAGCACATGCCTGTCCATTCCACAGCGCTGTCTCTGAAGGCCTGGAATAGGAGGGGGCTCATGGGACTTAGGTGCAAACGTAATGGTAAAAACTAAAAGAAAACTGACAATTTCAGAAACCCCAGAGAAGCATATTTCTACTAACATGCTTCTCTAGCTCTTGTCAGGAATACAGTCTCCTTATTTATAAAATACTGTAAGCTAGAGGACGTGTTGTCTTTAAAATTTCTGCAATAATATGATTAGTACCTATTATGTTCCGGGCACATACATTAAATAAAGTCAAATATTAATCTGTTTCAGAGCCAAAAACAACTGAGTTCACGCAGAGAGAGGCTATTTCGAGATGAGCACCACGCACCCCACACAGGCTCGGCGCTGGCTGCCCCCCCGCCGTACCTTCTTCTTCAGCTCCACGCTGATGGCGTTGGCCTCCTTCAGGTAAACAGCGTTGCCCCAGAGCAAGTCCCGTAAAGAAGTGAACTGGTGCGACTTCCACTTCCGGAAGGCCCGCTGGGCCAGCTCAAACTCATGGTGTGTCCAAGGAACTGCAAGAGCAAATGACTGACGGTGACCTCGTAACCATGTAGAAACTACATCCTCTTCTACGCGTCCCTTTTATCAGGGACGGTGTTTTCCAGCTTTTCTCCAGCCAGCTGATTTTGTTTTCTTACTTTCGGTAAAGCTTACTAGATTCTGTTGCTAGTATGATAGCAGTATAATATATATTTCAGAAAACTTCTAAAAATCCTACTGTTTATTTTAAAACAATACATCAAAGAAATAGAGTTTTCTTTCTTTTCTAAAAAGATATCTCTCTCTAATGTGTGGGTTATAATATAAAAAAAAAACCTAGGATATTGTACAATGTCATATACAGCTATTGTTCTTTCTGGTACAGGGGGAAACGGTCTTATATTTCACCTAGATATTTAAAAATAAAGAAATTAGCACATAAATTAAGGGTTGCTTCAAAGTTCATTTGGAACCTGAGATTACTGAGTAGAGAAGTGAAGTGTGACAAAAGTTTATACTGCAATATAAGGCTAATAAATTCTGGAAGAATTCAGAGAGGTACATTTAGTGTACACTGGTATGTTCCTAAGTCCTCAATGGAAAACCCCTGCCATAAATCATAAACCAGGAAGTAGAACAGAACATATTAACAAAGATTAAGCTCTGTGATTATCTGCACTATATGAACTTCACATGGACTGTAACACTGGACAGCAGAAGCACACCGCCCCAGAGGTTTATATGAGGACTACTCAGAGATCTTGTGTGCTGATGACCACAGTCCCATCCCCATCTCACAGACTACAGCTTGGATGCTCAGCACGGAAGCATCTTTAAGAAATCATCTGCCAGTTGGCACCGTGAAATGTCAATAAATGGTAGGGTCAACTATGGTCCAATCCAGCTTGGATCACAGGGAAAGGGCTAATTTGATAATATAGATCCAAGAGATATACACAGGAAAGCGTCAGTGTCTAGATTTCACCTTCTTCTTCCTCTTCTTCCTCTTCGGTTGTTTCTGCAGCCAGGGAGCGAGTCTCCACCTGCTTCTGCAAGGCCTGCAGTTTGCTCTCATAGTCCTGAGGGAGAGAAGGAGACACGTGTAGGAGAGAGGAGAGGAGTGGGAAGGAAAAGGGCAGGAACACTGGGAAAAGTAGAGACAGCAAAAGAAAAAAAGATAGAGATAGAGATAGACCAGAGATAGAGAGAGAGACAGAGAAGAGATAGAGATAGAGAAGATATAGAGATAGAGATAGAGACAGAGAAGAGATGGAGATAGAGAAGAGATAGAGATAGAGATAGAGAGACAGAGAAGAGATAGAGATAGAGAAGAGATATAGATAGATAGATAGATAAATAGATAGATAGATAGACAGAAGATAGAGGCAGAAAACAATGATAAAAAAGACACACATACAGATAAATACTTAGAAGGAAAAACCCACAAAGCACACAACAAGGTAATGGGAAAATGCTACAAAAAGGAAAAATTTAACTGCAGTTTCTCTTTCCTCAGACTCACGAGTTCTTTCTTTTTAAAAAAAATCCTCACCGAGGGTATGTTTTTTATTGATTTTGAGAGAGGGAGGGAGAAAGAAACATCAATGTGAGAGAAAAACATTGACTGGCCGCTCTCAGACGCGCCCTGGCTGGGGAAGGCGTACGGGAAGATGCGTCAACCAACCAAACCCTGGCGGGCTCAGAGTTCTCTGTTGGGGGTGTGATGAGAAAGGAGGGATTCTGAGCGGGAAAATGCAGGCGCCCCTTAAATGTTAAAATACATTTTCAGTAGTACCTTTACACGTCAAGCAATTCCAGGGAAAAACAATACTGAAAAAGATTAAATTCACCAGTCTCAGCAACCATTCCAATGATCTAGCTGCTCAGATGAGAAAAAATTAGTCTCTGAACTCCCTTCCCTGTGGATGAAATATTACTAACTTTGCAGCTCGAGGATGAGTTTAGCCTTCAGGGAAACCAAAGATCACAGTGCTATCAGGATTAAAATAATGTACTGATTGCATTTAGTTAGTCAATAAAGATGCTTTACTTTTAAATATAATAGTATAATACAAAATGTATTGTTATAATACAAATCAGATTTGTCCTTCGTTCCTCCAACTCATGCATTCTCAATAAGAGTATCACCTCGAAGTAAGCAAAAAATTGTTCTTGATTAAAAAAAAAAGTACTCTTCTTATATACACAAACAGACATGTCATATATAAACAGATATACCACATGTCAGAGGTATCAAAATTACACGGTGGGGAGAGATTAGGAGAAAATGTCTAAAAACCTTCCTTGTAGTATTAGAGGAAAAACGCTGGCATTTAAAAAACAAAACAAGCTCTAGCTGGTGTGGCTCAGCGGATAGAGCGTCGGCCTGTGGACTGAGGGGTCCCAGGTTTTATTCTGGTCAAGGGCATGTGCCTTGATTGCGGGCACAACCCCAGTAGGAGGTGTGCAGGAGGCAGCTGATGGATGTTTCTCTCTCATCGATGTTTCTGACTCTCTCTCCCTCTCCCTTCCTCTCTGTAAAAAAATCAATAAAATATATTTAAAAAATAAATAAAACAAGTAAGGTTAAGAAAAGAGACCTTGGCAATAGTAATATACCAAGCCATAGCGTGAGCTCAGCATTTCCTGCTTTTGGGAGGGATGTTAGTAGAAGCTGTCATGGGACAGAGGGTTTAGGCTGACTATGTCCTGTTTCAAACCGAGCTCTCCAAGTCACAGGCCACATGCTCCCTGCGTGACAAACGCCCACGGAAAGCCTGGCTAGCAAACCCCATCACAAAAGGCGCTCCCTAACGGCAAAGCCAGGGAGGCTGCAAATATTCTCAATGCTCCAGTCATGTATCCTTTAGGCTCACAAAGGAAGCCTTCTGTCTCTAGGGGGGCTGGCAGCGCCCAAAAGCCAGCCACACCGCTCTGTCAGATATCTACACACACTTACAAACATTCCACTGGCAGGTAAACGGCTGAGGTCCTGCCCCGGCACCTGCGTACTAGTCTGATAATTCTGGGAAAGCTAAATCCTCTCCAAACCTCACTTTCATCATCTTTAAAATGAAGGTTTTAATATTTGACCTGCCTACCACATGGGAATGAGGATTTTAAAAAATTTTTATTTCCTCCATTATCTTATTGTTGTAAATAAAATACATAAAATTTACCATCTTGACCATTTTTATTTTCTTCACTGGTTTTAGAGTAGAGAGGAAGGAGAGAGGGGGAGAGAGAAATATCGATGTGAGAGACACATATTAATTGGTTGCCTTCCTGACCGGGTACAGGGAGCAAACCTGCAACCAAGGTACATTCCCTTGACCGGGAATCAAACTTCAGACCCTCTGGTGCATGGACCGATGCTCTAACCACTTAGCAGCACTTGCCAGGAGCATCTGAACCATTTTTAAGTATACATACAGTTCAGTGGTATGAAAGTCACTAATACTACGAAGGACTACGAAGATGGTACTATTGTTATCCTCATGTTAAAGAAGAAAAAGACTTAAAGAAATTACTGATAAGCACCTTCCCCAAGACCAGGGTTAGCAAACAGTGGAAATGAGACACTCTTTTAAAACCACCATCTATCCATCCGGTTAGCAAGCAAACACCTTTTCATCCCTTCTGTGTGTCAGATGCCAGGAACACAGTGGAAAGGGAGAGACAGGACCAGACACAGTATGCTACTGTGTCAGCACAGCCAAGCGCTCTGGAGAAAGGAGGTGTGCGGGGTTACCGCGGAGAGGACAGGAATGGGAGACTTTCAGGTTAGGCGGCCAGGGAAGGTGTCTGTGTAGAGATAACGTTTCATCAGAGACCTAAGCCGGCACGCTGAGATCTGGAGGGCTGGGTGTAATTCCAATGAAAACAGAACCGCCAGGAAGGACGATGGACCGAAAGCAGTCTGGTGTGTGCAGTGGGAGAGCCGGAGGGACGGAGATGCAGCTGAGAGGTGGACATGTAGGTACTGGGGTATGGACGACTACGGTGAGGACTACGGATTTTCATTTCATTCTAAGGGAAGCCTTTGACGGCTCAGGGCTGCGGTCTCCTAGGTTTTAAAAACACCATGTTCTCTCCGTGGAGAACAGCCTGGGGGCGTGGAAGCCAGGAGGAGTCCCGAGGCTCTCAGTGACGTGGAGTGAGATGGCGGTGGCCCGGTGCAGGCTCTCGGCGGCAAAGTGGTAAAAAGAGAATGGAGCCGGGATATGTCCCATAGGCAGAGGCAACGTGACCGCCTGACCTTGTGATCATGGGTGTGCTACGAAAGGAGAAACTGAGGGTGACTCTTGCACATGTGTGGCCTGAGCTGGTTGCTCCGGCGCGGACAGTTTAAATGTGAGGTGCCAGTCAGCTGTACGGGCGTCAGGTCATAGGCGTGTACGTGTCTACAGGTCAAGGTAGAGATCTAGAGTGGAGAGGACACTGGGGAGTCAGCAGAGGGAAGCAAGGCAGTGGCCTGCAGACTGCCTGCCTGAGATTGTACCCGAGTCCCCACTCAGTGGGGTGTGACTGTGGGAAAGCAGGTAAGATGGGATGCCAGTATCTACTTGACAGAGGGGACACACTGAGGAGTCAGTGACCTGATGCACATGAAAGGTCTACTGGCTCAATACACGAGTTACTATCTTCACCCTCACTGAGGAGAACACGGGAGGAAAAGCCCCAGAAATGAAGAGAACGGCCAGCTACAGAAGTAGCCAATGGAAGGCCACAGAAAGCAGGGAGGAGCAGCCAGAGGGGCCAGTGGCAAATGAGAAGCCACGAGAACCACGTGTCCCAAGAAGTGATGAGGACCGACAGACACCCCCGGAGCGGTCACTGTGTCTCTGGACCCTGACAAGAACGGGAAGGTGGGAACAGAGTCTGACCACAGTGAGTTCAAGCAAATGGGGAGAGGATACGGAAAGAAACCACCGGATGTGGACAAGCAAGAGTGGGGAGAGGATACGGAAAGAAGCCACCGGATGTGGACAAGCAAGAATGGGGAGAGGATACGGAAAGAAGCCACCGGATGTGGACAAGCAAGAATGGGGAGAGGACACGGAAAGAAGCCACCGGATGTGGACAAGCAAGAATGGGGAGAGGACACGGAAAGAAGGCACCGGATGTGGACAAGCAAGAATGGGGAGAGGACACGGAAAGAAGCCACCGGATGTGGACAAGCAAGAATGGGGAGAGGATACGGAAAGAAGCCACCGGATGTGGACAAGCAAGAATGGGGAGAGGATACGGAAAGAAGCCACCGGATGTGGACAAGCAAGAATGGGGAGAGGATACGGAAAGAAGCCACCGGATGTGGACAAGCAAGAATGGGGAGAGGATACGGAAAGAAACCACCGGATGTGGACAAGCAAGAATGGGGAGAGGATACGGAAAGAAACCACCGGATGTGGACAAGCAAGAATGGGGAGAGGATACGGAAAGAAGCCACCGGATGTGGACAAGCAAGAATGGGGAGAGGATACGGAAAGAAACCACCGGATGTGGACAAGCAAGAATGGGGAGAGGATACGGAAAGAAACCACCGGATGTGGACAAGTGGAAAGTAAGTGCGAAGACTCCCAAGGAGGATTCCTGTGGAAAGAACCAGAAACGGAGCGACAGCTCATAGGAAACTGGTGAAATGAAACCCTACTTTTATGTGACGGGAATGATTCAGAGGGGAGAAACGGATGTTGTAAGGAGAAGGTAAAGGTACGGGAGTCCTTAAGGAGGTAACAGATGGTGTGTAGGTACAAGGGCAGGGCTAACACAGGAGCAAGGCCAAGTTTGGGGATGGATGCATGGGGGACTAGCAGTGGGAAGCAAAGGAAGTTTCCTTCTGATTACTTCCCACGAAATGAAGCAAAAGGGCATCAGCTGAGAGCAAGGAAAGACCACCTTGCGTTCCCTGCAGCGCCTGGCTGTAAACTTTCAGAGCACCCTGGATTCTACCCGGTTATTTGGCACAACTGTCCTGCGGAACTCTTGGGGTGGCTGTCGCACGGCCGTCTCCTCCACAATCCTGCGAACCTCACAAGGTCAGGGATCTGTCACTTCCCGCTGAATCACCTGCATCGGCACACCGCTGTCTCCTGGCTCAGACACCCTGGCCCATATGGATCTCCTGGGGAACAGTTCTCAAAAGCGATTGTGCTCTACATTAGGGGCGGGCAAACTCTGGCCGGGGCCAAACCCAGCCCACTGCCTGTTTCTGTAAACAGTTTTATTGGAACACAGTCATGTCCATTCTTTTTGTGCATGTTGTCGATGGCTGCTTTTCGGCATAGTTGCAAAAAATAAAAAATAAAAGTGCCCACAAATCCTAAACTATTTACTATCTGGCCCTTCAAAAGCTTGCAAATGCCTGCTCTGGACTAAAGTGAGTCACTAAGGTGATTCTCGAAGGTGAGTGCTGATCCAGCGGAACCCGCGTCCCCTGAGAACCACAGACATGCCAGCGATCAGGCGCCGCGGCGCACCTCCCAAACCGGAGCCTCTGGGGTGGCCCCAGCAACTGTCTGCTTTACTTTCCACCATGATTCCAGCAAGAGCCTTCATCACCTTGTGGGCTGTTAGACACAGGGTTTCCCTGACTGCAAGCTGATGTGCTGACTCTCCCTGAAAACAATCTATCGGAGCCTCTCCTTTCTCGGCGCCTGTGTTGGGAGAGTGCAGCTTCCCCACTGGAGCCCCGGGCTCTAAGCTTTCCTCCTCCCAACAAATCCTCCAACCCAAACTCTGGCTATTGCTCAACGACTCTAACAATGCAATCTCCCTGTGTACAGCCATTTGGTAGATTCCCAACACACTTTAGATCAAATCCCAACTCCTGATGTGAGCATGTGGATTGTGAATGGTGAACCTTTTCAGATAAGATATGTCTAAAAGCTTAGAGAATAAGTGGGGAAGGAAGGTGCATGCTAAAAAGGGAAAACAGAATGCCCCAAAGGAGCTTAGAAGACTTTAAAAGTATACTTTTTTAAGTATTCTTTTTGTAAAAATATTTTTTGATTTTTTTTTACAGAGAGTCAGAAACATCGATCAGCTGCCTCCTGCACACCCCTCACTGGGGATGTGCCCGCAACCAAGACACATGCCCTTGACCGGAATCGAACCCGGGACCCTTCAGTCTGCAGGCCGACGCTGCATCCACTGAGCCAAACCGGTTTCGGCATTAAGTATTCTTAAAGTAGATATCGATGTTTGCTTTTTAAGATTTTTTTTTTTTATAAAAAAAGAGAGCAAGGAGGAGGGCGAGAGAGAGAAGCAAACACTGATGCGGGAGCTGTACGTGGATCGGCTGCCTCTCGCTCACCCCTACTACGTACGGACAAAGCCTGCACCGTGGGCATGTGCCCCGACCAGGGACCGAACAGGCCCCTCTCGGCGCGGGGATGCTGCACGACCAACGGGAGCCACCCAGCCAGAGCGACACTGATGTTTCCGGGAAAGATGTTCCGAGACGGCAACTGCGGGAGTCCCCAACATCTTCAAGAGAAAACCTAGTGTGCGGTGACAGATGAAAAAGATGGCAGGAAAATGGGGTCTGATATTAAGAAGAGAAAGAATTCTCTAGGCCCGCATGGACAGTGCCCCAGGCAGATGAACCAGAGGCAAAGAAACACGCCGGAGGCAAATCGGGAGAAAGGAGGGGGTTTCGCAGGGCAAAAGCGGCGGGGGCAGTGGAGGACTTGGCCTGGTGCACTTTTTAAAGCTTGACAATGCCACCTCGGACAGGCCTTTGATTAGAACGTATACACGGATGTCAGCTTCCAGCAAATGAAATTTTCCCCATGTTTTCACGGGTCCTTTTTCTTCCACTCAAACCCAATATAACTCCTCAAACTTGTTTTGGGAACGTGAATAAACTATTTTCTTTCATGAATAAAAAGCTATATATTTTAACTGGAGGCTAATAGGCAGGGATTGTCAGACATCAAAATTCTATCAAGTATTAATATGGTTGGTTGTTTTCGGTATTATTAAAAATAAATGATATTATACTAACTCAGATTTAAAGACACTTCATTTTAAAATATAGTATCAGTGGATCTTATAAGCGGTGCTTGTTTGAAGTTTTGATAGTTCATAATAAAGGTATTTTGTTTTTTAAAAATCCCAACTTTGTAGCATGCAGGATCCAGCCCTGTCCACCCAGCTACCCTCACCTCTCACGTAACTCCCAGCACGGCTGGTACCTCAGCACCCCGAGCTACTCCCCGTTCCCTGACAGGCTTCCTCGCCCTCTCCCCGCCCTTCTGCCCTGGGATAAACTCCCAGTTGTCCTCTGGCAATCAGCTCTTGGCTCAGGGCTTACTCCTTCACACACCACTCCCCGTCCTCCCCGTCCTCCCCGGGCACACCTCTCGCTGTGCGGATCACACTGCCCTGGCATCCTCGGGGGCGCCCTAGCAGTGACTGATCTGGCCAACGTCCCGCCAGTTTCTCCCACAGCAGAAACACAAAGTACCTGGAGGGCAAGAATATTGGGCCTGCAGCAAATCAATCCAAGCAGATCATCCTCTCAAGTTTCTCATTACAAACCCCTCAGGATACAATGTGGGACTGTGTTTTTCAATATAAAAATGTCAGGTCTAAATTTTCAATAAGACTGATGCTGCACTCCAGAAAAATCTTCTACTCTGTCCTATTTCGCCTCTAGCAAAGCACCAGTCCTCTGGGTGGAGGAAAGCAGTGGTTAAAGGGAAAAAAGAAGAGTTACTCAACGGCTTTTTGGAAATGCAGTTCCTATCCATGTGAAAGGAAGTATAGGTCTTCGTTTTTAAAAACTTCAAATCAAGATTAATAAAAACAAAACAAAACTGAATATATAGTTTAAGGTAAACTCAAAGAAATCTGAAAGTGGTACTTGCTGTTCCCTCGTTCATATTATACTAGGAAAGTTTTAAAATAAAATGTAGCATAGAGTTAAAGGTCCCATTTAAGACAGAAAAGGTATCCAAAGCAAAAGCTTAAGCTAATCAAGTTCATGTACAAATTTGAGAAGAAGAAAAAAAGACTTGGTTTGCAACCACCTTCAAAAGCAAAAACATTAAATAAAATTCAAGATCAGGCCTATTAGCATCACTCTGTCTCACCTTCCCCTTCTCCCACATCAGTGAGAAATCACACTTTTAAAAGAAGATTTCAGCTTTTATTGAATGAGGACTTTATTTTTTTTAATATCACAAAATCTCCTTTTCGGATAAAGGTAGATCTTACACTCAAAGCAATCTTCAACAATTAAAAAAAATTAAAGGAGAGACCCATTGTTCAGGAACAACGAGATTTGACAGCAATGACGGCAGGAAACCAACACGTTTCACAACCTAGTGGTTCAAACTAAATATCTGGGGCAGATTACAAAATATGAAAGATGACATGAACTGGACAGTTATGAAAATGTCTCCGAGTGCAGAGCCGGCTCTGACAGCACAGAACGAATGCTTGCTTGCACGGTGCCTCAGAAGGCATTTTCATTAGGATCACCAGGACATAACAGCGCCCCCTCCTCCCAGGCTTTTGTATAAATCATTAAGGCAAGTCTACCAAGGACCAGGAAGGCACGGGGGTTCAGCAGCTGACCGGAGGGAATCTATGTAACTCCCTGCAGTCTGGTATCGATAGCCTATCCTGCAGACACTGGTGTGGCAAAGTCTGCGTCTTGTTTTACCTTGTGTGTTTTTTCAGCATCAACCTGCACCCAAAGCACAAGAGGTCATTTCAAGTCACTTCAGTGGAATAAGCAATACTTCATTGCATTTCTAGTAAGAGAAACAATTCAAAGCACCACACAAAATTAGAAGCAAATACAAAAGAGAAGCCTCTAATTTAGACTTAGAAGCAGAATGTCTCTGACTCTCCAAAGAACACCATTTGGTTGGTAAAATTATACCAATTAATTAAGTCTCCTCTACATTTCCATTATTGGCAGATCATTATACAATTTCCATAGCAAAATGCTTTTTTTTCCACTTCACTATGATAATAGCTAGGAATACTTCAATAATATAATAATGATGACCATTTCTCTCTCGTCTTGTTGTATTTAAGGAGAGAGAGAGAGAGAGAGAGAGAGAGAGAGAGAGAGAGAGAGAGACTGTCAAATTAAAAAACAAACGGCAATACAGGCTATACCAAAAGCTCACAGAAGCATGGCACCACTTACTTAGTAAAAAAGAGTCAATGAAATAAGTTTAAAGACGACAATTATTTCCTAAGACAACAGGAGCTCTCAAATGCATGAATTCAGGGACACGTGTGGCAGCCAGCCGAGCCTTGGTTCATTTCTTCCTGGCCATCTGAAATTAAGGGCTCCATCTGATATCTCACCCTCTCAGCAAGGTGAGGACACCGGGACCAGAACACAAACCTGGCTGTTTAGAAAACCAGTTTGAAAATGAAAATATTCTGTTACCTTTCATTCTACAATGTCACCTGGTCACCAGCAGAAACACACGCCCATTGTTCAGTGGGCAGGGGAGCACTGGCCCAGACTGAGATGAAAAGGCCACCATAAAAATGACCATCTAATTTCGGGCCATGGACCTGTCATTACATTATCTCCAGTTAGGGAAATATGAGCCCACTTTAGCTCTAGTGGTGAAAGGTGAGTAATTATCATTATTACTCATATTATAAAATGATTTTTTGTAAGAAATGACCAGTTTACGAATCTTTGGCTAAGAAGATTAAAGGAGGACAAAACTGGGGTTGGAGTGACTGATCTGACGTAGCCTACCGAGTTCATTCAAACCACATGCTACGGAGACGTCATCTCAATTAGTCAGCCATCGCAAACAGCATCCGCCCCTGCCTAATGGGCATGAGTCCTCACCTGAAGACCAGCACTCTGCTAGCTACAAAAGCAAAACCAGCTCCCCAAAGTTAACTGGAAGCAACTTTCTGTGCATTAAGAAAGCACTTTCTTAGAAGCAAAGAAAAAATACTATGATTAAAAATAATATGTTCTAATAAAACATAGTGTCCACACACAAAGAAAAAAAAAAACCTATATAATCACAATCTTTACGAGCTTCCTTGAATGCTAATTACTGTCTTGGCTGCAATTTTCACACCATCTGGAAGGCAAATGTTTGGTAGATGACTTAGTGTGACTTGGGAGTCTTCAACAACATGAAGTCAGGCCATTGCAGACGTCGCTAGCTCTTCACCGCCTCTTAAGAAAGTTTCTGACGAGTCCAAGAGATGCAGAAAACATTCTTTTCTTCCCATTAAAATCCATCCTTTTGAGTGGGTTCTCCAGTGAGGCAAACTGAGGCCACAACACAGCAAGTGAGGTATTGATACAATAAATGTTCAAAAGGACTTCTCTTTGCTTAAGTGTCTGTGAGCATTACTACTGGTAATCAAAGAATAGCTCATCATACATTATCTCTTTTATTCTAAACCCAACCAGTTAGTCTATTTCATCACCTCATCATCTACTGTAAACACGCAGCACACAGCCATACGCTGTATGGAGCCTTCTCCCCGTGTCCCCCCTCTCTCTTCTCCCCACCCAATTATCTCCCTATAGACAAATGCATACTGCTCAGAGTATACAAGTATTTTTGCTGGTATTTCTGTTGGCACGATTTTGGTGAATGGTTCACTGTGTGACGGAAATGCTAAGTTAGATTTCAAAATGCAAACCACAAACAGAAATCCAGAAATGGTGCCAATTTAAAGATCACTGTATTTTGACAAATGTCATACATATACTGATACAGTCAAAAGAAAAAAATAACCCTACTGAATCAATTCTATGCAACATGTAAAAGAATAAGATAATCCAAGGTCCGTGAAGATGCAAAGCTATGTACTATAAAATGTACCTGGAGACATTTAGTTTTGGCTTATGAAAAGTCCAATTATATTTTTTAAAGGGAACACATATGGATGAGAAATCCAAAGTTGTGTCCACATAGCTGCATGTTATTATTTTTAAACTAATGTTCTGGCATTTATGGGGAAATAACAGACATTTAATTCTACCTGTCAAATTCCCCCAACTGAAGACTAGGACTCTTCTAGCTACAAGAGCAAAAAAGCTGAATGTTTGCATAAACCGAGAGGCGGGTCTTTCTGGTGAGCAGATCAATTTACAGGCATTATAAAAACACAGACTTACACCAGAAGACCAGTTCATGTCAGTGTATTATCTAGGCACCAAGCAAAGAGGCGCGTCTCGGGAACAAAAGGGAGGTCTCAGTGTTTCTGTCCAGAATTCCAGAGACGGCCCGCGACGGAACACAAACAACGGGGCGCTCTGAGACATCCACCAGTGTTTTGTGTTTTGACAATGTCACAATCAGTTACCGTCTGCAGGAACACAACATTCAAATAATCATGTAAATTGTAGGAACTTGGGGCCAAGGCTAGAACCACCTCCGATCGGGCTGCCGTCGCCTGTTTCCTCCACCAGGATTTCAAGTGTGTCCAGGACTTTAGACCGCGGTTTCTCGACCAGCTTTGAGATTGGGCGCTGAGGACTGTCGCCTCATGCGCGGAGGCGTCACGGACTGGCCACAGGGGGGTCTGTCGGTCTGCCGCTGCTGAGAGCTGGCCTCTAGCTGGCCTCCAGTGTTAGAATTACAGTAAGAGTGACGGTGTTGATGCATATGGCGCTTCGCCTGGAAAGCCTGCAGGTCGGCAGGGGGGTGGCCAGTGGGGTGGCCAGGGTGGGAGTTCAGTGGCTCTGGGGCGGCAGACGCCTGGCAGCGCGTGCTTTTCGGCTGGCCGTTGTTGAGAGAATTGCTTCGCCAGCGGAGCTGAGGTGGCTGCTGTGGGCTGTGAATATGCTGCTTGCTAACTTGGATGTGATCTTGACTCCGCGTGCCCTGAGGGCCCCATGGTGGCTGGGGATCCTTGGCAGCCGCTCTGCCCCCCTTCTCTTGGCCCTCATCCTGGTTGCCTTTCCTTCCCTCGTCGTCTTTTGGAATTCTGAGCTCTATAACCTCATCTTCCGTTATGATGATGTGTGTCCCGGGACTCCAAGAGTTCCTGTGTTTAGGGTTGCTCTTAAAGGGGAACCGGGGCTTCCGATTCTCAGGAGGGATGAACCTATGGGGTACGTTCTGCCGACGAAGCTGCTTTGTTATCTCCTGCTGCTGCAGGTTCTTAAACCGGATTTGCTCCTGTCTCATCCAGCGCAGACGGCCGCGTCGGAAAGCCGGATCCCCGTTCATCAGCTGGGAAACACGCTCTTCCTTCTCAAGGTCTCCGCCGTCTCCTCTGCTGACGTCACTTTCCGAGGTGCTGCCGACGCCAGCACCGGCAGGTTCCTTTGCTCTGTGGGTTCCTGGGGTTCTCTGTTCCTGAGACCCAATCAGTGGCAAGACTTTTTCCATTTTGAGCATTTTATTTCTTAAGATTTTTATCTCCTCATCTTTCATGTTATTTTGTTTTTTGACTTCTTGCAAAATGTCTTCCAGCTTGTCTATATGAACCTTGAGGTCATCTACATCAGTGCCGCCTTTACCACTGGCCACCATCATGTCTTCGATCTTCTCGTCCCCCACACCAACAGTGTCCCAGACATCCCTGGCCACTGCCCTCCAGGAGTCCCGCTCATTCGGATCTTTCTTCCCATACATGGCGCAAAGCTCTTTCATCTTGACGATGGCCAAGGCCTCAATCTCCTGCCGACTGTGCCTAAAGTCATTGAGGGCAACCTCATAGCAAATCTCTTTTACAGCCTGAATCTTAAGATCTGAGATGGTGACCCATTTGGAATCTTTACTCAGGCGCCTTCTTTGGGGGATCTGATACATTTTAATAGGCTCTCGCTTCTTCCCACTGCTGGGGAGGCCACATTTTTTAACAATGGTTTGCAGCTTGCTGGGAGGTAGCTTTTCTCTCAGGGAAGTAATCAGTTTCCAGCTCTCTTCGCAGGACCTCTTGTCAGAATCATCCCCGCTATCAGAATCCGCGTCCTTTGGAAAACAAAATCAAACAATGGCCCCAAAATAACCAAAATTAAAATGTAAAAAATGAAAATCAAACCGAAGAAAAAGCAAGCAAAAAAAAAAAGCCTTAACCAAATATAAAAATAAAACAAACCCCTATAAAACAAAAATCTTAAATGATGTGCAGGTCTATTAAGACATACGCATATGTAGATTGTTATTACTATAAAGATTAGTTGGTTTGTTTAGTAACACTAATCCCAATTTTCCCTCTCTGGCACATGTGATAAAATATGCCAGCACATTTCTTAGGGAGACGGGCACCGTGAGCGAGACTCCCACTCTAAGGTCACGTGAAGCTATTAAGAAAATGGTATAAAATAACATCTCCACCATCTCAAGAAGATGAAGTGAAACCTACGCCCCATTCATGCTAACACCCATGCAGCCACTTCCCCACATTTGCCTTGGTTATTGCTGTTGCTCCTTCCAGAAACTCTTTCCCCATGAGTGAGCACAGATGGCATACAAGATGTGACGAGCAGGCAGATTAACAAAGGTTAGTAAAGGCTGTAGGATGCCACGTTCTGTTTAGCTTTACTAAAAAGAGCAGCCCTAGAAAAAAGTTAGAGGATGAGAAAGTAGAAAAAGAAGCAAACAGGGATGATGTTAAAAATGCTAAGAATCTATTAGCAGACCATGTGAGCGCTCACCAGCCAAACTGTTTTTCTAGAAGACAAGAGGGTTTTGAAACTAGTCTTGCCGTGAGCATACGTTGGATTTGCTATTTTCTTGTGTCAAGTCAAATTGGTCCATTTCACTTATACAATTAGAGGTGTTATCCAGAAAGCAAGAAAGCATAACAGGATCCTTCTAGTGGGTCTGCGATTTTGTTTTCCACACCTGAATTGATAAATACCTCGCCTCCAAAAATTTTAAGAAACAAACTTCTAGAAGAACATCAATTAAATCAGGCGAATACACTTTTATTAACATCTTAAGATTCTCCAAGTAATATTTTAATAAATACAACTTAGAGATGTTTTCTGTGAAGACCCATGACATTTCTAGCTATTTGAGAAATATCACTTTAAGTGACAACTCTTCCTTATCAACATGTAAAACACGAAGCTTTTACTGTTTATGGGAAATGGACCCACTTTAAAATGCTTTCTCTAACTTTCTTTCTGGCTATCTTTGCACCACTGATTCTTTTTCAAAACATTTTACTTAGACCTAAAACTGCAGCCTGATTTGGGATAATAACCATCTAGACAATAACCAATTATTCTTAACTAACACAAGGAAATCTTGATAACATGGATCTAAATGAAAGCAATGTTGGAGTTACAATTCCCTATGATGAACAGGATTAAGAAAGAATTTCTATTCAGGAAATAAAAGTTCCTGAGAAAAGACACTACTCACTAAATAGTTCAAGCTAGCGGAGTAAATGAAAATATTCTTACTTACTGGTCTCCTTTACCTGGCTATAACTACCAAAATTATCTCTAGTAAAGGTTTTCAAAAATCAAAATTGATAAACAGTATCTTGCTTTCCATACTAAAATTTCCATGTTAGTTACTTTTTAGGGACAAAAAGTAACCTTTAACAATGACAATAATTTGGCTACCGAATTTGGAGTTGTTTTGACTGATTTATATTGGTCTATTAATGGGTACTAAACCATCATCTAACCCCCACCTACTTGAAAATTTGGCAACAAAAAGCAGATAAAATTAAATTTATAGATTCTAGACTACTTATTTTTCCTTTTTAGTTTAAAAAATCAGAATGGCTAATCTTAAGTGATAAAAGATTCTATTAATATTAGAGAAGATGTATGTCTGACTCATAAAAAGGATTTCTTGCAAATATGTAGAAACAGTTTTACAAAACAAACTCTGATTCTTCCCACATAATTGACAACTATTACTTTTTTCCTGACTCCTTTTTAAGATTGCTTAAAAATTAAGTGAATACTACCTAATTTAGGAAATAAATCATTGTTTTAGTAACCTGACTGAGAGATAAAGTAAAAATAAAACATAAATAAATTAGAAGGTCTACCTATCCAAAAGAACTCATATTAAATCAAGTGGCTATAATTTCCTTTCTTTTTAAAATATGATCATATTGACTTTGAGGACTATGTTCACCATATGGCTCAAATATACCCCCTCACATACTGACCAAGATACTACAACATCTGTATGCAAAATGTATATGCCAAGATATAAATGCTATCGCATATCAGGGAAAAAAAATATATTTAGATTCATTAGAGGGCTGGAAAAACTACGCAGGTTTGGCCAATTCACAAGTCACTAAAGAATCTCTGTCTTCCTTAAAAACCAAATGTAAAGTAGGCCTCCTGAAAAGACTGCAAGAAGCTTATACAAATAGAAGAGAGAAGGACCCAAAACATGTGTGTAGAAAAGTAAGCACGAAAGGGACCAGCTGTACAAGAGGGCACTAACTACAAGAGAAAATAACAGAGGGACACCCCGGATGGGGACTATGGGAACAGAAAACTCCGGTTTTTAATGCTGTTGTTATGCAAAAATGATTTCATAGAACAAATACTAAAGGTATTCACTGAAAAATAAGTCTTTTTGTATCCTCTCGATGTTTATTCATAGGGTGCATTCAAAATATATCTGTTGGTTGACCAATATAGGATTGATAAAATAAATTTCCCATTCAGCACTGTTGCTGCCAGATACTCTTCAGGCTAAAGCATCAGAAATCAATTTCTCCTGAAGACAAGACATGGAAATGGCATACAGAGCTGCACTTGGGGGGGGGGGGGGGAGAGCAGCTCCTCACTTTGAGGACCTGCTCTGGAAATCCCAGCTTGCTTTGGGATACACAGATCAAATGACAACCCGACCTGACTGCCTGCAGAGTAAGAACGCCCCCCAGAAACTGAGCGTGTCTCGAGACATTTCCTTCCTCTTTGTGAAGGCACCCCTGCTTCGGAGCACAGAGTGATCCCCAGCTCTTGGTGACGGAGAACACCAGCCCGCATTCTTCCCCACCCAGTGAGTTACTCGTCAGCTGGTCCCGGACGAGGAGAGGGGGCGTCCCGGGGGGCACAGGCTGCCAGTGCGGAATTGCAGGTCGCACCCAGACCTGCTGAGTCAGCACCTGCTTTTTAACAAGACCCCTGGGTGGCTGGCCAGCACTGCTTTACCGAACGGAACAGGGGAGGCAGTCAGAAGAGCCAGGTTCAAGCCTCCAACCCATGACCTAATAGGGTTTCGGAGTGGGCAAGACAGTCTTGGTCAGCCTTGGTTTCCTCCCTTAGTTTATGTTTATACAAATCTGCCAAAGAGAGTTGCTTCAGAAAAAAGAGCGATGGATGTTAAAGCTCTCTGTAAATTATAAAGCACTGTACAATTAATGATAAGGCACTATCTATAATAATAAACACAGCTTAATTATACCTGTCCTCGTTGGATCTCTCACAGACCATCAGAGGCATGTTATTAGATTACACTACATTATTAAGATAAAAGGGTCCTTTATGTATTGAAAACCTTTCAAGCCCTTAATCACACTGTACCTAAATCTTTCCATTTTACTAAAAACTAAACGCTACTTCGGCCTCCTAAATAGAATCTCTGTATGTAACACTGCTATTATCTTGCCTCAGATACTGGATTTACTCTTACAGCCCATTATGAGGGGGCTTCATGGTAACCTCCAAACTAACGAATGAACTGGTTCACTACTGTCAAGCCTCCAAACGGAGCTGCCCCGGGAAAGGCTGCTTTTGCTTAAGCCCTGGCTTTTCGGGCCCATTCAGCAGTAGCCTCTTGTCTCGGAAGCAGAGCCCGGCTAGGAGGCTGGCGTTTCTATGCAGTGTTTCACACGCTGTAATTGATGCTAACCTTATCTTAAAAACTGGAAACTCCTAAGTTGCACCCACAGTACCCAAAGGTTTATATGCCTTTTTCTTCACGTATTAAGTGAATGCCAAGAAGTTTCTTATAACAAGGGCGATACTAACCCAAACGGGATGGCTTTCAAAATGAAAATCTAGTCCTGGCCTCGATCCCCAGCAGGGGGCATGCAGGAGGCTCTCGATGTTCTACTGTCACATCAGTGTTTCTCTCTCTCCCTTTCCCTTCCTCTCTCTCTAAAAATCAATACAAAGATATTTTTTAAAATGTGGTATGAAAACCTAATTAATGAATTACCTTATTTATTCCTAAGATCCAGTTTCTACCAAACTTGGACAATCAATTAACAGCATAAAAGGCTAAAACCATTAGCATTATAAGATGCAACCTTAAATCAGCTTTTCAGCTGCTCACCCAGAGAAACCAGGCTTCCCTCTCCTATCTGGGCTGGCTGTTCAGCCCCTGCTTCCCCTGTCATCGCACATGCCACGGGGACCCTACCTGAGGATGCAGACTCCATGCAGGGGACAGAAAAGGATTAACACATGCAACTGTGCAGCAACACTTTTAGACACAGTTTAACTAAAAAAAAAAAAAAAAAAAGTCTGCCTAGCACGAGAACAACCCCCAGGTCAGCCCAAGAGCAGAGAATTAGTACTATCAGGTGATCAGAACAAAACCAAGGCAAACGCCATCCAACTCAACATGTAGAGTAACTGTCACTCAAAGAGCCACCACTGAGGCACACTCAAAAACCACTACCGAGAGGCAAAGGCTCCCGGAAAGCGCCCACTCTAGCACTTGGTGTTGACAGAAGACTTGGCAAACGGCACAAAATAGTCCCGTTCTGAGCAGTCACTTTAGCCCCACGGGAGCTGTGAGCTCGCCCCCCGTTACGGCACTGAGAGCGGCGTGTGCTCTCGGTGAGAGGTGGCTGAGCCCCAGGCGAGCGCTCATCTGCGGGCCCGGGAAGGCGAGAGCAGGCTGCCCTTTCCTAACAGAGGACGCGGGGTGGACTCCTACCAGTCTCTGCTGTTCCAAGAGGAGATCTGCCTCTTCCTTCTCCTTCTTGTACAGGATTTCCATTTCCTGTAACCTGGAAGAAAAAGGAAACCAGAGGGGAGAAGAAGAGATGGTGAAAACCGCTGGGCTGTTTCACAAATACTACTATTCCATGTTTAAAAGACGTGACAGTCGTGGGGGCCACGTCACATCTGTACATTACCTTTTCTCCATCTCCTGTTTCATGTCAATTCCTTGTTTCTCCAGAAGCTCTCGCTGGGCGAATGTCCAGTCCACAGGCTCAGAGGGGGTCTCGGCAGAAGGCGTCTTCTCCCGCTCAGCCCGGGCTTGCTCAGGGTGGTTAAAGCGAAACACGTGGTTTTTACCCATGATGATTCGGTTTCCTATCGCCAAACAAAACCAAGTTAAGAAACCACTTTTTAACCGCATAGTCTCTAGGTTAATAACCCGCTCTCCTTAATGCAAAAGACGGCTTCTGAGATCTCACAAGAACATAAACCCGCATGCGGTCACTCCAGCCTCTAAACAGAAATCCAGCAATTACAGAGCCGCGCCCTGGCTGGCGAGTTCAGTGGTTGGAGCACCAGCCCATGCGTTTAAAGGTCACGGGTCCCATTCCAAGTCAAGGGCAGGTCCCTGGGTTGTGGGTTCGATCCCTAGCTCCAATAGAGGCCCTTGCGGGAAGCAACCAATTGATGTGTTTCTCTCACATCGATGTTTCTCTCTCCCCCTACCCTCCCTTCCATTCTCTCTGAAAACCAATGGGAAAAACATTCTTGGGTGAGAATTAAAAAAAAGAAAATTACAGAGTTGCTCACACAAGCCATGCGATCTTTGCTGAAGACTTCAGACCCGCCCCCCGCTCACCTGAGCGCAGCTGAACAGGCTGGGCCACCCTCTTGCCATTCACGTAGGTTTCTGAGCGTTCACACGGCTCCAGAGTCACGATCACTAGAGGAAGGCAAACGAGCGTCAGCATCCCAGACACTGGGGGAAAGGAACGGGGGCAGATGACTACGAGGACCCGGGGTAACTAGAACAGACTCCTGTAACCGACCGAGGAAGTGGCTGAGCCGCCTGTAATCGCTCCTTTTACGGTGCCGTGACCAGGGCCGTGGCTAAGACAGAACCATGGAAACGGACAAAGCTCAGAAGATAGAAAATACGTTTTGGTGATATCGGATAGTTCAATCTATAAAACGGTAAACCGTCAGAAATCTTACGTATGAAATACAGGTCATAACAGGAAACTTAAAATCAAAAGCTAATATTTTGATTACGGAAGGAAGGAATTACATAGTACAAAATCATGGTCAGATTGCTGTTGTTTTGTTAATAACCTGTACAAAATACAAGACTGACTTCTTTCTTTTTAGATACAATTCTACTGGATTAAGGCCAGAGGCCTTCCGATCTCCTACTGACTACCCAGAAAGTTCGGTCCCTTCTTACCGCCGACCAGATAATTAACATTCAGGACCAAGCCTCGCTGCTCTGTCCTGCTGAGCCCTGGGCAGGACAAAGTGCTCCTTCTGCCCGAGCTATTTTCATGCAAAGCAGCTCTGTGCGGCCCTGCGTTTACACGCAGCCCAGGTTTCTCCGCTTTCCAATACGGGGCCGTATGAGGAAGAGTCGCTGAGAGACACGGGGAATGCCAAGTCCTGTGCCTGGGCTCCCCCCGGGTAGAAGGCGGAGCGGGGGGGAGCTACGCCGAGGGCTCTCACCGTCCCCGCAGTGGTTTCGCTCGCTCCGGAAGACACAATGCTCTTCTTTGATGTGGGCCCCGCTCAGCACGATGTCCTGGCGCCGCTCGGCATCTGCTTGGCCAACCCTGAACACAAGGGAAAGTGTTTCCCAGGGAAACCAGACACAAAGGGCACTGCCAACGATACACCGCTTTCTCCCAGGGAATGCTCTTTGGTACATACAAAAAAGGTACCCCCTTTTTTAATCAGAGGCTCTCAACTGCAAATTCTATTTTCAAATACGGTCAACTTCCCTACGTCAGAATAAGAAACGAAGGAACAACGATGTACCAATGTATCTCACACGGCAGCCTACAAAGACGTGAGTGAACTAATCCACCTCGTGAATTTATCTCCGGTGTAAGGAGGAAACGTTTTACTTAGGGCCTTTCAGGGCAAGGCTACATGTTAACTGGTTCAGCAGGCTAACACACATAATCTGGGAAGAGTAGAGAGGGCAGTCTGTAACTATTTCGGAAGGGAAAATCAGCGAATCATTACAACACATTTTCAACAGCTTCCTTTTACTCAGTCCAAGAGAAAAGAAGACATTCAAGAGCCCCAAAGAAACTAACATACCTTGTGATGCCATCTTTGATGTAGTAGAGCAGGCATTCCGACATCAGCGGGTCCTCATTGAGGTTAACGAGATGCGGCGTCTGAAAAAGGTGACAGACAGGCTGGAGCAAGGCCCCGAGAGCTGTGCCAACAGGAGGCTGAGGGTGGCCGGGGTTACCCACAGGCGCTGGGAAAGAGTCTGCCCTCCTTCCGAGCTGCAGTGCCCCCGCACACGGAAAACACGCTCTCCCGGCTCCACACTGCACTGACACGCTCTCTGAGAACGTGAGCTCTGGGATAAAGAGCAAGAGCCAGTTCTTGATAATCGAATCATTCAGGATACAAAAGAAAAATTAGGACAGGCTGATTCTCTGGAAGGATAATCATAATTTTGTCAACACTTGGACAAAAATCTTGAAGAGCAGAATATGCCACTTGAACATATTAGTCTGAGCTGTGGGCACTTGAAACGCAGCCGATGCAGAGAGGCCTTCTCTGACCTCTCGCGTCTGTCTCCCCCAGATCCTAACGGAGCTCAACAGTCACAAATCCAGGAGTTTCATTAAAGGGAAGGTGGACTCTGACCACAGGAGAGGAAGCGGAAGTCAACACCACACCCGGACAGACTGTCACAGGCTGTCTAACACACATCCCATCAACTCTTCTAAGGATCCTAAAAACCATTTCCTCCCCCCCAGGGCCTATCTTCCCTCTCCCTTCCCTATTAATATCTGCTAGTCCGTCTGAGCTCCAAGCCACATCAAGGAGTTAGTCATCTTCCCCCGGTATCTCCTATTATGTATACATAAGGTAGACATGTTAATCAACTTCAGTTTTTTTTTTTTTCTTGTTGATCTATTTGTCTTTTATTACAGGGCTTTCAGCCAAGAACTCAGAAGGGTAGAGGGGAAATTATTTTTCTTCTCCTACAATTCCAATAAATATTTAATTTTTCATTTGCTTTATATAAAATGTCCCCCACCACCAATCTGCTCTCTGTATTGCTAACTTTAGTGTGTGTTTCTTTTTCAGATTCCACATATAAGTCAGATATGGTATAAAAAAAAGTCACATTCCCATCATCTCCCTCTGTAATTTTTATGAGTTCTTCCATGGTCCGTTATTATCTTTAGTTTATTAATTAGTCTGTACTTTAAGGAAGAAATTAAAATTACTGACATTCAAATAATACACAAATCAGGTAAAAATTCTCATCTAACTCTAATATTTCTGAAATCTTTTAAAAACCAACCTTCTTTGGTGAAAATACCCCCACTGGAATCCAAAAATAAGTCAAAAGGTGTTGGGGTCAAAATGTACTCAAGATAGTGTCAGCAAATGTGGAAAAATGAAAGAAGAGTCAGATGAGAGGGTTGAGAAAGGAACTGGAAAAGATGATTTAAGATGAATTGGAAAAACCTCCACATCTTCTCCACTAGCTCTGCCTCTGCAGTTTGAAAGCTTGCTGGTTTGAGAGAGTCAGAGGCCTCTTTGGGCTGTACTCTTTGGGGCTCACTCGGACCCTGGTCTAAGAAAAAAGGAATCTCTAAAACAGGTTTTGTTTTATTTTTTTCTTTTCCAAGCCTTAAAGGAATTGCCTCCCAGTTTTACTGAGGTCTGACTGACAGATAATAGTTGTATTGATTTAGTTGAACGTGATTTTTTAAAAGGTGTACAATGTGTCAATTTTATAAATGCACACACTGTGCAATGATCGCCACAATCATGCTAACACATCAGAAACAGGTTCCAACACTGAATCTGGATATGGGCAGTTTCCTGAGGAAGTCCAGAAAGTTAAAGCAGGATAGGTAAAACTAAAGTAAGAAAAAGGTTCTAAAACGAAGCTGCCAGTCTGGAATTCCCTACTGTTTATATCACAAAACTTACTCAAGTTATTTATGATTTGTGTTAAATACCATATTTTTACAAGATATTATATAATCACAGTTCTTAACATTAAAAGATATTATAAAATATCCTTCAATATATACATGTGTTGTGTGTATAAAGATATAGATATATGCAAAGGCATACTAAATCCTAGCAAACCTGTAACTGCTAAACTTTTTATAATCATAAGTAACATATCTAAATAAATAATGCCTTACTGAAGGAAAAACCTGTACGCTGAAAATCATTGACCTTAGGCAATACAAACATATACAATGTTTTTACTACTGCCCCAGATTTACAATGTATATCTAAAATTTCCTTAAATCAATCTTCTTTGTTGAAAAGAACACACTGAAATTTATTTTTAAAGGTTCTATGAAAAACTTAACCAACAGAAACCTAGCAAAAATCACAGGAATATTTTATATCACATAAAACCAAAGTACCAATTGAAACTCCCTACCCATTCTGTGCTGACCCCAGAGATCGCGATCAGACCTTACGGGCAGACGGGTAAGCCTCTGAACAGGCAACTTGACTGAGGCCATTTGAAATGCAGGACTGTTTATTATTGGTGTGAAGTATGTGGTTTATACGTCAAATATGTTCTATTATTACACAAAGAAGCACACAAAATAATCTCCTGATAACATTTTCCAATATCTAACAACAACTAGGAAGCAACTTGGTAAAAACAACAACAAACACCACACCTTACGATTCTAATGAACTAAAAGGCATCTCCCACTTACAACTAGGATTATGTGAGTAGGCAGGTAGTTTCTGGCGGCCCTGTTTGTGACTGGTAAAGGGGCAGGGACTGGAAGGATGAGGACAGGAACCGCTTCGCTCAGTCCACTGCTGTCGGTACACAAACTGTACAAGCACACTAAGGCGGTTATTTTCTTAACAAACCTGAACAGCTGGAACTGCCCCTAGAGAGTTATAAACGAGGTTTGCCAGCATCTGTGGGAAAATCTACACAGAAAGAACAGCCAAACAGAAGCAAGAGGTGCTAGGTTAGGCTGGGCCTTTAAGAGAAAGCGGCAATGAGGAAGATTCAACATGCTGACTCTTGGCCAAAAGGTACAGATTTATTGCGTTGAGTTTTATTTTGTAAACCATAACCATAGTAGGCTGGCCTTGGGCTATAAGAAGAAATCAGAAATATCTGAAATTAAGTAAGCCAAGTCTCAAGATTTTGTTTTAATATATTTTTATTGCTTTAAGAGATAAAGGGAGCGAGATATAGAAATATCAATGATGAGAAAGAATCACTGATCAGCTGCCTCCTGCACACCCCACATTGGGGATCAAGCCCCAAATCTGGGACTGTGCCCCGACCGGGAATCGAACCGTGACCTCCTGGTTCATAGGTTGACGCTCAGCCACTGAGCAACACCGGCCGGGCCAAGTCTCAAGATTTAAAAAAAGGGAGGCGCTTTGAGGGGCCAGCCCAAAAAGACATGAAGCACCCCAGTGACTAGACAAGCAAAAAGTTTCTGTTTGGTTGAGTTTCACAACAGTATTTCTTACCTTTTTAGGTGAGAAAACCCCCAGAGTTCCTCCATCTTCTCGAATGGCAACTCCCATCTCGGCCAACAAGGCCTCTCTAGAAAAAACAAAATCACATCAGAATTCTAATACCAAAAGGTAAGTCAAATCACTCTAATATGAATTGAAAAATAAAGCAAAGCAAAAACAATTGTCCATGTTTAAAGTCAGTAACACATGTGAAAAAAATCTGCTTATCTCATCATTAGAGAAATTATTTTTAAGAGAAAGAGCACATTCTAAATAAATTATTTTCCTCTATTAGATAAAGTTACCTTCACCTAAATAAGAACTCTGTCTCATCTCATATTAGAGGTAGGTAATAATTCATAATGTTTATTTGTATAAAAAAAGAAAGAAAGGGATATTCCTTAACACTCAACATAAGACTCAACTATTTCTTCAAAATCTAGGGAAGCAATCAGAAAGAAACTTTGATAGATGGAGTATTATCTATGAACTTGATTTTTCTCAACTGTTATGTTGTCATGTTCAGCATGATATTGGTTCAATAATTCTAGCTTAAAATTTCTATATTAAGTAAGAAAGTTCTAATTGTTTGATACACTTACTGTATCAATACAATGAAACTTACTTCTGCCTAATTCCTATGATGAGAAAAGACCAACATTTCAAAAATGTATATTTAGTCCAATAGCAAAAGTATTATTTTGGGTTATGTTCACATTCAGGGTAGAGACAGAATAGGGAATTTAAAAGTTTGCAACTTAAACTCTTTCATTTCTTACCAAGAGGTTCTATAAAACTTGGAAAGACAGTAATCAGAATAGCTTTATAAACCTGGGCAAATCTCCTTGCAAATTAAAAACTTTACTCCCCAACATCGTCCATTGTTACATGGATAGCCAGCAACACGCAGTATGGGAACTACTGAAGCACCATGATTTCCTAGAGAACATTTAAATATGTGAATTTTATTTCAAAGTATAAATTCAACTGGCCATAAGTCCCCAGCCAAATTTATTTTGTTTTAGGATAGAAGGTTCTTTGTTTTTAACTTCTATCTTATATTTTCTTACTATAAAAGTGATCAAAATTCCTTAGGAGACTTAGACCCTTCCCAGAATGTAACCCCTGACCTCTCCATCCTGATGGCCTCGGTTTTACGCAGCTTCTCTTCCCAGGTCTCATTCAGCTCGGCAATGATCTTCTCCGACTCCTGCGGGAGGAAGTGCACAGTTAAAGTGGCAGCCTCATAATTTAGCCTAGCATGCGCAGGAAGGACAGCAAGAAGTGGATGATGTCCTTTAAGAACATGAGGCAGAATTTAATAGGATGACATTTTTTCCTTTCTAAATTGTAAAAAAAGAATCATAAAGACCAGACCTACCACTAAATCAGTTCCAGATATATGAATTTTTTTTAAGTCCTAATAAAAATACCTTAATAGTGTATGCGTGTGTATAGAGGAAACAGTAATAGTTAACACCCCAATATGAAAGGCACTATTTCTGACATCCACTTCTACAAAAGAATAAAGTTCCCAAAGGTTTTAATTGCTTTTGTTTCACTATTTTGCCATAACACTCACTGATGGGGTTCAGAACATGGTCCCCCGAAACATGGCGTGTTGGTATCCTAACATTGTGCGCTGAAGTAATCTGAACAATGGTATTGCAGATCTCCTCCTGAAGCGGGTTATTAGAGCTGCAGGAGCGGTGTCCCCTGTACCTGCAGGAAAGGAGCACCCACACTTCCGAAGACAGAGGAACGCCAGGAGGAATCTGAACCAACGGGCCTTGATAAGTTTCCCTGTTCCCTGTTCTTAGCTCACACCCCCTTGCCCTGTCACAGTTTCCTGCAACTTTTCACTCTTCGTCAAACTTAATGCTCAGGCTTAACACTTCTTATGAAGACTCCTGTGTCATGTCAAACTTCTGTTAAATAAATTGGTATTTTTCTCTTATTAATCTGCCTTTTCTTACAGGGCCCACATTAGAAGGAAAAACATTTTTCCTCCCCGACCACACAATACCTTCTGAACACAAACCAATGACCAACATATAAAGGCTTAGTATTAATAGCAACTGAAAACATTTTGCCCCCGAGTGACAACTTCCTAATTTCTTGCTGAATGTTTTGTATACACCAAAAAATAATAAAACATCTTTCCTGCTCTTAAGTTTACTATATACCAAGAAAAGAGAGAGAGTAACTGATGAAGAATTCATTCAGTAATCCTATCTAATAAAAGAGTAATCTGCAAATTGACTGTACCTCCGATTAAGCCACACCCACAACCATGCCCATCAGCCAATCAGGAGCATGTTATGAAAATAAACCCCAACCAAGATGGCTGCAGCCACTGAGAGCAGGAGGGAGGCTTGGATTCCCTTGGCAATGGAGAAAGCCAAGCTTTCCACCTGCCCTTGCCGGCCTAGGCCTCCAGTCAATGCTACAAAGTTTTAATTATAGAAGATACATCCCAACAGAAATGGCAGCAGCCATGGACCTGGAGAGAGCAGAGATAACGGTTGCCTGGGCGATGGAGGAAGCCAAACTTCTGCAGCCCTAGCCCTAGGCCTCCATTCTATGCTATAAAGTTTCAATTATAGAATTTAAATAAACCCAAACAGAAATGGCAGTCACCACGGAGTAAGCAGAAGGCTTGGCTCCGCTCCAGGCTACAAAGTTTCAATTGTAGAACATAAATTAATCCCAGATCCCAGGGCTTCTGCTTGGGTTGCTGGAGGGTATGGCCTGCCTGCAAACCACCATAGGCCCTTCGCCCAGGTTGCCCCACACCCCAAGGGAACCCCCACCCTGATCCAAGACACCCTTCAGGGCAAATCAGCTGGCCCCCACCCATGCACTAGGTCTCTATCCTATCTAATAAAAGAGTAATTTGCAGATTGACCATCACTCCAACACGTAAGAGGGCCGCCCCCATGTGGTCAAAGATACTGCCCCCATGTGGACACAAGATGGCCACCACAAGATGGCCAGCAGGGGAGGGCCGTTGGAGGTTCCAGGCTTGCAAGGAAGGGCAGTTGGGGGCGATCAAGCCTGCAGTGGAGGGCAGTTGGGAGGGACCAGGCCTGCAGAGGAACGAAGTTGGTAGGAAAACAGACTGGCTGGGGAGCAGTTAGATATGAATTAGGCTGGCAGGGTAGTGGTTAGGGGGTGATCAGGCTGGCAGGCAGAAGCAGTTAGGAGCAATCAGGGAGGCAGGGAGGCAAGCAGTTTGGAGCCAGCAGTCCTGAATTGTGAGAAGGATGTCCGACTGCCCCTTTAAGCCCAATTGGATCTGGCCTAAACAGGCCTAAACAGGCAGTCAGACATCCTTCAAGGGGACCCAGATTGGAGAGGGTGCAGGCTAGGTTTAGGGACATCCCCTTGCTCCCCGTGCACAAATTTCGTGCATCAGGCCTCTAGTCCTATCTAATAAGAGTAACATGCAAATTTGACCATACCTTGGCTCCTGATTGGCTATGCTACCAGCCAATCAGGAGCAGGGGGCATGGCCAGCAGGACGGGAGGCGAGGCCAGTGAGGCATGCGGGGGCGTGGCCATGGTGCAGCGAGCGTAGGAGCCCCGTGGAAGGGCGGGACAGGGCAGGTGCTGCGGGCAGGAGGAGGTGGCTGTGGCAGTGGCCCAGTGTGCGCGCTCCCCTGGTGGGGGCCCCGAGGAGGGGCGGGACGGCTGTGGGAGGCCCGCCTGGGGCTGCAGGGCACGCTGTCTGCGAGGTGTGCTGTCGGAGAGGCGCCCGCCTGCTGGGTTGGCGCGGGACCCCCCAGTTCTGGGTGCATTTCTCTGCTCCTTCGGTCTCCATGACCTCATGCCGTTGTCAGTGGCAGTGTGTGCAAGTCCAGTAAGGTCACCCTTTCCCCAAACACCATGCATACTCTGAGGCTCCCCACCTCCTCAGGCCAGAATCCGAGCCGGGAGCCTTCCACCCAGGTGCTCCGGCTTCTGGAGATGGGGAGGAAGGTGAGCCCTCAGCGGGGCTGCAGCATCTCCAGTTTCTTAGCTCACGCCCTCTCCCCAGGGGGCTGGGGAGAACATATATGGCAAAGTTCTTTAAGCCACGGCAGTCAGAGTGGTGGGACTCGGCCAGGCAGGCACATAGAAGGGCTGGGGCCCTTTCCAGCCCTGGGGTTAGGCAGCATGCCCTGTGGTCCTGGGTGCCTGTGGCTGCCTGTGGCTGCGGCCAGCCTGAGTGAAGCTGGCCCAGGTCCTGGGTGCCTATAGCTGGCCAGAGGGAGGGAAGCCTGGGTCCCAGGTGTGGGGCAAGGCAGAGGCAGTTAGGAGCAATCAGGCCAGCAGGGGAGCACTTAGGGGTGATCAGGCAGGTAGGCAGAGGTGGTTAGGGGTCACACATCCCCGAAGGGGTCTCTGATTGGAGCAAGTGCAGGCTGGGCTGAGGGAACCCCCTTCTCCGTGCAGAAATTTCGTGCACCAGGCCACTAGTTATATATAGAACCCCATTTTATGCCAAGCCCTATTCTAGGTAACTATGGGTATGGAAGGGAACAAAATCCCTCCCTGCCTTTATGAGACTTTTCATTTTAATAATGAGATTGAAATAATCAATTATAACCAATAAGTCAAATACATCACCCAGCAGACTGTAAGGAGTACTCGAGGGAAACTAAAGCCAGGAAGACAAGGATGTCCGGCAGGGGTAGTGAGGGAGCATGTGGAATGGGGGTGTCAGGACAAACTCACTGACAAGGTTCTATGTGATCAGGAGCTGCCAAACGAACACATGAGGGAACAGGTAGGAAATGCCTGGAATTTTCCAGGAACAACAGTGTGGCTAGAGCAGCATGTTCAAGGCCTGGGAGTGGGTCTGGACAAGAGAACAGAGCTGTGTGTTAAGCGTTGGAACTCAAGTGCTACGTGGGTGAGGCAAGACTGAGTGATGCCCTTGTCCATGAGTGAAGGACAAGTAGGAGCTAATGGAGGAAGAGCAAGTACCAAAATGGGAGATGAGCGCATGGAAAGACAGGAGAAAATGCTATCGTGGCGACAAGATGACAAAGTCAGACGACGACGATGATGATGATAAGATAATAACACTGAGATGGTAACAGTGACAGTGATTAAGGATAAAAAGTCTTAATAGTTCACAAAATAGTATGATTCATTTAATAGGCTATTATAAGAAGCCTCTGGGATCCCAAAAGGTAATTACATAGGAAGAAGCTGTGAATACGCAATACAATAAGCCCCAGGTGTCTGGCACTCGCACGGCGCCACGTGAAACAGCCAGGAGTCAAGATTCCAGGCAGCAGCTGACAGAGCAGAGGAGGGCAGGAGTCAGGAGGGAGAAGCTGGAGAGCATGGTGATGATGGTGATGGTGATGGTGATGATGGTGATGATGATGGTGATGGTGATGGTGATGATGGTGATGATGGTGATGGTGATGATGGTGATGGTGATGGTGATGATGGTGATGGTGATGATGGTGATGGTGATGATGGTGATGGTGATGATGGTGATGGTGATGGTGATGATGGTGATGGTGATGATGGTGATGATGGTGATGGAGGAGGAGAATAAGGAGGACAATAACAACTGTCACAACTAGCTCAACTAGGCAAAGAGCAAAACTGGTAACACTTAGAACTGGCGTGGGCATCAGCAAGGTTACAGAGGGGGCCACGTGGGAGGTGCACTTTCGGGCAAGAAGAGTCAGCTCAGTGAGAACAAGTCTGCAGGAGGCTGGGGGGGCCTGAAGAAAAAGAGACAAAACCCTCCAACTGGCTCCCATTAACCCCCCAAACACGCACAGGCTGAGAGCCACCCGAGCGGCACCCCTCTTCTCCACAGTTCTCTGGTCTGAGTGGCTAACGGTGCCATGCATGTGCCAACCCAAAGCTGAGTGAGGAAGAGCCGTCAGCCATGACAGAGGGCCAGCGACTAAGAAAGAAGCATACAGTGACAGCCAGGAAGGATGCCAGGTAGCAGGCGGTCCCCAGGGTGTGGATAAAGCATCCCAAAATGCTCCTGCAAATGACTGTCAAAGGGCAAGTACAAGACAAGCTGGCACCCGCCTAGGTGACACTCAGGCTTATTAAGGACAGCGGATAAAACCGATTACAGACTCACAATGACAGCCTCACAAACAGAGCAGCAGAGCGTGATGGCCCCGCCCGAAAGGGGCTCGCTCTGGTGCTCAGCCCGCACCGCGTGGCCCACAGGCCACTGATGTTTTCTGTGGGATAAAAAGTGGCCCATGAGATAGTCTGTGTTCCTAGGTTTTTCTGGCTATATTTTGGGGCAACTGTGAACTCACCCTAAGGAGGCAAAATTATTGTCTAAAATCCTCTTACCACCATTTTGCTGCCAGCTCTAAAGTGACCTCTCTAATCTTACTTCCCACCTGGAAGGCAAATGAAAATATGGTCTCTACGTAGAAAAAAAAAGAAGATGTAATGAGCAAGCTGAAGAAGGCACTATTTTTATTTTTCAACATAGCTTCAAGTGGAAATGTTTGTATTGTTTAGAACGCTATTTTTTAAAACCCTGAAAAAAGATTAGAGAAAATGGTATTGGGTAGCATATTAACAAAACTTCAGTGCTGGGAAAACCACTTTTTCCAGAATCATTCTAAGGATAAAGAAACTGAGGATCAGAGAAACTAAGCCATTAACTTGAGGACACAGTTCTTCCTGAGCCAGGTCTAAGGCAGAATCGACAGACTTTAAAGAAAATACTCTGAACGATGCTCACTATACACTATTTAAGAAGGCTGAAGGCTATTCTTTCCTCAAGCCTGAATCACACACGGGACGACAGCCTTCAGTCTCCGAGTCACCAACTCTGCAGGCAGCGGGACCCCGGTCCAGGCTGCCCACAGCCCGCCCTGGAAGTCTAAACTCAGATTAAACTGAAATGGGGTTTCACCGCTAGGACACGAGGAGCTGAGGAGACAGATCCTCCGACAGGTACTACACATGAAGAAACGCCGAACGGCACAGTGACATCAGGCACTTTTTTCAGCTCCAAGGAATGCTGAGCTCAGGTGTCATTCAACTTCACTGTCACATCACACATGTGCACAGCACTGACTAATAATTATGTTTATATGGCTCGAGATAATTTTTTTGTTTTGTCAATCCTCACCTGAGAATATTTTTCCATTGATTTGTTTCTTTCTTTTTAGAGAGAGACTGGGAGGGCCGAGAGAGAGAGAGAGAGAGAGAGAGAGAGAGAGAGAGAGAGGAACATCGATGCGAGAAAGACATGGATTGGTTGCCTCCCGTATACATCCTGATGGTTGGGGATGAAACTTGCAACCCAGGTACATGCCCTTGACCTGTAGTCAAATCCACAACCCTCCAGGGGCATGGACTGACGCTCTAACCACTGAGAACCACCGGCCAACGCTGGCTAAGCACAATTGAATCTCTTTACCGTGATTCAGTTATGGTGGCAGAGGAATCCACTAAGTCAGAAAAATTTCCATAAAAAAAAACTAGTTTGAATTCTGATATTTATAAGTTTAGTGCTTATCCAAGAAACATTCCTTGAAGCCATCAGATGGCCAAGGTTTTACTGTACTGAACACAGACAGCAGGTTTCGTAAGTGAGTTCCAAGTATGGGGCCCTTGGGCTGCCGAGCACAGCATTAGCCGCCCTGGCATGTTCTGTAATGGATATTGCTGATATTTATAGTCTAAGCCCAAGCAATGGCACTCACAGTGCTGACTCTGATGTCAGGCTAATGAACAAACACCACTGTCACCACACAGTGACTATTGCTACATCTTCGAAAGTTTACTGAATAGGAATTACATCAAGACCGCAATCATTTCAACTCAGTTTGAACTCAGCTAAAAACGGAGAGCAATTACATGTCTTTCTGTTTTGCCAGAGACGTTTCTGAAGGGGTAACATGGACAGACCTCTTCCATATGAAAACGGACTATTCCATGAACAATGCAGTACCAACACCCTGTGTAAAAATGCTCTACCAACTGATCATGATTGTAAGAAGCAAAGGGAAATAAAATGCTGGGGAAATGAAATGACCCCTCTATTACTGTTTTCCGTTACAGTATTTTTATCCTACAGCGTCATGTCTTAGGAACGCAGCTCCTTCACACGCAACAATGAAACAATCACAAATGAGGAATTCTCAGGCGTTTCTCTCACACAAGCACTGCCTTGCTGAGGATGCAAGACTGTCATGTGCCTGCAGCATTGAAAGGCAGGTCTGCCAGAATGGAATTCCCGCCATTCACAGAACAAGAGCGGAATGAAGGCGCTTCAGCTTCAGTGAACCACCACGCTACATTAAAAACTCAAGATCGAATGCAATGAAGCTGTTCCCTAAAGGTCGGGAAAATGGGAGATTTCATTTATGTTGGCTTAAAGGATCATTAAGACGAAGAATGCAGTTTTGTTTGGTTTTGTTTTTGGTGGGAAGGAGGGCGGTCGGGGGGAGCGTTCCCTGAATAACGGCAGTGTTATTCCTTAGAAACTATTTGGAAAACACTGGATGATCTCATTCTTCAGAGTCTGACATTCAACACTATTTTCAGTTGCACCCACTTGGCAGTTAGGAAGAATTTGCTCTTTTACACCAAGATGTATTTGCAAGGAAGGTGTAATCTCATTAGTGCACGAAGGCTTTAATAAGCCAATAGTAAGATTCAAAATCCCCAAATGAAAAGCACATTTTGCATTCAATAGGAAGTGGGAGGCTTCCCTTCCCCTTCCCACAGAGCCCGCATTCCCACGGTGGCCCCGCACGGCACCTGTGTCGCTGATGCCTACGCGATAAAGTACAGGAGTGACGCCTTCTTGCCCAGGGCTTCGCTCAAGACTTCGGTGACATTTAAAAGTCAATTTTACAACAGCAGAAATTACTCTTCACTCTGCAGCATGAACAGATTTCTCACTCCCTCTCCCTCTGCCACTTTCCACTAACATGTTCTGGAGAAAGATACAAGGTCATTACTTTGGTTTCCAAAGCACCTTACATCAGGAGTAAAATGCCCAGGGGAAGGTAGGCTGATTAAGAAGCAGAAGGCCATTCTTTTTTTTTTCTTCTTTTTAAAAAAATATATTTTATTGATTTTTTTTACAGAGAGGAAAGGAGAGGGATAGAGAGCTAGAAACATCGATGAGAGAGACACATCGATCAGCTCCCTCCTGCACACCCACCACTGGGGATGTGCCTGCAACCAAGGTACATGCCCTTGACCGGAATCAAACCTGGGACCCTTGAGTCCACAGGCCGACGCTCTATCCACTGAGCCAAACCAGTTAGGGCAAAAGGCCATTCTTTATGTTAAATCTTTCTCAGCCTCACCCCAAAACCGGAAAGGAAGCATTTGTCATCTTCAACTATGAAGCTTAATTCCCCTTAGCGGTGAAATTGTCAGCAAACCTTTCCAATCGTTACTCTGTCAGAGTGTCACTGCTCCCCCAGGCCCTGAGCGGGCATCAGGTGTGGATGCAAAGAGGACTGTCAGCTGGCAGCACGACAGCAACTTCCCAGCTCCTCAGTCAGCGTCTCCCACTCCTGGTTTTCCCTCCCCCGGCACTTCTGAACACAAAGGCCAAAAAGATATGAATCAAACATGATCCTGGGGGTGACAAGCAAGGAAAGAAAAAGCATCTGTGATGCTGCCAGTGACTTGAAGGGTGGCAGGCACCACAGGTGACGACGGGCCACTCTCACTGTAGTCACTGAGCGGGGAGGAAGAACCTGTGTGTCAGAAGACCGCTGGTCCTAACTGCCACTTTCATGGAGGCATGAACGCACCTCCCCAGCCAGATACAGGCTGGGAGGGCTAAGATGGGTGCCTGGGCAGTGACCACAAGCTGTCAAGGCCTTCTATGGACTTCCAGAAGATGCCACTTCCTGTGTCTCTGAGTAAACCTGATACATAGCTGCTCCAATGTACAAACTTTCTTTTGATTGTAGGTTTGTTTTACTAAATAAATGCATGGCTCTACGTAAAATTCTTCTGATGGACCCAAATGTTTTCAACTAATTAATTAACTTTCTAGCTAAACAAGTTCACTGTGACTTATAAACTATCTCAGAACTAATGGACATGCCTCTGTACTTATCAGTTCCTTTGCATGGCCAGCCTACGATCTCCCCTTGAATCTCCCCTACTCTACCTGGCCACGTCAGGGTCAAGCATTCTGGTGAACAAAAATTGATTATCTTACAAAGTAGCAAATACCACTAAAAGTTAAAGTTATTCCACACGCTGAACCAAAATCTCAGTGGTTTCCAGTTCCAATTCCGCCTTGGGGAACTACACAGAGTCCTTTCATCTGGTCTGAATTTTACTCACCTTCAGACGTTCGATGGCTTCTTCTCCTCCAGGTGTAGACATGATCCTCTCCTGAATGCTGGTCACAGAGGTTAAGCCCACCTGACTATTGAGTGAGCAGGAAGATGAAGATGAAGTAAGGGACCCCATGGACGCTGTGGAGAAATTGCCAGGGCGTTGATTCTCAGAGGCTAGCAAGTACCTATGCTTATTGTTCTGAAAATCTTTCAGATCTGGGAGACAGACAGAAGGGAAGGCAGAGAAAGTAGAAGAAAGGGAAAGGAGCAGAGGAAGAGGAGAAAAACAAAAACAGGAAGGAACACCCATGTAAGAAAGGAAAGCGTTCAAGTGCCAAGACGAAGACATGTTATAATACAAAAACAAGTTGTGCCTGTTCTAGATGGCAGTTCTAAAACATGTCTGTCTCAGCACCGGTATCCTAGAGGTTAAGAACCAATTCTGAACTGAGAAACTAAAAAATTACAGCATGGCTAATGTTGTTGTTTCAGGTCGGGCTTCAAAGGATAAGGCTTAAGTCATTCTTTCTATTCCTTCTGTGGCTCCAAGTCTAGGATGCCTTACATTTCCACTACTGGTAAATCCCAATAGTTTGCCACAGTAAGGGGGAAAAAATGATCACTTGTTTATCAATAATAATACTTATCAGCCAGGCCCAGTGTTTTACAGCATTCAGCAAAAATGCCCCCCAAAATGTCACTGTTAAAACAAAAACATGAATACTTGGTAGTGTCCTTTGTTTAGGAACATTTCAATATGCTCAAAAGAATTTTTTTCAAATATATCCTTTTTTAAAATAAGAGAGGTAATTAATTGTAGAAATGCCAGGAATTTTGTCTAAGTCCTAATTAAGAATTTAGGGCTGATTGTTTGCCTTCGCAGGGAAGAGCAATTAGCAAATGGATGTTTACATGAATCTATCAGAGCACGCAAAAGTTAAGGCTGAGTATTTGCTAAGTAAGGCACTCACTTTTCCTCAAAGTATGACCATGAGTCATTGTGAGCCAAGTTCCTAGTTTGAAATGCAAGTTTTAGGGACACACTTTCATTTACGAAAGTTTTCAACAGAGCTCTAGATTTTGCTTTTAAACTTAGTTCTGGCAAATGAGCCACCACCAACGAAGCTCAGTCATTTGCTGTTGGTACTTTTCTTCATTATCATCCTTCTCAAATAGACACCAGAGAAAAAATCGTAGGTATTGTTGCATTCCAATTTTAAAATTAGCTCATTTTCAAATTTGAGAAAATCTACACTGCTTAAAATTCATATGAAAACTAAGCTTTCCTTAAAGAATATGAGTCAATACAAAGAGTCAAGAAAAAAAAAAAGAATAAAAGAAAAAAGTTCTTTCTGGTCTATTCATGTCTAATTAATCAAAGCCGGTTCTTGAAACCCCTTAAAACTAGTGGTTGCTTCAAGACAGTTTGAAAACCACCATCTGCAAATACAGAACACAGGAAAACAAGCACGTTTTAAAAGGCGGAGGGGAACTGCAGCAACAGAATTCGCCGTCAGGTGAGGGCAGCAAGGTGGGGAGGAGGAGGAAGGACGGAGTTACGAGTCCAACGGACACATGCAGGCCCTGAACGGAATTCGGTGCAGCAGATCGGAATGGAAGTTCGGGAGCGGGCAGGCTGCTTTCCTGCCCGGCACGGGATGAGGATTTGAGCCATGCACAGTTTCAGGGAGAAGCCACAGCTGCTCAGGACAGAGTGAGGCCACAGCTGGCAGCACCTCTGGAGCGCAAGCGCCAGAACGAGAAGCGTCTTTCCCACACCGTGTCAGTCGCCTGTGGAAATCTCAGACAGAGCCGTCCAGTCGAGCGCCACTCTGAGTCAGAGTGTTCAGTGTCCTCCAGGCCTGACTTTGTCACATGTTACATATGGCTTCCCTCCAGGACTGCCAGGCCGACAAATCAATAGTTCCTTCCTTGATAAACTCTCTTCAAAGGGTAAGAAATTATTTCCTCACCAATTCAGTGACACATATGGGAAGATTAATGTATGATCCTTCAAAAAATATCCTCATTTCAAGCACACATTTTATTCACATAAGTCTTTAAAATGTAATTTGCAATTCATGAAAAAGAAGGGGGGGGGGAGAGTTCACCTAACTATCAAGCAAGCTGAGACTCAAGATAGGGAGGAAGCCAGTTTAGCCCAATCCCAAGGGAGTGCCAGTCCTTCACTCAGTCCCAGAGCTGCTCCGTCACAGAGCTTCCCAACTGGCAGCGACTGTTTTAAATTAATTACAGACACGCTAACGCTCAGAATTACACAGCTAAGTAAAAAGGATTGTTCTATTAAATAATTAGACTTGAAGGATATCAAAAGCAAAAAAAGTGTACTAATGATTAAAAGCTAGGACTCTGAGTTACATCACCCGACCTGACCACACAGAAACCGTCTGATCTCAACAGCCAACTAACCACTCCTGGTAACAGCGTCCTCACCAGTAAAATGGACATGATGGATCTTTTGGTTATTGACAGGACTGAGATACTATAGCCAAGGTACCAGAGGAGGCCTGACACATTATATATACTTCATAAGTGTGAGCTGCTGTCATTGCGATTATCATCATCTACGACTCTGGATTCCGTTCACTCACAGAAGTAGAAACACTGAAGGGTAGAAGCAACATGAGATTCTTCAGCCTCTCGACTTGATTCAAGACACAAACTGAAATGCAGCACAGACTGCTCTGCTAAAGGCAGAAGGGCAAATCTGGGATTATTTCTGAATCTGCACACAGTGCGCTCTGTCTGGGATTTCACTGTCAGAACTGCTGGCATGCAAAGCTCATTTTAGTTTAGCCCAGCAGAGGCAGACGAGCAAATCAGAGTGCTGGGAGTGACCAGTACACGAAATACACACATTTGCCTCCGCTTCCAGAGTAATCATCGATCAATGGATCAACTGAAGGGAAGCAGGAGGGAAAAATACAAGAAGGATCAAAGTTCAGGTTCAGCAGTGACACAGAGAGGGAACAGAGCAGTATTTTGGCATTTGGGGAGATGAAAATTATTGACACAGGATATATGATCATTTTACAAACTGTATTCGTCTAAAATTAAGTGCTAATCAGTAAGACAAACTAAACTAGAAAACCAGAAGAGGCCTTGAAAAATCTTTAGAATTCCAAATAATATAATATTAACTTTACACTAAAAAACACACACCATAAATATGCTCTATTAAAGCCAAATACTATTCTACCTGAATAACCCAGCTAACTCACTTAAGAGAACTTCTGATTAGGCATAATACCTAATCAGACATAAGTAGATTCATTTTAAGACAAATGAATTACATTAAAATGAGATTCATTTTTAATACAACATTCTCTGGAAGTCTAATTCTTGAACGTGAAATCAATTAAATATTTTCCCCTTCATATGTTCATAGGGAACAGAGTGGGGAGCATTCCCACATATGTCACTACTATTACATTAACCCAGAGAAACCTGTAACACAAAAACAAAAATTTCAAGTAATATTTTTATGAAGTAATTAGTTTCTCAGTGAGAATAAGCTTAACGTTCCCAATAAATTCCACTGCTGATCTAAAACAGAAATCCAACAAAAATACAAGCAGTTATATTTATTCAGGAAAAAGTAATTTCATGAGTTCAAATGGATATCCTGGTACACACTATATAAAAACGTCTGAGGTCATTTTCATTGGTGTTTGAAGAAGTTAAGGAAAAGGCAGACTGGCTGGTGTGGCCCCGCAGCTGACCGCTGACCAGGACCCAAGAGTCCCATTCCTGGTCCAAGCACAGGCCTGGGGTCTTGGGATTGACCCCCAGCAGGGGGCACGCGGGAGGCAGCAGTCAATGATCCTCTTTCATCCATGTTTCTTTCTCTCCCTTCTCTCTCATCCTTCCTCCCTCTCTAAACATCAAAACATTAAAAAAAAAACAAGAAAAAGAAATGAAAAAAACAAAAAACTCTTTCTCTACCATCTAACTTCATCAAGTTCCTTAAATCTAAATTTAATATAAGAACCCTGAAAAGGATTAGATTTTGTGCTGATCCTTAATTCACTTACTGTCAATGATGTCACCCAGACCCTGAGCACGAAGGAGGTCCTTCAGTCGTGTCACCTCCTCCTTCAGTTCCCGGACAAGCTTGGCGTTGGGGTCTTCGTTGATAACAGCATTGCATTTAATTTGTTTCGCACGATCTGCGTATCTAGATCCAAAAAGATTCATTTTTGCCATTCCTCAGATGCTCTCCTTCCAAATAACATACCATTATTTATTTCTTTTTTTAACATGCCATTATTTCTAAGCAAACAGCTTGAGTATTTACACATTTATGAGCCTTAATAATGAACACATTTGGATCACAAAAGAAATAAATACCAGAGAAAGGACTCAAAACTGATTAGTCAGACTATAAGTATTTGTTTTCATTATATCAAGTGTCTTTAATGAGAGATGAGTAGATAGTTTGGGATTAAAATAATGAAACTTATTCATATATAGAAACAGTCTATTAGTAAACATTCTGTCACTAGTTTTCTAAAATGCTACATGTACTCATAATTGTATTACTTTTTACAACTTAAGCATTTCTATAATGACAAAGACCACAAGAGACACTTCTGTTTATAAATATGAATATTATTTAAAATTTTTCACTATTATTCAAAATCTAACTTAAACAATATTAATATCTTTCCTATGAAAATGTTTTTCCTTTCTCAATGACACTGAAAACCATAAACCACAGGTCAATTCTATGATAATAAGAGTCTCCTTCCCTTCACATATGTCTGAGAAGGCTAGTTCGCCACGTACACAAATGACTACGCATACAGCCGCCCCGCATACAGCACGGGACGCGCTCGGCCTCACCAAGCGCCTCGCTGTGGCGCCGGGCTCCAGGCCGCCGGGGCCGGGCGCCTCGCTGCGGGGGCCGGGCTCCAGGCCGCCGGGGCCGGGCGCCTCGCTGCGGGGCCGGGCTCCAGGCCGCCGGGGGCGGACGCCTCGCTGCGGGGCCGGGCCCTAAGCCAGGGGGCCAAATGCCTTGCTGCGGCGCCGGGCTCTAGGCCGCCGGGGACGGGCGCCTCGCTGCGGGGCCGGGCTCTAAGCCGCCGGGCAGACGTACCTCAGGGTGCTCAGAGTTTCATCGTAGTTGATGTCTGCTGGGCTCAGAGCGGCAACCATCGCAGTTCGAGAATTGCCACCTAAAAAGAGGACTCATGATTATCTCAAATCACTCTCATTTCAGAAACATTTTCTGGAGTGTATCAGGTCAGACAGCGACTACTTCGCAGTTCATGTCTGGAAGTCAATGACACAGGGAGAAAACCCTGGTTTAAATAAAGGTGTGCAAATCCAACCAGCTCAAATGAAAAAGATAATTAAAAAAACAGTGGTCAGCCGAAACCGGTTTGGCTCAGTGGACAGAGCGTCAGCCTGCGGACTGAAGGGTCCCGGGTTTGATTCTGGTCAAGGCCATGTACCTTGGTTGCGGGCACATCCCCAGTGGAGGGCGTGCAGGAGGCAGCTGATCGATGTGTCTCTCTCATCGATGTTTCTGGCTTTCTATCCAACTCCCTTCCTCTCTGTAAAAATCAATAAAATATATTTAAAACAAAAACAAAAACCAGTGGTAACATACCTAGATTTTCTCGAAGGAGCCAAGTGAGCACCGAATCCCTATAGGGAATAAAATCCGTTTTCTTCTTCTTCTTACTCTGTGAACAGAAACGGTTTTAGTGTTGTCAAGGAGGAAAATGTCACGTGAAAGATAAACTGCCTAAAATTCCCAAGTAAATTAAATTACAGTAGAACGCTCACTGTAGAAATGTAACACTTTGTAGCTTCAATTCTACACAATACCCCAAAGCTCATGTAATAAAGTCATTTTCTTTATATATTTTATTTTGAAAAATCTGTAACATACACAACAGTTTAGAGAGTCACATAATGAGTTGCCATATATCCATGATGCAGCTCTAACCATTTTCAACATTTTGTTAATCATGTTTCAATTACCCCTCAAACACTACTCTACACTTTTTATTCCTGAAACATTTTGGAGTAAATTGCAGACATCATGTCTTTTTTACCCATAAGCCCTTAGCAGATAAGAACAGTCTCTTACAGTTCAAAGACCAAATTAAGGAAATTTAACATCAACATACTACTACTATCAATTATCCTGTCCATGTCATGTCTTTTATAGCTGGTAATGTTTTAAAGGAAGTCCAACATTTCACCTATACTGTATTTTCCGGTGTATAAGACGACCTTCTAACCCAGGAAAATCTCCTCAAAAGTCAGGGGTCTAAATCAAATCTGATGTTTTTTAAATTTTTATTTGGTGTGTGTTGGAAGAGGAAGTATATCCCAAACTCTGGAAAAGTTGGAGGTCATATTATACGCCCAGTCGTCTTATACGGCGGAAAATACGGTAAATACTTCAGGTATGTATCTCAAACAGAGAAATCTTTTTAAAAGCCTAGCTGCATGACCATTACACACTTAGCAAAATTAACAGTAACTCCTTAATATTATCTAATACCCAATCCTCAAATAATACTTTTTACTTTTGCTGAGGGGCAAATGCAAATCCTGTACATTTCAGGCCGAATGTGTAAGAGCCAGTCATCCAGTTAAGGCATTTACTTGTCCAACCACCAAATCATCAAGTGGATTGTTACATATCTAGTAACTCTTGTAGAGCAATACAATTTGGTTTCTTCAGATAGAAATTATGCCCAAAATGAATCCAATTAGTAGTGTTAGAGTATTGGATCTAAGGAAATAATATAATTTGCTAATCTGAGATTTGTGAAGACTGAAAAATGCATTTTCTATATATAGAGAGTTTATACTGTTCTTTCCATAACCCTTCTCATTATTACAGAATAAAGCAAAAAGCACCAATGTAAAGCCAGTGCTGCAAAGGAGGAAGTTATATCCTTTGAAAATAAACATCTCTGTAGATAAGAGCTACTTTAGTATCTGCTGGCTGACTAACGTGCTGTGATAAGTTAAGAAGCTGCTAAGGAGAAAGCCAGGGTTTACTGATACACATCTCCCCAGCAATGAGCAGTTTTATGATCCATTCCAGGTACAATATGAGTTTAGATTACACTAAGGATGATCTAGTTCTTGTAAAAACACAGGTATTCAGAAAAGGAAAACTAGGTAGCTAACCTCTGTTTTATTGAGGAGGAAAGAAAGTAGGCAAGCAGTACTTTAATTCCATCTCTTATAAAAAATCCCCTCCTACTCACTGACACACATTCCAACAATTAGAAAGTCATTTCCAAAAGCAGGTTCTAAATTACATAGACCTCAAGGGGGATTGAAGCCACTCAGTCATTCACAACCTAAAGGAACTTTTCACTCCACTACAAAATTCTTGAGGCCCAAGACCTCTCACTCCACTTTGCCTATTGTTAGTACTGAAAATGCTGCAAGATTTAAAGCAAGGCAGTTACAATGACTGCAAACAATACTCTAAAAATAAGCAGGCTCACTTTGCCTAAAATATTCTATTTTTATTTCTGTCAATTAGACTAAATTAAGGAATAGCTGAATGAATATGCATAAATAGAACTTTCTTTTCTATTTGAAAATACCCTGGAATTTTAGCCATTTCTTCTCTACTTGCTGTCTTATACAGATGAATTTCATCTGTCTTACATCCATAATTTTAAAAAATAAGTGTTTCAGTAGTTACATTAAAAAGGTTTATTTACATCGGTAACTTCTCTAAAAAGAAATATTGAGCTTAAATGGTGATAATCCTGTTTATTTCCCCAGTGGAAATAACAAGACATCTTAATTCAACAAAAATTATGCTTATTACATAAAAACTAAAATTTATTTCTGACCGATTATAGTCATAACATGGATGTAAAGTCCTAACCTGAGTTTTACAAAACTGATTATAAAAAGTCATTTGTGAATTATTGTGGCACAGAGTAGAGTGGGAAATATCTAAGTAAGTACTTTGTAAACTTCTCCTTGGGTTCATACGGATGTTAATTGGTAAGCAAATGAAAAGGACAAGTTAAAACAATCGCTAAGTTTTAGCAGTCTTCATGGCTCTGGAACCCAGATTAAGTATTTTAAGAATACCCATAAAAGTTTATCAAATAGCAGGTTGTTAAGTCTAAAGCAGCTTTTTCTAATAGCAGAAAAACAGAAAAGGGACATTACTTTTTATTGCTATTTTCTGCAGAAACAAAGAATAAATAAATCTGTGTATTTGAAAATATGAGCATAAAATATTTTAGTGCAAATACTGCTTCTATCTCCAATGTTACTCATGTGATTCAGAACACACTGTGCTCTATTATTTATGCAAAATAAATTTTAGAGTATTTCTATAGAAACAGAAGAAAAAGAAAAGTCTATTATATTTGGATTAAAAAGGATGCAAATAATATGTTTTCAAGATGCAGTTCGAATTTTAACTTGATCCTACAGCCTGTGCTTTATGTATAACTAAAAAGAGAAAAAAGTTTTTTAATCATTTAAATAATCTGTGACCCTAGCCGATTTGGCTTAGTGGATAGAGCATCAGTCCATGGACTGAAGGATTCCAGGTTTGATTCGGGTCAAGGGCATGTACCTGTTTGCAGGTTCCCCAGCTCTGGCCAGGATCCATGCAGGAGGCAACCAGTCGATGTGCTCTCTCACATGGATGTTTCTCTCCGTCTCTCCCTGTCCCTTCCACTCTCTCTGAAAACCAATGGAAATATATCCTCAGGTGAGGATTAACAAAAATAAATAAGTAAATAAGTAAATAAGTAAACAACCCACGACTTTTCATGGTAGGAAACAAGTACAAATAACACAAAGATGTTTCAGGAAAAATACACAAACATTTTCAAGAAGCTGGGTATGTTTTAGAATGGCACCCTTAAGAAAGTTCTTTCATCCTCTGTTTGAGAGGTTGACAGATCTCGTCAAGACACAGACAGTCCTTCAGATCGGCTGTCGCCAACCTTTAGGACCGCATGGGCCACCAGCGGTCCGCGGACCACCGGCTGGCGAGCACTGTTCCAAAGGTTTCCTTAAACCAGTGGTCGCCAACCTTCTGGGCCTCGAGAACCACCAGTGGTCCGGACCACCACACCGGCCGCTTTAGGTCACGAGGAGAGATCCTGCAAGATAACACAACGCAGAAACTTCCCCAATTTTCCTTTTCCTTATTCTGACTATCTTCTTCCAAGAACATCCTGTTCCTTAATTTTGCTGTGAAGGCTCATGATTCATGGTCCAGTCTAAATAGCAATTAAAACAGAAAACAGAAACTTTTTCTGAAGGTGCCATTCCTACTGATGGGCCATGCACTCTGCTGAGGATCCAAAATCACCACAACTGACTGCACAGCTGGTGAGCCCATTCTCATCAGCCTCCCACCATACCTTGCTGGTGCAGTTATCCTACAGGTGAAAGCATTTAAAAAAGAGAATGAGAACACAGGATAAGCCTCCATACAGAAAACAGTGTGTAATTTTTAAGTCATAAATCGAATGTGGCTTCTCGGAGATAAGCAAAAGAGCATTTAATTCTTTTTTTAAGGACTCAAAATAAGATACTAAACTAAATTAGAACACACATGACTAACACTTTCTTAGCTTCTAACATAAATAACAAAGCCTTTTATATAAAAATTATTTCAGTTTTAGTGTTCCACTGTTAAGGAATAATAAAAATAAACTTTAAAAAATACATTACCGGCCCCCAAATCAATAGTATTTATTATGGCAAACTGTTCAAAATACTCCAACAAAGTACTGCATCCTACTTAGAAAAGATTGCACAGAAAAAGAAGATACAATAAATACTTAAGGCTTTTGTGAGATATAAAATAAGGCTCAAAGAGTAGTGAAACCTGAGGTCTGTAGAGAGCTCGCCCTTCCTGTGGCTCTCAGACCTGTTCACTTCCATTCTCCTCGATCTCTTCCACTTTTAGTACAAAGTGCATCATACCTCCATTCTTATCAAAAAGCTCTAAAAGAAGGAAGGTATTACATCAGAGGGCCAAAAAGGGGCAGCCGTCATAAACAATCATAAAATATCTGTCAAATGCATTTGCTGAAGAGACAAATTTTTCTTTACAATGAAGTAACACTTACCACTTCCGCCAAGGCTGAAATGACTTTGCCCAGAGTTGTAAGAGACTTATTAATATTTGCTCCTTCCTAAAACCAATTCCAAACATAAAAGACTTGAGAATTTCTACAACTGCCACATCATATAGAATTAAATACAATTAGACATAGGCTAGCATTATTAGTTTATTTACCACCACAAATTCTAAAAACCTTTAATTTTCACTCTTCCCTTCCCTCCACTTGGTAACATGCCAAGACCACATGCCTAATTGCACAGTTCTGAAGTATTTTTGAGATGTTTATACTCCAAAAACTTACAGATGCAGCCTTCTTCCACAATTCACCAACATGAAATTTCTGCTCTTGCTAGGCATCTCTCTAGAGGAGTTCATGCTTGGTCTCACATGTGGATCTTGTGGATCCTTTTTTCCCACTACTGTCCCTTACTTTCATCTGTTCCCTCAAAATACAATTCAGCTCTCACCATGAAGTTCTCCTTAATTATTATGTTATACTAGAGGCCTGGTGCACAAAATTCATGCACAGGTGCAGTCACTAGGCCTGGCCAGCAATCAAGGCCGAGGCAATTGGAGCCTGCCAGCTTGGGGGAGAGGCAGGATACGGGAGGTTGGTCACTGACCAAGAGGATGGAGCAGGCCCTCAGCCCCCTGGGAAAGGGGCCCTGTCCATCACCACTCACCCCCAGTTCCCTGTCCCAGCCCAGGGCCCAAAAGCCCTGGTTGGATCAAGAGAGGAGGCAACGGTCACCGGGCCAGGCACAGAAGGAATGGATGCCCAATGCTGGCGCCCCACCACCACGCGGTTCCCGGCCTCTCCCCCTCCTCCTCATTTTGTCACCATGCCACCACCACTGCGTGTGGGCAGCAGGCCAATCAGGGCCTGCGGACAAGGGGAAGGACAGGGAACAGGAGGTTTGGACCCCTGGGAAAGGGGCTGCATCTACCACCATTCACCTGGTTCCCTGTCCCAGCCCGGGGTCTGGCCCTGATTGGGGGGAGTTACCACAGGAAGTTGGCCAGATAGGGAAGGCTGGCTGTGGGAGCACACTGTGTTGAGCATTGGCCCCCTGGTGGTCAGTGCGTGTCACAGCAACCAGTCATTACATTCGCTTAGGCTTTTATATATACAGATAACTTTTCTTTGAAGTTATAGAGTAGAATTGGCAAAATTTCTTTTAAAGGTTTTGTGGTCTCTGTCACAACTTCTCAACCCTACCACTGTAGCATGAAAGCAGCCACAGATAATATATAAATAGATGCCACTGTGCTCTAATAAAATCTCATTTACAAAAATAGTCAGTGGGCCAGATATGGCTACCCATGTTATAGAACAATTATTGACTAGACCATTTGTTTGACAAAAAAAAAAAAAAAATACCTTTAATCGAGTCCCTTTGGCACCAGTTGAGTCAGCTCGTTCACTTCCTGCTAGATCCACCAAGCTGATTTTACTGACCTGTTAAAGAACAATAACATATTGGCAATTCAAAAATAAGCCAAGTAGAAGTAGAAAGCATTTAGAGGCAGGAAACTGAAAGATTAAGGAAAGGAGAAGACTAAAAATATTGATTAGGACTTATCCTATCTAATAAAAGAGTAATGTGCAAATTGACCGTACCTTTGCTACACCCACAAGCCACTCCCACAAGCCAACCAGAGCAAATATGCAAATTAACCCAACCAAGATGGCAGTTAATTTGCATATCCATACAAAGACGTAGAAGGAAGCCAAGTACTGCAGAAGGGAGCAAAGCTGTGAAGAAGTAAGCAAGCGGGGCCGGGGAGAAGGGACAGAGCAAGGCAGAGGAGATGAGAGGAAGCGAGGCAGCAGAGAAGGAAGTGAGGCAGCGGAGACGGGAGTGAGCAAGGCAGCAGAGACAGGAGAGAGCGAGGTAGTAAAAAAGGAATGAGGCAGCGGAGGAGGGAGCTTTGCTCTATTTTTGTACGAATCTTCCTGCAACGGGTCTCTAGTATATGACATAAGATGACAAAGTCAACATGTACTTTTTATCAATTTTTAAAGAGATACAGAAAGATCACAGCAATTATCTTGGTTCATGACATCATATTTTACAATGATGTCATAAAAATATGTAAAACTCTGCAGCCACTATGGAAAACAGTATGAAAGTTCCTCAAAAAATTAAAAATAGAACTGCCATATGATCCCAGAAATTCCAGTTCTGCATATTTATCCAAAAAAAATGAAAACACTAACTCAAAAAGATATATGCAATCCCAACATTCATTGCAGCATTAATAGCCAAGATAATGAAACAACCTCAGTATCCATTGATAGATGAGTAAATACAGAAAGTGCGGTACATATATAAAATGATATATTATCTGGTCATAAAAAAAGAATGAAATCTTGCCCTCTATGATAATATGGAAGGACCCTGAGGGCATTATGTTAAGTTAAATAAGTTCCACAAAGAAAGATAAATACTGTGTGATCTCACTTATAGTTGGAATCTTGGGGGTGAGGGGGAGCTCACAGATACAGAGGACAGACAGGTGACTGCCAGAAGCAAGGAGTTGGGGGTGAGGGGAGAGGACGAAAAATGGGCCAAGGGGACCAAAAGGTACAAACTTCCAGTTATTAAATAAGTAAGTCATGGGATGAGATGTAATAGTATGGTGACTATAGTTAATAATACTGTATTGCATGTTTGAAAGTTGCTAAGAGTAGATTTTAAAAGTTCTCAGTGTGAGAAAAAAATTCTGTAGCTATATATAGCGAAGGTTGTTAATTAGACTTATTGTGGTGATCATTTCACAATATATACAAATATCAACTCATTATTGTGTACACCTGAAATATAATGTATAACAATTATGTTATACACCTCAGTAAAATGGTAAAAGCAGAGAAATGTATAAAACTCATTGACCCATTAAATGGCCTTAAAATGAAGCTCCCAGCCCTGGCCTGTGGCTCAGCTGGTTGAGAGCCATCCTGTGAACCAAAAGGGGGGAGGTGAGATTCCCAAGCAGGGCACATACCTAGGTTTTAGGTTCAATCCCCATGGGGATAAGTACGGGAGGCAGCCAATCCATTTCTCCTTCACATTAATGTGTTTTTTTCCCTCTCTCTCTCAAATCAATTTAAAACCCAAAAAAACTTATCGTTGCCTTTCCGGCGGGGCCCAGTGGCTGAGCGTCAACCTGTGAGCCAGGAGGTCACGGTTCGATTCCCGGTCCGGGCACCGCCCCGGCGCGGGCTCCAGCTCCGGCGTGGGCACCGCCCCGGCGTGGGCACCGCCCCGGCGCGGGCTCCAGCCCCGGCGCGGGCCGCGCAAGAGGAGCCGATCAATGACTCTCCCATCACTGATGTTTCTATTTCTTGCTCCCTTTCCCCTTCCTCTCTGAAATCAATAAAGAATACATTAAAAAATAAACAAACATATCCTCAAGTGAGGATTTTAAAAATTAAGTAAATAAAAATTTAAAAATGAAGTTTCCTGAAACTGGAACTGTCAAATACTGATGATGGGGATATAAAATGATATGTTTCATTATGTCATTTTGCAATGAAAAACAGAAAACTCTTTAGCAGATTCTTAAGAAGCTCAAACATACACTTATAAGATTCAACCATCCTACTTCAAGGTGTAAACCAAGAGAAACAAAAACAAACATCCACACAAAGACTTGTACACATATGTGAACAGCATCTTCATTTGTAAGATAAAAAACTGGACACAATTTAAATGCCCATCAACAAATGAATTAATGAACAAACTATAACATGTCATCTGTGTAATGGAATAATAATAATCAGCATGAAAGAGTGAACTATGGATACACACAGCAAAATCGTTATGTTAAGGAAAGAAACCAGACAAAAAATACTATACTATATTATTCCTGGAAAATGTAAATTCATCTGTACTGACAGGAAGCAGGTCAGGGATTCCCCGAGAATGGGGGTGAAAGGCGGGATGTAGTTAGATTACAAAGGAGCATGAGGCAGCTTTTCGGGGTACTAGATACCTAGTTGCAGTATTGCTTTCACAGGTGTATACATATACGATCCAGATTTATACTTTAAATATATGTTTTATTGTACTTCAATAATACATCAATAAAGTTTTTTTAAAATGCTTCAGGAAAGTGTAGACAAAAGTATCTAAAATGGATTATCATGGAGGCTGTGGTTATGGGATTAACGTTACTATTTTTATGGATTTGCCATCGTATAAAAGAAAAGAAAATGCTTTCATGTAAGGTGTTCCTTGTGCACATCAGGTGGACGCTGACCACTATGCAGCATTAATACTGTAACCTGTGGCTAAACAGTGTCAAGTTATTTGATAATCCATATGAAAGATTATATCCTTAAAAATATTTTTCACTAAAGACAAAAGGTAATTCTAGTTCTTAGTGATACTAGTTCATTAGGTACTAAGTTTATAAGCAAAGGATCTTTTATAACTGCTAGTACAATAACTCTAACTTCAGATTTTAAAACCCAGCTGCATGCTATGTAGGAATATAAGCAGAGTAGAATTCAACATAAACTTATTATTATCAATAATGACAATAAAATTAACATTTATTAAGTGGTCACTATGTGCCAAGCACTATTATGTGTGCTTAACCTGTACTACTACTTAACCCTTTTAACAACCCTATGAGGTTGGGGAAACTGAGGCACAAAGAGGTTAAGTAACTTGCCCAAGGCAACACTGACAGGTGGCAGAGCCAGCATCTAAAGCAAGCAGTTTCGTTCCCAAGTCTATATATGTAACCACTGAAGAAGAGGAGAAATTAACAAGCACAGGCATTTGAAGAACATCACAATGGCTATACAGTTATTTACTTTCCAAAAAGAAAATACATCCTGTCTGCTTCATGGTTTGCTTCAACATTAATCCCGCAGCCACATTAGCGGGGCTGTAGAAAATGAAATGCACACACCAAAGAAGCTAATACGGTAATGAAGAGGTTCCAGTCAGGAAGAAGAAGAGGGAGGATTTTCTTCCCTCAGAACTACTTCATTAACTCCCTTGCAAGAGAAGGTTTGGAGAGCCAAAGTCTTCGATTGTTTTTCCTTAACCCCATTTTCTCTTCTGCAATTTCACTCAGGGACCCAGACTTCAAACTGGCTTAGAGAGGAATGGAGATGATACGCAAAAGGTATAAAATGCCCTCCAGTAAGTAAAAATCCCTTCGAGGAAAATGCAGAGGCTAGCTAGGACTCCGGAACCCCCGCTGTGCACGCCCCAAGCCCGGAGAGGAAAATGCAGAGGCTAGCTAGGACTCCGGAACCCCCGCTGTGCACGCCCCAAGCCCGGAGGGGAAGCTCTCCTACCTTCTCGGTGGAAAGGTTGGTCTCAGCGTCATGCTTCTTCTGGGTGAAAACGATCGTGAACACAGCATGGGAGCGGCTGCTGGTCTCATTCATGTTGGTAGCCGCCACTGTCCTGAAGCCACAAAAAGGGGACCATGTGACAATGGAATTCTTAGACGTCAGTTAAAAGGGACGGAGGTTCCACATAACAGGCATAACAATCACAAGCAACTTGAATTCAAAGACTGCAAGACTGTCACCCAAAATGCTCTCAGTACACTGTATTTGCGAGGCTATCAAGTTACCCTCAGAGTCATTTTTCATACTCCAGGTGTCCCTTTTGGAAACCACCGAGGCATATAATTTTTATTAGGCGTTCATTTATTCCAGGATCGATTACTGCCATAGGCATGTGACGAGCAGTATTTCGGTATAACTAGACCAAAATCTAGTAGTAAAACTTACCCACGGCTCTCGTGTAGCCCCGCAGTGCATGGTTTCGATGGGAGACAGATACCAAATGTGCTGGAGCCCTCGCTTCCCCAGCACGGCCAGAGGCCAGAGGACTCCACAGTAACAACTTCCAGAACCTCAAAGGGCCTCAGGACGTGCCAAAGGCCTCGGCCGTGGTCCGCTCTCTGCCGTACCTGGCTTTGTTCCCAGCGTCCATGAGGTCAGCGATGTCCGTGTAGGAAGTGACGGCCAGCTTTGACAGGTCCTCCACATACGGGCCGAGAAGTGGGTGTTCACGTACACGCAGATTACCCTTGTTTTTTGGATTCAGCAAATCTCGCACTCTCTCACAGTAAATCTCCATGTAGCTCACCTAGAGACAAATTATTAACGAATGAGAACTCAGGGGGAAAAATCCTCTAATTAAAATATTTTTAAAAACTGATCAAAGTAATTAGGGGTCAGCAACCTTTACCAAGTGACATGCCATAGTTCCCGTCCCTTTCATTCTATGAACTATATGCGCAGAGTAGGTCAGAAGCAGCCTCTGACTTGCCCGGAAAGGGAAAGGCGGTAAATAGGCTATCTTAGCACACAGTGCCGGCCACGTGTCTTCAGCAGAAAAAAGTATCATTTTTAACAGCAACTTATCAGTTGTCGATATTTTTTTAAAATGTTTGCCACTCGCTGAAAGCTTGGAAACAATATCTCTATTAGTGTCAAGACTAAGGAACTGTATCAATCTTCCAGAGCATTAAGACAAGAGACCAGCAACTCTGACACCAGTATTTTCAGACTGGCCACAGTGTGACTGATTACGGAAGCAAGAGGGAGTCTGTCTATCCGCAGGGGAAGGACTGGTCAGCACAGAATCCAATTGCAGGGCAGGACCTAGCCAGTCTCACCGGCGAAGAAGCCTCAGACAATGTGCTGACGCAGGACCGTTCCTGTCATGGAGATGAATGTGTTAGGCCAGGGGTCGGCAAACTCATTACTCAAATATCAACAGGACAACGATTGACATTTCTTCTGGAGAGCCAAATTTTTTAAACTTAAACTTCTTCTAATGCCACTTCTTCAACATAGACTTGCCCAGGCCGTGGTATTTTGTGGAAGAGCCACACTCAAGGGGCTAAAGAGCCATGTGTGGCTCGAGAGCCACGATTTGCCGACCACTGTGTTAGGCTATCATTTCTTCACCTGAAGCAATGAAGCACCTATCTAATCAACTCCTCTCCCTCTAACTTCATGCTCACCAAAGACCACCAACAGAGGCCCGCCCACAGGGAGATCACACACCAATCGTGAGAGCCTGGTCTGTGAGGACAGGAAAGTAACACACCAATCCGCTGGTTTCTTCACATCAATCAAATGAGCTTCAGTCAAGAGTCTGCCTTTGAGGAAAGATGGTTTGATCCTAATGAACCTATAAGCTCAGATTTCTAAGCAAAAATGCTCTGAAGTTGGGTAAATTCAACCAGTTACCTAATTCTACAGCTTCCCTAAGAACCAGACACTCCGTATCACTGAGCTACTCAAGCACACAATGTAACTTCTGCATTTTTTCAACTTCAAATTTCTGCAGACACATTTTCAGAGTATCTCACTCAGATGGAACCTTATCTCTATTTCTATTGGCTTTTTCTTCTTTTTCAGTCTCAGATCTGTATTTTTATGCTGTATTTCAAAATCAGTTTAAAAAAAACTGAAGATGGTGAAAGATAAAGTAATTGATTTATTACGAGAGTAAAACAACAGGACAACAGATAATCTTTCTAGAAGCCGTTATCCAAGAGAGTGAGATGGTACTTCAATCATTCTCATGTACTTAACCTGAACATACAACCCTGACCCCCAGGAAGATATCACATGTTCTCAGAAAACTTGTCCCTTTTCACACGTGTATAAGGCTAAGGGCTCCCCAATAACCTGGTAAAGGCTGCTGTGCCCATTACTTAGTCTCTAATGTGCAAATCTATCTAAGCCACCACTGTTTATTTTACTTCTAAATAAACCTACATTACAGACCCCACTTGGCAAATTCGGTTCAGTAAGCACCAGGCATTTTCAGGTCGTTTTAGGTACTTGACATACATCCTATCTAATAAAAAAGAAACATGCAAATTGACCATATTTCACTATGGCCCAAAAGCCACGCCCAGCAGTCCATCTGGAGTGAATATGCAAATTAACCCAACCAAGGTGGTGGCTAATTTGCATATCCAGGCGCAGAGTGAAGACTGAAGGAAGCCAAGTGCTACAGAAGGGAGTGAAGCTGCAGAGAAGCAAGTGGGGTGGCAGAGACTGGAGGGAAGCAGGTGGAGGAGAAGGGAGGAAAGCAATGGAGCTGCAGAGAAGGGAGGGCAGCGGAGACCACCACAGGAAGCCCTACTGCAGGAATCTTCCTGCAACGGCCTCCAGTCAGTTAATAAAGCAGACAAAGATCCCTTCCCTCGTGAGCTTAGCTTATGATACTAGGAAGGGAGACTGAAAATAAACAAACATGAAAAATAAGTAAAATTATAAAATAGGTTAGACTATGGCAAGTACTATGGAGGAGGAGGGGAAAGACAGGGGAAGGGAGACCAGGAGTGCTGGGTGAAAGGCAAGTTTATAAAAGACTAGAGGCTCAGTGCACAAAATTCGTGGAATGGGGGGATCCCTCAGCCTGGCCTGCGCCTTCTCGCATGAGGAGCGGGCCTAAGTGGGCAGTCGGACATCCTTAGCACCGCTGCAGAGACCACCACTGCTGTGCTCGCCAGCCGTGAGCCCGCCTCAGGGCTTCTGGCTGAGCGGCGCTCCCCGTGGGAGCACACTGACCACCAGGGGCAGCTCCTGCATTGAGTGTGTGCTCCTAGTGGACAGTGTGAGTCACAGAGACCGTTCGTTCAGCCATTCAGTCAGTTTGCATATTAGCCTTTTATTATATAGGATCTTCAAGGCAAGCCTCAAAGAAACAGTAAGTATGAACAAAAGACTTGGAGGAGGTGGAAAACTTAGCCAAAAGATATCCAGGAAAAGACAGTTTCAGGCAGAAGGAAAAGTAAAAGCCTTGGAGTTAGGAACATTCCTGGTGTATTCCAGAAACAGCACAAAAATCCAGTGTGGCTGCAGCAGAACAAGTAAGAGAAAGGCAAGAAAGGAGCAGAGGTCCCATAAACGTAAGAAACCACTGTATCAACTGGGGATCTACACCGCAGTCCAAATAAGCCTATGAACGCAGACTAATATGAAAGAAAAGGGCTTTTTTATTACCCACAAGCTCAAAAAATTCTGTCATATGATTCAAAACAGAATAGTTATAGGATGAGACAAGAGGATTCAATGTAACAAAAAATATTTTTAGAGCAGCACATTCCCCTTTTGGTGTATAATGGTCAGAGGCAGAACTGTTTAAAACTTATCAATTTATGCAACACTTTATAGGTAAAGAAAAAACCCCCAAAGCATCTAAGTAGATCACCTAGACATTGTGTAATTCCTATAGATAATCAAACATATACATTTTTTTTAAATATAAAAAACTAGAGCTTGCTTTAAAAGCAGCTTAATTTCTCAGAACAGGCTCATCGTGTTAACAGAACACGATGTTATGGTGTCAGGTGGCAGTCTAGTTTCATTCTTCTGCGTGTGCTTTCCAGTTTTCCCAGCACCATTTATCGAAGAGACTTTCCTTTCTCCATTGTTATGATTTTGGCTTCTTTATAGAAAATTAGGGTCAGAACATTTTAAGAATATTAATGACTATAAAATTAACTACCAAAAAATGGGGAGGGTGTAAAATAATAGCTTCTTAAAGCACATACAAAAAAGGGGAAATGTTTATCAAAAAAACTAATATATATAAAGTAATTCTATAAACCTCTTCTTAAAGTGAAATCCATTGTAGGGTATACAATGGATGGAGACTAACTTTTCTAAGATTATAAGCAACTATAAGGGGGGGGAAGAGATTTGATTATATATGCCTGTCCAAAATCATTATTAATAATATAAAAGAGAAAGAGTTCACACAAATAATAAGAATAATAAAAACATTGCAATCCCAACATGTTAACCGACGTAGGCTTAAGATGTTCAACTACACTAATAAAGCAATTCAAATTTAATTAAGAGTGAGGAATTTTCCCTTATCAAACTGGCAAAGTTAAAAAATGAGAATACTAAATGTTCACGAAGGCACCCTTGGATGCTTACACTCTCTGATGGGGCTCTTTCTGAAATGCAAATGCATTTTTTTGACAATCAACACATATACAAAAGAAATCAATGAAATCAAAGCCAGTTTTATAAATAAGGATTTAATGAGAGCATTCTTCATTATAACAAAAACTTAGAAATAGCATAAAAGTACGAAACTGGGGCGGGGGGGTTAAGTGATCTGTAGCACAGTTATAATTTAAAAGCAGCAGTTGAGGCTATGGAGAATGGAGGCCTCTGGATTTAACCAATAGCTGCACTCACCTCTACAGAGTAGGACATTTCTTCATTACAGTTGTCATTGATTTTCTCAAACAGTTCCTCACACAACTACAGAAACAGAATGAGAGAGCGATGAAGAGCACGAATCAAAGAACCACTAAGTTACCCAGGACTGTTACACAGATTAGTACTATCCCTTTCCTCTCTTCCCCCCAAATTAATGGCATCAATAACAAAGGTGAATTCTCTGAGTGAAATAAAAGACAGTTTTACATACATTTTTCTTATCTATATAATCCCTCAACAACAGCATCTCAATAGAATGTTTCCTTAGGAAGAAAGCCACATTTAGAGGAAGGGGAGGAAATTATGTTTCTTACAGTGTTATATCATTGGCACATTTAATTTAGGTAAATTCAACTCTTCATATTATAATATAGTAACTAATTCTACTATCAAAATTATTATTGTAGCAGTTAACCTACTATTCAACTATATTTTGCACTTATATTACTGTGATATATAAATTTTATTATTATAAATTGTCAGTTACTACATACATTCAGACACATATACAGAGAGAGAATATATGCTATTAGGAAGGGATAAATGAAGGTATTTTCAAGAATCATTTTGACTACAAAAATTTCCCCTTTACCTCTGTTTTAAGACTCCAAACCTTTTACGAAAGGCTATTCTACTACACAGTGACATTTCTAACAGAAAACATTAATTTTGATAGATCAAAAAAATCATAATTTCATTCTCCCTACTCCTTGAATTTATTTAAAATGTGGTAAGTTTTTAAAAAGTTAACACAAATCTACTGAATTTTCATCTGCTATATATTTAGTATTAAGGAAATCAATATACATTTGGAAAACTAACTATTCATTTGTGATTTTCTAGAAGTCTAAGTAGAATTTAAAATTTATTATAAAAGGCAGTTTCTAGCCCTGACTAGTTTAGCTCAATGGATAGAGCGTTGGCCTGCGGACTGAAAGGTCCCAGGTTCGATTCCGGTCAAGGGCATGTACCTTGGTTGTGGGCACATTCCCAGTGGGGAGTATGCAGGAGGCAGCTGGTCGATGTTTCTCTCTCATCGATGTTTCTAACTCTCTATCCCTCACCCTTCCTCTCTGTAAAAAATCAGTAAAATATATTTTTAAAAAAGGCAGTTTCTAGCCCTGGCTGACGTGGTTAGTTGGTTCGAGGGTTGGCCTGCACACCACAGGGGCAAGGGCTTGATTCCCAGTCTAGGACACAGAGGGCCTGTGAAGGAGGCAACCAATTGGTGTGTCTTACACTGCTGTTTTCTCTCCCCTCTCGCCTTCCCTCCCTCCCTCTCTCTCTGAAAAAGCAATGGAAAAAGTATCCTCAGGTGAGGAGGATTAACAACAACAAAAATAGGCAGTTTCTAAATAATAATCACCTTAAAAAAATCCACACTTTTGGATTTTTATTAAAATAATATATTCCAGCCCTGGCTGGTTTGGCTCAATGGATGGAGTGTCAGCCTGTGGACTGAAAGGTCCCAGGTTCAATTCCAGTCAAGGGCATGTACCTTGGTTGTGAGCACATCCCCAGTAGGGGGTTGTGCAGGAGGCAGCTGATCGATGTTTCTCTCTCATCAATGTTTCTAACTCTTTATCCTTCTCCCTTTCTCTCTGTAAAAAATCAATAAAATATATTTTTAAAATAATAATTTTAAAAAAAAACAGATTCTTAAGGGGTGATCTATATACGGAGCTTTAAAAACAGTCACACAACAACATTCATTAAGTGTCTCCAGGATTCAGAACAGAGCTTATTACATACTATCTCTTTTTGAAGAAGCTGGTAACATTGTTCAAAAGATAAAATAACATAACATTGGATACACAGCAAAACCTTTACAAAAAATCAACTTTCCCACCTTTAAAGTAGACAGGTATATATGTCAGTCTCCTCCACTAATCTGTTAGCTCCTCTGGGGGAAAGGGAGAGGTGGTTTACCTTCATGCCTAGTATGACAGTCCCTGAATAAACATTTGCTAAATAAAGATGATTGCTAAAGCCACTGAAGACTAAGAGTAAGGAGGAGCAGCGAGTCTCGCTGTTTTTCGTTCTCACCTGTGGAATGATGCCAGCCTGGCTTTCCTCTTGTTTGCCCATCATCGTGTAAGACTTGCCAGCGCCAGTCTGCCCATAGGCAAAAATGCAGACATTGTATCCCTCAAAGGCATGTAACAGCATCTCCTTCCCAATGTCATTGTACACGCGGTTCTGAGATGCAAAACAGGGGTCTTCAGGCTGTCAGGATTAAAAGGAGAAATAAATGACATTTTATTCATATTCTTTCCTATGCTTATTTGATTGCTGCACTAATAAAGGCAAGGGCTTTGACTCAGACTAATCACCTAAAACACATATTTTTATGTTTCCCCTACATGTTGTTTACCTTTCTCATTTCATATGCACGCACGCACTGTTAGAGTTATCCATTATCCAGGTCAGCCATACGTAACAATAGCTACAGGAAATTTTCTGACATGAATACAGTTCATTTTCCATCACTTTACAAATATCATTCTTGCATTCATAGGGAGCTCCAAGAAAATTTTCTTAAGAGGAAATGGGACTAAAAAGATCAAAGGTCAAGTCCACGTATAAAAATACTTTTTGAACCTGTTACTGGTAGTATATCTCAAACCAGCTTTCAGTGAAGAAAGTTCCCAACCCCATGTCTAGACTCCCCTGCCAATTGGGTTTGTCAGTGAAGTCCTACAGGTTGGCGACCGCTGGTTTAAGGGAACCTTTGGAGCAGGGGGTCCAACCGGTGGGGTCCGCGGACCATGGTGGTCCTGGAGGCCCAAGAGGTTGGCGACCGCTGGTTTAAAGCATCTCCTTTCCCAACACAAAGCAGGAAATATAAAGAACTAAAGAAGAACAAGGAGATGCAGACGCAAACTCTAGTTGAGGAAAAAGCCCTAGAAGCCAGCAAGACTGAGGGCTCTGTGCTGAGTAAGGACACTGGGAAGGGCCTCCCTCTCCATTTTCCCAGATGTCGGTAACTCTGCTTTTCTTGTTGGACCTGGAGGCTCTTTGGAAACACGTTAAGAAGCCCTCACGCCCTGCTCCTCGGCAGCACCACGAGTGTACTCACCGAGGTGTGGGACCAGTAGGAGTAGTCGAAGCTGAAGGACTTGGGAGCTTCCTTGGGGTTCTTTGGGTTAACAATACCTAGAGGATGAAAATGTTTTGGTTTTATAAGTCACTCGGTTACATGTTCTCTAGGTCAACATGACGTTATATGGTAAATTCAAAACATCCAAACCAGGAAATTACTGCTGACTCTAAATAGGGCACGCAAAAACAAAAATAATCCCATTTTTAATAGATGATCGACATATATAATTTGAAAATAATCAGACAGTAACATTCACTAAGTGTCACCAGGCTCCAGAACAGAGCCTGGTAGACAGCAGGTGCTCATCAAATAGTTTATGGCTGAATCCGAGGTAAGAAAGCGGCCAAAATCTGGAAATGCGCCACAATGTTATTCAAGGTGCTTCGTAAGGCTTCAAATATTTCAACACATCAGAAATAAAAATTAGAAAATTACTGAATCCATCTAGCCACTATGTGAAACAAACTCTCCTTAAAGCTCTATCTACTTCAGAAAAGCTTTTGGTAATAAAGCATTCATTGAAAAGATAACCTTATTTCTGAAATCCACAGCTGATAACTAAGACGTAAGTGATCACACATGTATGTGTGTACCTTTGTGTATAGGAGTGTGTGCAGTGGAGTCACTAAACCTTCTGTGGAATGTTTTTCCGGCAAAATTACCTCCTGACTGAAAAGCACGAAGTCTCACTGCCCATATTGACGGCGATGTGCACGGGGTCAGTCCTGCCACAGGTCAGTTCAGGGACTGACCGCCGAGGCTCAGCCCCTCCCCCGCCTCACACACACAGCGCTGGCTCCTCAGACTCCACACGGAATGGAACGCTTGTAACAGGTGCTCCTGAAACCTCCTCAAAGACCGGACATCTACCCCAGCCTGCTTCTCCAGGGCAGGCCGCACTGGGGGGTCAGTGCGATCAGGACTCAAAAATAAATCTGACCAGAGCAGCTGCTGCTCAGGACACAAATAGCAACAGTTGCTACGGTGCTTAGTTCCCCCTCCCTCTCCCTCCCCCCCCCCCCTCTCTCTCTCTCTCTCTCTCTCTCTCTCTCTCGCTGGATTCCACCGGGTACGGCCGCACTGACGCCCCAGCCTCGCACGCTCAGAGAGTATTACTAAGGCTCACACTGCACACAGTCATGTGACAGGCAGACATGGTTCCAGAAAGAACATCTCCCCCCACACGAATGAACTTAAACAAAGAAGAAGTTTCTAAACAAAAGACATTACATATAATATTTAAGTAACAGCCAGCATTCATGGAGCACTTCCCCCAAGCTGTAAGTACTTTCTATGCACTAACCTATTTAATCCCCCAACCACTCAATAAGGCAGATGCTTAGTTGTCCCCATTGAGTAGATAAACTATCACAAAGAGGTTTGTGTAACTTACCCAAGGCTACACCTGGCTAGTGCCAATCCCGGATGCAAACTTAGAGAGTTTGGTTCCAGAGCCCATTCTGAGCCAAAATACTCATCATTTAAATGCTTATTCCCTGCATGCAGCCATTGCCAGGAAGGCATCTTTCATGAATATGCACACATGTGTGTATGAGTATGCACAGATATTATGACGGTCCCCTAAAAGTGTACCACAGGCATTACTACTCTTCTTACCCCCTTAAAACTAGGAACTTAGTGATCGTAGTTCCTAAAACATGAAAGACCACATACAGACTCTGCCAAGCAAAAAGGAAGTTCGTGCCTGGCTGCGGGAACCACACTGCAGGTTGCAGTGGCTCAGGAATGAGGACATGCCGAGATGAGACATAGGTTATGACTTCTGTAGTCTTCACCATTAAACAACAACACCAAAACCAAAGGTTAAAACAAGCAGTTCTAACCTTTAGGAAATCTGCCATTATAAATCTTTTAAGAATGTTTCATCAAGTCTTTTGTTTGCTTACTTTTGTTAATCCTCACGGGAGGATATTTTTCCCATTGATGTTTTAGGGAGGGTGGAGTGAAGACAAAGAGAAACATGGACGTGAGAGAAACACATCCATGGGTTGCTTCCTGCATGCGCCCAACCAGGGCCCGGGCCGGGGAGGAGCCTGAAACCACGGGACGTGCCCGTGACTGGAATTGAACCCGGGACCCTTTGGTCCACAGGCCAATGCTCTATCCACTGAGCCAAACAGGCTAGGGCTCAGTGAGTCTTTTCGTTGGTACCAATTCTGCCAAGAACAACTTAAGAAAGGTCTAGTTTTCAGATCTTACCCCTTTGTTCTCTTTTCCCTGGTGAAGAAAAAGAAAAACTGTACCGGTAAGTAATTTCCTTGATACACACAAAATCCTTTTCCTCAACATTCACTCCTCCCGGATCTTTGAAACTTCTGAAACTAATAAATGTTCCTAGCTTTCAGCTTTGACACCAAGCTGCTTTTTATTTTTTATTTTTTTAAAATATATTTTATTGATTTTTTACAGAGCGGAAGGGAGAGGGAAAGTCAGAAACATCGATGAGAGAGAGACATAGATCAGCTGCCTCTTGCACGCCCCCTACCGGGGATGTGTCCGCAGCCAAGGTACATGCCCTTGTCCTGAATCGAACCCAGGACCCTTCAGTCCGCAGGCCGACGCTCTATCCACTGAGCCACACCGATCTCGGCCCAAGCTGCTTTTTAAACAAAACCCTCTTTAAAAACGTAAGTAAATGAAAACATAATTTTAAAGTTATGACATAGTGGTTATGTCAGCCTGGCTGGTGGGGCTTCCGGCTGAGCGCCAACCTGTGAACCAGGAGGCCGCAATCAGGCCCATGCCCGGTGCCCGCCGATCTCCGGGCGGGTGTGCAGGGGGCAGCCAGCCAATCAAGGCTTCTCTTCCATCACTGACACGCCTAGCTCTCTCTCCCTCTCCCTTCCTCTCTGATCAATAAAAATACATTTTTAAAAAGCAGGACTAGCCGAAACCGGTGTGGCTCAGTGGACAGGGCGTCGGCCTGCGGACTGAAGGGTCCCGGGTTCGATTCCGGTCAAGGGCATGTACCTTGGTTGCAGGCACATCCCCAGTGGGGGGCGTGCAAGAGGCAGCTGATCGATGTTCCTCTCTCTCATCGATGTTTCTGACTTTCTATCCCTCTCCCTTCCTCTCTGTGAAAAATCAATAAAATATATATATTTTTTAAAAGCAGGACTAAATTTACCCAAAATATTAAATTTTTTTTTAATTCCTAAAAATATTCTTTAAGACACCTCAGAACAATGCAAAATTCAATATCGTTGTTACCTGTTTTAAGGGGAAAGTGTAAGCAGAAAGCCTTGGAACGTATGGGTAATTTCTATGTTAGGTTGGGTAGTAGTTATAGTATTCTTTGTATTTATATATACACTAGAGACCCAGTTCATGAAATTTGTGCACGGGGGCGGGGGGAGTCCCCTCAGCCCAGCCTGCACCCTCTCCAAGCCGGGACCCCTTTGGGGATGTCTGACATCCCTCTCACAATCCTGGGCCACTGCCTCCTAATCGTTCACCTGCCTGCCTGCCTGGTCGCCCCTAATTGCCCCACCAGCCTGATAGCCCCTCACTGCCTCTGATGGCCTGATTGCCCCTAACTGCCCTCCCTGCTGGCCTGGTCACCCCCAGCTGCCCCCCACTGCCTGCCAGGTCACCCCCAACTGTCCTGTTACCCCCCCACACCGGCCTGGTCACACCTTACTGCCCCCCTGTTGGCCTGGTTGCCCCCAACTGTCTCCCCTACTGGCCTGGTTACCCCTCCCAGCCCCCCCACCGGCCTGGTCACCCCACCCAGCCTGCTGTTCAGCCGTGTGGCTGTCCCCCACCAACACCCCTGCCGGCCTGACCGCAGGCAGCCATCTTGTGAGCTGCATAATACCGTTTTATCATATGGGGTTGTACTGTCTTTAATATTTCCTGATAAAAGATTAAGAAACCCCAGAATTCTGCAGATGAAAAAGACTTATAAAAATATTAATGACAGCACTTGAAATAATCATAAGTCTACTATCACTTCCACGGACAATGAAGTCAATGTTTCCAAATGTGCCAAAGGATTTTCCTTTTCTAAAATATGTTTTTATTGATTTTAGAGAGAGAGGAAGGAAAGGGATATATAGAGAGAAATATCAATGATGAGAGAGAATAATTGATCAGGTGACTCTGCACATCCCCTCCTGGGGATCGAGCCTGAGAAACCTGGGGACTCAACCACTGAGCAACACCGGCAGGGCCCAACCGACTTTTCTCTCTGAATTAGAAACAGCTGAGATCTAACCCACTTCCTTCAACACAACTAGGAAATAGGATATTCCCAACCATTAATAAAAGAGGAGAGGGGGAAATGGCAGGGAAGGTGTGGGGGTTAGAGATCAACCAAAGGACTTGTATGTATACATATTAGCACAACCAATGGACACAGACACTGGGACAATGGGGGTTTGCCCTTGGGGTGGGGTTGGGGGGGCGGGATCAATGGGGAAAAAGGAGACATAGGTAAAACTTTAGACACTAAAAAAAAAGAGAGAGCGGAGAGGGGAGACAGTACATTTAATTAGAAAGGTTATACATTTTGAACTCAAAGGACCAGCATCAGTACCTATATATCGGTATCTTTTAATATTCTACACATACGGAAACAATAAAAATATATTTAGATTTTTTCAGTGTGATCTTGGGTATTGCTTTACTTTTATGTCCTCTTAAAAACTGAGATAATTCATGGGATTAAATATGTAAAGCACTATCCAAATGTTAATTTAATTTCCAATAAGAGGTATTCTACCATGATTTTTCTTTTTTTCAAATGAGTTCAAATGCATTCTATTTTTAGACGGCCTATATGATGCATTGTTCTTTTTTTTAATTCCATCATTTCCTTTTTTTTTTTTTTTTTACTTCTCTATTGACTTCAGAAAGGAAGGAAGAGGGAGAGAGAGATGGAAACATCAATAATGAGAGAGAATCGTGGCCCGGCTGCCTCCTGCACGCCCCGATGGAACCAAGTCTGCAACCTGGGCGTGTGCCCCTTTCCAGAATCGAATCCGAACCCCTCAGGCCAAAAGACGACACTATCCACTGAGCCAAATCGGTTATTCTAAAAACAATGCCTCTGCTCTAAATATATCAAGGTCGGAATAAATCAAGAGCTCGAGATAACATCAGTCCCATTGTCCCGATCCTCCTGTGCAGACGGAAGCGGCACCAGGTGCTCGCCTCAGCAGCACGTGACTAGGGTCGGAACGCGACAGCGAAGATTAGCATGTCCCCGGCACACAGGTGACACGCAATTTCATGAAGCGTTTCGTAGTTTTTAAAAAAGAAAAGAAAAGAAAAGCAGCAGCCATTCTGAAGACAGGTGACAGACCCAAACCGCCTAACTTGTTAACGGCTTCCGTTTCTGAGCCATCCTTAAAGGGAAGCCCGTTACGCCATCAGAGAGGCGTCACGCCATCCCGGAGCCTGCGAGCAGCCGCCGTCTGTCGTCACCAGTAAAGACCGGGAGGATCAGAGACGAGCGTGGATGTGTGCGATTTGTTCTGCAGCCAATCATAGAAGGATTTATTCTTCCATAAAAGGTTTTACTCTTTCTGATCTCTGTTCAAGCTCCCCTTTGACTGAGTTCCTGTCCTCTTTGACGTTTCTTGCGGCTTCTTCTGTGAAGCTGGTTCCCCGCCCGGCCGGCCGGGACGCCATCAGCCGGGCCGGTGATGCGGGGCTCCCGGCTCCCGTGCCCTCAGCCGCCATCACGGTTCGTAAAAACCTTCCACCCAGAGCCGTTCTCCGAGGTCGCCCACTCTCACGCCTCCAGTCGCACCATCGCTTTACAAATTGTACTGCACGGTGCCGAACCCTCTGTACCGCTCCTGAACCCTTTCTCGCTCCGGGACAAGAACCTGGATCGGGTTGGGGCCTCCCCTGACCTCCCCGGGTGCCCCCAGGATGGAAATGACCACTTTTCCTGCAAGGAACAGACTTTCTGAGGCCTGAATCCGAACATAACTCAAATTATTTTAAGTGCTATATACTTCATATTGCTTTATTTCCTACAAAACCACCTTTCCACACCACTTTGCAAATTTAAATCCCTTTTAAATTCCTCTGCACCTGAGGCTGCTTCCCCAAAGATTTCTCTTTATTCCAGACCTGGATTCCCTCCCACAGCAACTTTTCACAGATGATCTTGGAGTCGTATTTGTCTTTTTTCTCTAACCTTCCACCTCTTATCTACCCTGTCAGCTCCAATTTCAAATGTATCCCATGGCTTCTGACCATTACCATCACATCACCCCGGGCCAAGCCACCCTCTCTCAGCAGGATGATGAGGGCCAAGCCACCCTCTCTCAGCAGGATGGCTGCAATGCCTCCTGACTGGGCTCCCCGCCCCGCCCCGCCCCCGGCCCCGGCCCTGGAAGAGTCTAATCGCCACACTGCAGGCAGTGAGCTTTCTCAGACATCCTGGTCGAGGTCCTAGTGAAAACTTTTCAATGGCTTCGATCATACATCGAATAAAACCCCAGGAGGCTCTATAATGGCTCCATCTCCCACTCCCTCTCTGACCTTCTCCCCAAAGATTCACCGGTCACTCCAGGTCCATTGGGCTTCGTATTAAAGACACAGTGTAACGATCACGCAGGGACTCTCTTTACTGCTCTACCCGGAATGCTCTTCTCCCAGGCGCTGGCCCCTCCCTAACCTCATGCAGGTCTGAGAAGGGAACGCAGCAGCGCCAGGCAATGATGTGTAACAGGCATTTCTCAGTCCAGGGCTTCAGAGGAGACGCGCTGGACTGGAGGGTCAATGTCAGTCGGGGTCTACAGTGTTTTACCCACAGGAAAAAGAAAGCTATTAGAACTTTTAAAAAATCATGGCACCCACCCAAAGTCAAATCTTCTCTTGTCACCATGGATTAGAATCCCCTACTCCTCTCACCCCCTGGGTGGTGGGCATACGGTGCAATACACAAATATTGTAAGACAGAAACCCCCACCGGGATCTGTATGTTCACACTGACCAATGTCGCCCCAATTTAATAAATATTAAAACAAACAAAAATTCTACATTGCAATGGCATCCACTAGACAAGTCCATTTTCCTGCTCTTCTGCCTCGCCTTCAGGAGTCCCTGTGCCGTCTGTGCTTTTACTCTCCAAGTCCCCTGTTTGAACTGTTTCCACGCTAATAATCTTTCTAAAGAAATAGCGGTTGTAAAAAAAAAAAATCTCAAGGTCCTATTTTAAGAAAGGAAAAGTTAAACAGCACTTTCATTCATTGGACACATTCACCGAGCACATTTATTCAGTATAAACTTTGCACCCGGCACTGTGCTGGGGACACAATGGCAAGCGAAAGAGCTATTTCCACCCTTCTGGAGTGGCTAGCCAATGGAGGAGACAGACCTGTAATCACACAAAATACAGAGTTAGGAGACAAAAGGAGAGAGCAGGGTGTTATTTCAAATAAGAGTGGGCAGGCTGCCACCTCTGAGAAGGGGATATTTAGGCAGGGACCTGAATGACATTGGAGGAACAGGTGTGACCACCAGTGTAAGCAAAGGGGTAGACACTGACCAAGTGTGAAACCACACAGCTGGCCCGAGGCCACATTCCTTGTGGCCCGTGTGCGGGTTGTGTGGTTCTTCTTCTTCTTTCTTTTTTTTAATCTAAAAGTGATAGAAGCCCAGGAAGGACTTTAAGCAGAGGGGGTGACATAATCTAATTTACTTTTCCAAACTACGACTGACTACTGCACAGGGACAAGAGCAGGAAGAGAGAAGCAGGAGGCTACTGCAGTACTGACTTCAATAAGAGTAAAAATGATAAAAAGTAACTAAATCCAAGAGAGCTTATGAAGGCAGAGATGACAGGACTCACTGATGAATCACAGTTGGCCTGGAAGAAAGAGATGGGAGGCAAAAGGGACCCCCAAACTAAGAGAATGAGTAAGAATGAAGGAAGAACCGCTTTGGATGGGTAGGGAGGAAAAATAAATATTCCTGTTGAAATACTTCTTAGGCTTTCAGAGTTATGTCAGCAGCTGGACATACAAGCCTCTAGTTCTATAGAGATCCAGGCCAGTCACCACCCTCAATGACATTTAAAGCCTTGAGCCGAGGGGGAGGGGAGGGAGAGGCTGGGGAAAGGTCAATGGGAGGGGGGAAAAAGGAAACATATGTACTACTATTTGTAATACTTTCAAGAATGAAAAAATAATAATAAAGCCTTGAAATGGGTAAAATCACTAGGGAGCCTGTCTTCCCTAGAGACAGAGAAGAGCTCAGAGCAGAGACCAAGACCTGGTTCGCACAGGAAGGCGAGGCAGAGGGAGAATGAAGGGCCTGCAGTAAGGGAGGCAATCAGAGAGCATGGGTACTGCGAGCGAAGAGGAGGCAATGTTTCACGCATGAAGTCAAGCTGTATTGGCTGCCGCCGTTACAATGCTTATTACCACAGCCAACCTCTGGATTCCCAGGGGAAGGAGTCTTTGTTCAGGCTGCTTCCTGACTTCCCCCAAAACTCGCTCTGCTCCCCCTCACCTCTGGCCCTTGCCTCCCTAACACTACTCAGACCTTGTCTAGTTCCAATGCTGTTTTCTCAAGTTTCCCTTCATACATCGGCAAGGCAGCCTCCAAACCGGAGATCTTACTGCATCTTTCCCCAAGGCCAAAGGGAAGATGGTCCCACCTTTATCCTCTCCCTACAACTTGCACAGCTTTCCCTTTCCATCCGCAAATGTTTTATTCCTCATGCTGCTACCGTCACTGCCTCGGGGCGCTGAGGAGTGAAGACCAGGACGGCATCGTCCATGGAAAGGCCCGCCTGCAGACCCTTAGCCAGGAGCGTCGGAAAGGCCTTTAACGGACTGCCACCGACGTGCCATGGGCTGGCATTTGCTGGTGGGCCACAGGACCATCTTCTCCTCTGCGGCGTCCCTTCAAGTCTAAATTAGCCTCACAACACTCATTAAGTCCCTTAATTTTACCCTTTTTTCCTTGCCTTCTTTCCTACTTGGTTACTTCAGCATACAGATGCAGAAATAATGTTTTAATTACTAACCATTAAAACACAAGGCAGTCAAAACAAAATTTGTACTTAAAAGCCGTTTATTCTCCAGAATAATTTTATCTAAATCTCGAAGTCTCTATGTAGCAATTACACTGTTGTTGGCAGGCTACTAAAGAATTTGCCTACAACTACAATTAACATATCAGTGTGGTAACACTGTAACTTTATATTAACTTCTCTCTCACAGCATGTGTGGGGTTTGTTAAAATCCCAGTGACATCTTCAGCAAACTTCCTCTTCCGAAATCTGCCCGTAGCCAAAATTAAGAACAACGGCACACAATGTACGTATTTTGGACACCATTTATATTCCAAAACCACAAAACCAAAACCCATAAGCGGCCCCTCCCTACTCAGAATAATGTATTTCCAGAAAAATAATAAAGTGGTAAAGCGTACTGCCATAAGGAGGATTTCAGCGAAAACCTATAATTCTAACATTTCTTAATTATTTAAAATAACAAACGTAGCCGAGACCGGTTTGGCTCAGTGGATAGAGCGTCGGCCTGTGGACTGAAAGGTCTCGGGTTCGATTCCGGCAAGGGCATGTACTTGGCTGCGGGCACATCCCCAGTGGGGGGCCTGCAGGAGGCAGCTGATCGATGTTTCTCTCTCATCGATGTTTCTGACTTTCTATCCTTCTCCCTTCCTCTTTGTGAAAAATCAATAAAATATATTTAAAAAATAATAAATAAAATAAAATAAGCACATCGGGCAACTAACAAGAGCAATCAGCGGATGTTGGTGGCGTGACCTTTTAAAGATGAACTCCAAAACATCTCATACACCTGAAAGAACATAACGTTACTGCGCTCGTCTCTATACACTGTAAAAACGCCAAGGCAACCGTTACAACCGGACGACCGGAGCAAACGGACCCGGCTGGCAGCCATGATGTGCACTGACTCGGACCTGCAGCTGGGGCCCTGAGAGTCCGAACCTGGTTCACCTGCAGCCCGGACCCGGCAGGCGGGAGGAGGGGGCCTAAGTCCGTGGGCAATCTGCCACGCCTTAGCTTGCCGCTGGGCCAGTCTCCCACAGTCCCTCCCTCCGGCAGACTGGCCCCCCGAATTGGCCCCGATCGCTGGCCAGGCCAAGGGACCTCGCCCGGGAAAAGGAGGGGAAACTGGCTAGAAGCTTCAGAAAGAGGGAGGAGGAGGCGATGTCATGGACTGGTGCCTCCTCCGGTCACTGGTACAGACAGGCCCTGGAACACCCATCTCTACTTGTGAGATTAAGACTGTGTGTGTTTTCCTTTGCTTTTAAAGTACTTTTTAAATTAAATATTTAGTAGGTATGTAGCAGATATAAAATATATGGAGAGTTTAAACAATAACAACAACAAGAAGCCTGGGCACTCCCCAGCCAGTTCCAGAACATAACTCTCACCCTGCAGTGATGACCCTCCCAGACCTCTCTGCCCACCATCCTCCCTGTGAAGCATGCTGAATTTTGTCATTATTACCTTACTTTTTCCCCCAGTTTTACCCCACACATGTGTTTATATGGGGTAAGGAATACAGGCCACAGCTTTGCTTGTTTTGAAATTTATATTAATACTAGAGGCCCGGTGCATGGAATTCGTACACAGGTAGGGTCCCCAGGCCTGGCTGGCAATCAGGCCAACATATGGGACAACCAGCAGGGCAACTGGGGGTGGAGGGGGGTGGGCGGAGTCCCTGCTGGCACCTGCCTTGGCTGGCCTGGGGGCCTGCGGGCTGGGGGCAGTCCTGCATTGAGCGTCTGCCCACTGGTGGTCAGTGCACTTCATAGCGACCCGTCGTTCCACCAGTCATTCCACCATTCGGTCGACTTGCATATTAGGCTTTTATCATATAGGAAAATACATGAGCATCCTTTACAACTTGTGAGGCTGTAGTTTATGTATGATTTCTGTGTGTGTGTGTGTATGTGTGTGTGTGTGTGCGGTGCAGTTATTCTCTTCTTTGCTATATTCTATAATATATATGTACCATGGAGTTCTGGTAAAATGGCAAAGTAGGTAAACACTGTGCTTGCCTCCTCCCAGGACCGCAGTTGTACCTGAAACCATTACAACTGAAATCCAGAACAATCGATGTGGATTGTTGAACTGAAGACTAGCTGGACAGAAGTCCTGAACTAAGGAGTAAGGAAGAAGCCACACTGAGACTGAATAAATAAGTAAAACATGACATGATTAATTTATCTAGTCCCTTGCTGATGGATACTGGGTTGTTTCTGGGTTGTTGCTGTTTTTGTTTTGTTTTGCTCTAAGAAAAATGAGTGCTTGCTAGCAGTTTAAATCTTCAGCAGTTTTAGTGACTCCCAGTGAACGCACTACTTGGTAGAGGTTATGAAGAGAAATATGACTGAGCATGAGTAAGATACACAGTTCACAGAATGACGCCCACAAAGGAGAGGCTAAAAGAAAGTAGACATCCCATCTTTCAGGTCAGAGCTCACGGTTGGAGGTGGACAAGTAGTAGCTGAAGAGCTGGGTTTATCCTACCTCTCCAGCCACACCGTGAAGCACTTGGGTGCTATGTGCAAGGCACACTTTGGTCTGATCTAACTATAATTATATCATTAGCCCTGGCTTATCCCAGAAAAGACTGATGGAGATCTCATTCTGATTCAAGGCTAGTGCCTCTTAACCCTTTCGGGGGACACAGATCTCTAAAAATGTAATGGAAGTGAATACTCCCTCCCAAAGAAAATGCGTAAGACATTTTTTCATTTGTCTTTTTATTTTGCATATAATTTCAAGGGACCATCTTGACAGACATTCAGAAGTCTATTCACAGGCCCCCAAAAAAGAAACCAAACTAAGATGCATGTGAGAATTAGGTAATACTAATTGAGAGGAAAAAAATATCTAAAGACTTAAAGATCAGAATACAAAATTCTAACCACTTAACCAAATAGAAACAAAGTTAATCAAAATGCAGCAGGCCACTGTGGGAAGGAGTTAACTAGACAATAAAAAATGCTGCCTAAGTGGGAGAAACTTGAAATATAATAGGACATTATTAAACCTTAAGTCCAATGTTTCTTTTTTTTTTTAAAAAAAAGCTATTAATACTTTCTAAACATAGCAAGCGATCACTTAAAATCTCTCATTTAAAAAGCATCTGGATTACATATTAGTCAAATTACTAATAAATAGCCATGTTAAAAAAAAAAAGAGTAGAAATAGAAAATATTAGTAGAAAACCGAAAATGCCAAAAATCCCACAGGAAAAAGATTCTGATACAATGATAACTAGCTTTCCAAGAACAAACACCTTTCAAGGAACCACAATTACTCCAAGCCCTGGGCCATGACAAAGCAGGTATTTAGCTAGAAAACTAGCCCTACTTTCTCCAAGGCCAATTCAGCGAAAGCATTTTTGTTCCAGGAGATTAGTGGTCATTTAAAAGCCAAATCTCTCCTGCTGAACACTTACACGCAAGAAGCAATCCACTGGAGCAGATGAAGGTGGAGAGGCCTGTCTCTAGTCATAGCACAGTTCTAATAAGCTACAATCCAGAAAATTTCCCCAAACTTACTGGATGTTTATTGTACAATTCTATTTATTCCTCAAGGTCTCTAAAATGCCCTATCATCTATGAATCTTACATGTGTCCTTTGCCAAACTCACGTTTGCACTTTTTAAAAATCCTTTTTTATGGCGATTATCACTTTCATCACCTTTACTTTGTACTAAGGTTATTATCTTAACTCTCCTACCTCCGATTAAAAACTCCTTGAGGGCGAAGTCCTATGGTACATACAATCCTGTAATCCCTACAGGCACACAGCATTATAGACTCTCAAAGAGGAAGGGAAAGAAAGAAGAGCAGGGCAGAGCAAAGCCACTCAGCCTGTAGTCCAGAAAAGTTTTGGACAAATTATGATGGAAAAACCATTGGTAGTTTAGCACCTTGCTTAAGATAGTCCACTGACTGGTTTACATAGTATTAGTACAATATATCTAGACCTACTTTAACCAAATGATTAATTACTTTTAATAATAAAAAAAACAGTGCTAGCCGGTTTGGCTCAGTGGATAGAGCATTGGCTTGTGGACAGAAGGTCCTGGGTTCAATTCCAGTCAAGGGCACATAGCCAGGTTGTGGGTTCGATCCCCCGTAGGGGATGTGCAGGAGGCAGCCAATCAATGATTCCCTCTCATCATTGATGTTTCTATTTCTTTCTCTCTCTCTGAAATCAATAAAGATATATTTTCTAAAAAGACATATCAGTATTTTCAGTGGTTCTGGAAAGATTTTTTATGAGTTATAAGCAAGAATGGGTACATAAGACATAGCCTCGCAAATTCTAAATTTTATGGCCTTATCCTAAAAAGGTAGTCAACCAGAAATCTTATTTTCTTCTCTAGTTTGTTATCTACCACAAGTGAAAACATGAAATCTTTCATCCAGAGTGAATAACATATTTGGGTAATTTTACTTTTGCACCCTAAATTGACGTTATTTTCTATATAATCAAAATAAGGTAAAAAAGAGAGCTATGTATCTTTAAAAAGTGAGATCTAACACCTTTTTTTAAAATTAGTCATCAATAATCTCTCAATGAGCTTTTAATCCATCTGATTTAAAAAAAAACAAAAAACACAGCAGTCAGAAAGTCAAGCAGACCCAGACCACTTCTCATAACTACCCAGAACTAAAGAAATTTTACCATATACTCTAATAATTTTATTCTCCTGGACAGGCAATGAATTACTCTTCTTTCATAGTCTATGAGAAGCCCAGTGCATGGGGGGTAGGGGGGAGTGGTTGTCCCTCAGCCCAGCCTGCACTCTCTCCAACAATCCCTCTAACAATCCAGGACTGCTGGCTCCCACCTGCTTGCCTGCCTGACTGCCCCTAACTGCTTCTGCCGCCAGCCTGATTACCCCCTAACCACTTCTCTGCCAGCCTAATCAATGCCTAACTGATCCCCTGACAGTCTGATTGCCCCCAACTGGCCTCCCTAGCTGGCCTGATTGCCCACATCTGCCCTCCCCTATTGGTCATCTTGTAGCGGTCATCTTGTGTCCGCATAGGGGCGGCCATTTTGTGTTGGAGTGATGGTCAATTTGCATATTACCTCTTTATTATATAGAAGGATAGTCTTTCATGCTAACGTCACTCATATGTGGAATCTAATGAACAAAATAAGCTGATGAACAAATAGATCCAGAGACACAGAAGTATAAAACAGACTGCAGACTCTGAGGGAAGGAAGGGGAGAGTGGGGGTGGGGGAGGGTGTGATGATCAACCAAAGAATTTGTCTACACTAATAAAAGAGAAACATGCAAATTGACTGTCACTTCTCGACGCCCACCAGCCAATCAGGAGTCACTATGCAAATTAACCCAACAAATATGGCGGCAGCGCCCCCCCCAGATGCTCCAGCCCTCTGGACAGCACGCATGCAGGTGCAGAGCAGCTGGGCGGGACGGGATGCCTGCCATGCGGGGGGATGGAGGGAGCTACAGGAGTGGCACTCCAGCTGGAGCCAAGACTGAAGGCCCTGGCCAGAATGAAGACTGAAGGCGGTGGCCAGAGTGAAGGCCTGGGTTCCGGGTGCTGGAGGAAAATCGGTGCCATCAGCCAGGGGAAAGAAGGGCTATTGCACAAATCTTCGTGCAACGGGCCTCTAGTATGCATACATGTATGCATAACCCATGGACACAGACAATAGGGTGATGAAGGCCTGGAGCAGTGGGCAGGGGCAGACTAGAGGAGTCAATGCAGGGGGAAAAGGGGACAAACACTATATAATACTTTCAACAATAATGATTTTTTAAAAGAAATAGGAAATATAACAATAAGTAATAAAACAATTATTAAATTAATAGTATGGAGTGGTAAGCGGTAATACCCAAATACTCAGCTATTCTGATCCCAGCAAGAAGGAAGGGAGGAAGAACAGAAGACAACATGCACTTACTGGTCGAGGTGCCTTGCATCTGAATGATGCACTTGGACTCTTTGCTGGTCTCTCGAGAATTGAAAGGCCGCACGCGCACAGCCACCTTCACAGAGGCTCCCGACATCCTGATGGTCTTGTTATATAACCGCAGTCCAGAAATAAAGAATCGAATCTTCTTTTGAAGTTATATCCAAGTTTCCTTTGAAAATGAAAGAGTTGCATAGAAAGCAGTCAGAATTAAAGAGAGCTTGGGCTAACTTGAGCATATGAGCTATTGATATGTTATGATATATTATATCTTAGGGCTATGTTTGTTTCCATTTCTAAAAACCTCATTCCCTATGAGTCTTATATTCTCAACAGTAAATTATCAATTAGAAAATTAAGACTGGAATTTGTTTTCCTATTCCATTATCTTTTTACCGTACCTAATAAGTCCCTAACCTTAATAATTTAATTTTTTAAAAATGTAACTGCAAAATAACAGGCAATTAGCTTACTCTGTTTTTCCTTACACAAGTACATTCCCATCTGCAAAAATGACATTACTTTAAAGAAATGCAGAGCTTTCTGTATACTTCAGTTCCAGCTTGAAACATTCAGTTACATGATATATAATAAAACAGCAAAGGACAGAGTACAGCTCATTCCTTTAACCCCTGTGTACTCAGAGATTTCTTTAACTTAGATGGACCCTTTCATCTGTATCTCATTTGACCCTCAGGACTATCTTGTACAATAAGCAGAGAAGACTCCAAGAGATGGAGGTTCTATCCTCTGACATGCCACTGACTCATGGCAGAATCAAATCACTACATTTTATTACTGAAGAAAGCCACAGGAAAAAATGTAACGTTTTTCAGAGGAATAGTTTCCCTCACAACAGAACAAAACAGACACTACTCTGTGAAAAGAATCCATATAAGTAATTTCCACAAGAAAAACCAAATCTCAATCTGTACTCTATCCCATTAATCTTCTATATGTATAAAAGGCTAACGGACAAATTGTCCCCTTGGGAGTTCAACCAGGACAGCAGGAGTTCGATCACTTGCTATGACGTGCACTGATCACCAGGGGGCGGCTCAGAATGAAGGAAAGCCCCAGGCGGCAGCCGGCGGCCGGGGAAGGAAGGGCTGGTGGGCAGCAGAAAGGAAGGTCCTGGCTGGCAGCCAGAAGGCCCCAATCGGCCCTGATCACCAGCCAGACCTAGTCACCCTACTTGTACAGGAATTTTGTGCACCAGACATCTAGTATAAACATATTCAAGTGCCAAACGAGAGAAAAAAGAAAAATGCTTTTGTAATTAGCAGGGAACCACAACAGAACTTAATTTAAATCTAATCAGTTTTTTTCCACATAACTAAGTAGGAATGCTAACTTCAGTTGCACAACTACAAAAGTTTCCCACAAGAAAAGGCATTAAAAAAACAACTACTCTCTACTTCATTACCTATCTTATTTTCTCAATAGCATCATCACTATTTCTTGTTTCTTGAAACATGTCTGTTTTCCAGCTCTCACACCGCCATCAGAATGTCCACAGATCTTATTCACCAGCACTTAGAACAGTACTCGATGAAATAACTCAGTAAATGTTTGTTGCAAGAATGAATTAATGAATTATATTTCCCACTTGTAAAAATTGTCCTTTGCCTGGTTTACTGACTTTCATTTTTGTTTCAAATGATTACAGTATTTATTAAAATTGATCTTTCCATATTTGCTGAAATGCCTTTGCCAGTCTCTTCCCTATTTTATTTTACACTAGAGGCCCGATGCACGAAATTCGTGCACTGGGGGTGGATGACCCCTCACACATACTGGGAGCCCTCTGGCCAAAGCTTTAGGCCTTGGGCACCAGCCATCGCCCTGCAATGGGGCAGATGGCTGGCTCCATCCCAGCCCCGCCCCCAAACCCTCCAACCAGGGCCTTAGACCCAGCCAGCTTGCCCTGGGCTAGCACGGGCCTCGGCCCCATCCGCTCAGGCCCGGGGCACCTTTGACATGCCTCCCCAGACCCTCACAGGCCCAATCGCCTTGGCCACGCCCCCCAGGCCCAGGCCACCTCGGACACACTCCCACGGCCAGGGCTGCCTCAGCCACGACCCCCTGCAGCCCAGGCCCCACCCCTCTGTGGCCCTGGCCACCTCGGACCCAACCCCCCAGGCCCAGGCTGCCTCGGACACGCCCCCACACTCCTGATTGGCTGGTGGGCGTGGCTTGAGTGTAGCGAAGGTGCGGTCAAATTTGCATATTACTCTTTTATCACATAGGATTAAACAGATAGTTCTTTTTTAAGAATATTTTTTATTGATTTCAAAAACAAAGAGTGAGAAGTAGAAACATAATGATGAGAGCAATTTATTGACCAGCTCCCTCCTGTACACAGCAACTAGGGATCAAGCCCACAACCCAGAAATACGCTCTGACCAGGAATCAAGCCATGACCACCTGGTTCATAGATTGATGCTCGACCACTGAGCCATAGTGGCCAGAGAGTTCTTTTTTAATATAGTGAACATTTACTGTGATCACATTTTTCAAATGAAAGCTTAGAGTTCTTAACCCTCCCAATCAATCGGCATGATCTGAGTTAAGCACAGTACTTTGCCAAGAGAGAATGAGCGAAGCAGTCAGAGAAAGACAGAGCATTTCAACCTCTGGAGTTCATTTTGATACACAGCCATCGCCTCAACACCGAACATGTCCCGTTACTTTCTCCCCAAACCAGCAATCCCTGCCAATCTTCCTATTTACACCTGGCCCAAACCATAATCTTAAGGGTCATCTTTGTTTCCCTCTCTTTGGATTATTTTACTAGTGTTAACATTATTAACGAAATGCCATATGAAAACTTTAAAAGCTAATTTGCATTTTCTATATCTTCCTTCCTCTCATTCCCATTGCCATTACCCCAATCTATGTTCTTACTACCTCATGCTTAGCATACTTGGAATAGTAGAATTGATCTTTGAGCTTTTAGGGGTTTCTTGGGGTTTCGTGTGTGTGTGTGTGTGTGTGTGTGTGTGTGTGTGTGTGTTTTAATGTTTTTATTTACTTCAGAGAGAAGAGAGAGAGGTAGAAACATCAATGATGAAAATCACTGACCAGCTTTCCCCTGCACGCCCCCAACTGAGGATGGAGCCTGCAACCAGGCGTGTGCCCTGACCGGGAATCAAACCCAGGCCTCCTGGTTCACGAGCCAACATTCAACCATTGAGCCACACCAGCCGGCAGGCTTGTAGCTTTAATTAGGGCTGACAAGACAGAGTCGTACGCAGGTCTTTTAAAACACATATGGTGACAGAAACTAGACTCTGGGTGATGAACATACATACGTACTATTATAAAGTTACACACCTGAAACTTATATGATGTTATTAACCAATGTTACCCCAATAAATGTAATTTGAAACAAAAAAAGCAAATGAGCCTGACCCCCCTAGCCTGATATTGGACGGTGCTGAGACAGGCCCCAGGTATGGGTTGTTAAATTTCCCAAAGATTATGTTGCAAATCTCTAGCTGAGAACCCTGCTTTATGCAACTGTTTAACCCTGCTGTAATATTACTTTTTCCAAAGCATGACTTGCAATTTCACTTCCAAACTCAAGAACTTTCTCGCACTTCCCAGTGCTTACAAAATGAAGATCAAAGTCAAGGGACTCTATGTCCTGGTCAAGCCTCTTTCCTATGCCACCCATGCTGTTCTTTCCCTCCTCCTAACAATTTCTCCTGCAATGGGCACGTGAATGTTCGTTTTCTCCTCTGTTTGACAGTTCAGCTCCAGGCTTACCTCTTCCAACATGGCTGCCCCAACGTTCCAGGAATCACTGGTATTTCCTGCAGCACTTATAGCACCCAACACACTGTGAGAACACTACCATTTTCCATGACTGCATCCTATCTTGTATTGTTCTTTAAGAGCTTCCCAAAGTAAAAATCCTATTTTCTCAAAACTCTCTTTGAACTTGGGCTTCTGGAAAAAATGGCTATTTCCAAGTCTAGGCAAGAAATTTCAAGATGATCCTGGAACATGTTAGTATGATCACAAGCAAGAAATCTGTCAAAGATGAATAAGGTCATGGCAAAGGGACACAAATGCCAACTTAAAGGGACTCCAAAGATGGGATAATTAAAATATAAAAATGCATACATACATAGCACAAGTAGAGTGAAAAACATCAAATATATAAATCCATGAGTTTATAATACCTTTAAAAACCTCGTTATTCTGCAGGCCGGCAAATGAAACAAAAAAAACTCGGCACATATCCAATCTGTACGTCCTGTGTGAACTACACTGCAGCCCGGCCGGTGGGCTCGGTGGCTGAGCATCGACCTTTGAACCAGGAGCCCACATGCCCTGGTTGTGGGCTCGATCCCCCGTGTGGGGTGTGCAGCAGGCAGCCGATCAACGATCCCCTTTCAGCATTGATGTTTCTCTCTCTCCCTCTTCCTTCCTCTCTGGAATCAATAAAAATATCTTTTTTATAAAACGAAACTATATTCCAGAATAGCCAGAATCAATGTGGGCAAGTTCTTCTTCACAGACAAATTCCAGCTAATAGATGCAAAAGAAATGACAGAATTAGAATGTGACCGTTTTCCAACCTTACTGATACAAAGGCCCTCTGCAACGACCATCCCTAGCTGCTGACAAGCCTCAGATGAGTCTGGTTGATGTGGGAACATCACCGTGCATGGATTAGGCGACAGCATCCGGACCAAACTGACCGTCACTAAAAATGGGACACCTACATGGTTCATGCTCTCCGTGCTACAACAGGAAACCCAGCAGAACCTATTAAGTAGTTTTATCCCAAACCTTTAAAAAACACACACACAACTGAACAGAATCAAGCGTCGGATTTAACTACCAATTGTTAGGAGGAGGACATAAAGGAAGCAAAGAATTTAAATGACACCTAAACGATACAACCAATCAAACCCAGACTGTGGAAGAACCTACAGGTCAGGTTTCCTCAAATAAATGGGAGTGGGGGCATAATTAAAGAGACTCGTGTTAGTTGTCAACCAAATGGCAGTGATTTTTTTTAATCAAGAAAATCTATAAAATATGGTTTTATATAATCACAGAAGTCTAGACATAGACTGGGTATCAGATGACATTAAAGAATTGCAAATGAACAAAGGCTGAAACCTTCTTGCTGGGTTTTAGATATGAAGTACATATTCATTTGCAACTAGGAAGCAAAACACTAAGATATGTAATATTCTAATGTCCCTACACATTTACTTCTCAAAATACTGTGACTCCTCTTCCTAGCTTCCTGCCAGCATTTCATCCAGCATCACACAACCAAAGTCAAAGTATCTCTTCACCTCCCATGACACAGCTCTTCCATTTCTTTTCCTGTTCTCCCCGTCCTCCTGTGTCCACACAGGCCAGACAGCTGTTTCCTCTATCCATCTAACCAACTGCCAAATCACCTGGCTCCTACCTATAAATCCTATTTCTTCCAGCCCTTTCCCTTTTAGGGCCTTCAATGCTTCTCACCCAAGACTATTAACCACTTTCTTTCTTACTCCTACCCAACCGCACTGCACAATACTGCCGTTTCCACTGACCCCATTCATACTTCACAGTATTGCTAGATTCATCTTCCTGGAATACAAGTTGTCCACTTATAGTTGTCCACTTAAAGATCCTCAAAGCTTCTCTACTGTCTACCAAGCAATGGTGGAACTCGCCGCAGTGGCATCCAATGTGTTCTGCAACACAAACCTCCTATTTTCCCAGCCCACAAAACACTGCCTTCCACCCACATCCCTAACCACCACCCGCCCGAGGGCTTCCTAAAAGTATCCAGTGCTTGTGTGCCCCTATGCCTCTGCTCCAGCATTCCCTCTACCCACTTTGTGCTTCCTCCTCTTCAGTTCTTCTCAAAATCCAGTTTACTTTTCTGGGACCTTCTCAGATGCGACATCTCTAAAGCCCTCATGGGTTCTCCCCACTCCTCAAAACAAATACAAATATTTCTCCGTTCAATATTGTTCAATTCATTAATCCTACCCAGGGCAGAATAGGTTACTTTTCTTATCTCTTCTGTAGATTTTAAGTTCCTTGAGGACAAGAACAGAATCTTAGTCATGCTTCCAATCCCCCTTATCACAGGGTCTTGAATATAGAGAGGTTAAAATATTTTGGATGAATTCCTAGTTTCTGTGTGTCAACAGAGTGATGGAATAAAAAAAAAAAAGTTGCTCCAAAACACAGACCAGAAAAAAAGATAAACTTAATTTCAAATTTCTTCCTAATTAAAATAAAGTTAACAGTCATTCTTTTTTGAAAGTGATATGTGCATTTTAAAATTACTTTCCCTAAACAACCTGAACCTAAATATTTCTTTCTGCTTTAACTGTCCTGTAAGAAAGCTGCAACCATGTCCACAGTGAGTTAAAACTTTATACAGTAATAAGAAACTACAGTTAAGTGGAGAATGGAAAGGGTTACTCGTTACCATTGTAAGTATCTCTTTTCAAGGAGATGTCCATCAAAGCATTATAGCTTCAAAACTCCCTGATCCTTTTTTAAAAATGGTTAAAGAACTTATATAAAAACAATAAAAAGTAACCTAAAAATACATTTTCCAAATGTTGAAAAAAGAAGAAAGACAGGTGGGAAAAGCAGCCATACATATTCTGAATCCCTTACACAGCCTCAGTTCTAGACTGTTTATTCTCATAAACCAAAAGGTGCTCAAGAAAACAATAGCTCCTGTAACTTAAAACAAACTATTCTAAATGAGAGTGATTTTCTCTCTTTTCTCTTAAAAAGTTGGGATAGTTAGGTCATTCTAGTCTCTGAAGCCACATCCTCGCATTTTATTCTGGCTGATCCACAGGGAACTCCGCTACTCAAATACCAACAGAGAAGTAAGTTCTCTATTGTCAAAGTGGATGACAACATGTACTCCAGGCTAAAATGAGCTAAAATTCGGCATGAGTCAAGAATTCTTGTGAAATCTGCCCCTGACTACATCGATCTACATCTGGGCAAGAATGCAGGTCAAACTTTTCTGTGTCAACAATGTGTCGATCGTGCCACAGGATAAACCGGTCCCCAAAGGTTAATAGGTCTGTTTTTGTTTAGGTGACCACACAGGATACAAGTACTCTAGGCTCTCACCAGGGTTAAATAATGAGGTTCTGCTGGGAAACTCAGATTTATCTTTATAGAAAGTTATACACCTGAACCACATTAGTCGCATCTTTCACAGAAAAGACTTGTTATATTTTACTTTTTTATTTTTTTTAATATATTTTATTGATTTTCCACAGAGAGGAAGGGAGAGAGATAGAAAGTCAGAAACATCGATGAGAGAGAAACATCGATCAGCTGCCTCTTGCACACCCCCTACTGGGGATGTGCCCGCAGCCACGGTACATGCCCTTGACCGGAATCGAACCTGGGACCCTTCAGTCCACAGGCCGACACTCTATCCACTGAGCCAAACCAAGACTTGTTATATTTTAACTAGAGGCCCGGTGCACAAATTTGTGCACTGGGAGCAGGGAGGAGGGTTGTCCCTCAGCCTGGCCTGCACCCTCTCGTAGTGCAGGAGCCCTCAGGGGATGTCCTACTGACGGCTTATGCTCTCTTCCTCCTGGGGAGTGGGCCTAAGCCGTCAGTCAGATATCCTTAGTGCTGCTGCAGAGGCACAAAAGGCTCCTGCCACTGCCACTGCACTTGCCAGCCATGAGCCCAGCTTCTGGCTGAGCAGCACTCCCCCTGTGAGAGCACACTGATCCCCAGGGGGCAGCTCTTGCGTTGAGTGTCTGCCCCCTGGTGGTCAGTGCATGTCATAGCGACTATTTGTTCCCCAGTTTGGTTCATTTGCATATTAGCCTTTTATTACATAGGATGCTGTATTCTCAGTTTGGAAAGTGAGTGGATTGCTTTACAAAGGTCTTTGAAGAACATTTCTTCCTTTTACTTAATGACCTGTTGGTAACAACTTAGCTTGTACATGCTTGTATCAAGATGACTACAACACTTTTCTTCTAGAAAGTCTTTTGAATTTATTATCAGAAAAAAGTTTTTCTTGACCAACCATTAGGCTTCTTTTACCAAAATGAAAGTTGTATAATTTATCTTTCCCTTTTACCTTGAATTCCAAAAGTTTCATAGCTACTAATTACAATAACCATGTTAGACAAATTGCTGCAGTTGGTATATATTTACTTTTTCCTCCTGTTCGGTAGATTTTTGTTTCTTATCCATATTTTAACAGCCTCATTGTATATATGGTATGTGCAGTAAGCTGCTCAAATCCTTTTTAGATGCAGTAAGTGCTATAAATTATAAATAAAGAGAACTCTCCTGTAATAGCCTCGTCTGCTATGTTAACATTAGAAATATGGTATGTACTCAAAATCCTGGTTCCTAAAAACAAATAAAGTTATACAAAAATGTGTTTAAAGAATTTGATAGCCATTTGAGTGACTAGAACAGCAGGAAGCCCAAGAGACTGAAACTAGCCCCACCAGAACACCAGCAGACAAAAACTCAACAAGGAGAGGTGAAGGGAGAAATACTTTCAATCCTGCAAAGGTGTGAAGGGTGGCCCTGTGCTCAGCAACGAAGACCTGGAAACCTGAGCAAAGGCAGGGTCAGTGACGTGCAGCTAGTGTGTGGTGGTCTCGGGAGTAATTAGGAGGCAAAGAAGTAGAAATGCAAGTATCCTTGCAGCTTCTAGAATCAGGTAGTGGAAGGCAGGAGAGAGAATCAGGAGCATATAGAAACAAGGAGGGCTTTCTCTCCCCCCACATCCCCATTTTTCCCCCTCCACACCCCTTTTTTAAATTAAGAAAGACGTGAATGTTTCTATACTTTATTTATTAGGTACCTACAACGTGCCAGGCAGTTCCAGCAGCCTGGGATAAATCAATGAACAAAGCAGATAAACATCCTTGCGTGGAGGAGCTGACATTCTAGCAGGGGGAGAGAGGGCGGTAATAAATTATGCCCAGCCGGTATGGCTCAGTGGTTGAGCACTGGCCCATGCACCGAGAGATCACCAGCTGGATTCCCGTCAGGGCACAAGCCCGGGTTGTGGACTCATTCCCCATTAGGGGGCATGCAGGAGGCATGATGTTTCTCTCTCTCTCTCCTTCTCCCTTCTTCTCTAAAACCAATTTTTAAAAATTTAAAAAAAAATAAGTTACAGAGAATGTTGATGATTATATTATTTTTTAAATATATTTTACTGATTTTTTACAGAGAGGAAGGGAGAGAGATAGAGAGCTAGAAACATCAATGAGAGAGAAACATCGATCAGCTGCCTCCTGCACACCCCCTACTGGGGATATGCCAGCAACCAAGGTACATGCTCTTGACCGGAATCGAACCTAGGACCCTTCAGTCTGCAGGCCGACGCTCTGTCCACTGAGCCAAACCGGTCAGGGCAGTGATTATATTCTTGAAAAGCATTATGAGGGAGGTGCGGAGTGTAGTGAGGAGGAGTTGCTGAGCAGGTGCATAAATGAGGTCAGGCTAGGCCTGAAGAAGTGGTGAGACTTGAAGTGAAGGACTCAGCCAACCAGATTTCAGGGAACAGTGTTCCAAGCAAAAGAGTTAGAGCAACAGCCATAAGATGGGAATGTACCCGCTGTCTTCCAGGAACGTGGAGACCGGCTGACAGGGGGAAAGAAGAGTAACCAATGCATAAGGCCCTAAAATTAGAAGGCAGTGATATCCAGGATACAGGCCAAGGGATTAGCTGAAGTTCGGGAGGATCAGAAAGAGGCAGAGAAGTTTGTAAGCAGAGGGAGAGGAAGCTGAAGGAGTTCATGTCTTTTTTTCCTATGAGGCGGCAGGTAAGGTTTTATGCGAGCATGGAGCAGTGGGAAAGCTTGAGTAAAGTGATCAAGATTTTAGAAAAGCCACTGGAGAACCGGGGAGGGAACTGAGCAGAACTGCTTGAGAAGATACTAAAGCGAGACCTGACTATCCACACTGTGGACTGATGCCGGCACCATGGGGAGTTGCTCCATGACACAGAGTAAACACAGAGGGTATGGATGGCAGAAATGACGCAGGGCCGGCATCTGCATAGTGGGTCTTGCAGAATAACAAAGAATGATTAAAAACTGCATAGCAAGAACATAGCCGAAGCAATGCACCCCGGAAGTCACAGTACAGAACAGGAAGACAAAGAATACAGAAGAGGCTGATGGTCCAGGAGACTTGAGTTGGGAGAACACACAGAAAGAGACTGCGAAAAGGAGAGCTATAAATTATCAGAGTTTAAGATCTGACAGCAAATTTGATATCTTTGGTAGATCAGAGGGTGACGATGTGTTGGAAGATGTGGCCACAATTTGAGTTACTGGGACAGAATGAAACCAGCATTTGCTTGAGCTGAAGTCAAGGAAGTTTAAGGTTGAGGGTAGTTAGTTACAAAGTAAGCTCAGCATGGTGGTTACTTACTGCTTCTCAGGACCTGAGGAAGTCACTTAACCTCTGTCCCAGCTTAGTCATCTATAAAATGAGGACAATAGTATATCTCATATGGCTGTTGTAAGGATAAAATTAATGAATAAGTGCAAAGTGCTTAGAAAGGAGACTGGCATATACTGGCAGAAAGAGCCTAACACGGTTATTATTGTTGCTGGGATGGTGTCAGAAATTCAGATGGGTCCTAACGGGTTTGACTCAGTGGATGGAGCATCAGCCTGTGAACTGAAGGGTCCCGGGTTCGATTCTGGTCAAGGGCATATACCCAGGTTTGGGGCTCGATCCCCAGTGGGGGCATGCGGGAGGCAGCCATCAATGATTCTTTCTCATCACTGATGTTTCTCTCTCTCCCTCTCCCTTCCTCTCTGAAATCAATCAAAACATTTTTTTTAAAAGAAAGAAATTCAGGTGGAGAAGAGAGCTATGTTAAATATCAAAGTCATCAAATACAGCAATGGTCGAGGATGGCATAGTTGAATGGTATGCTTGGGCGTAAACAATGTGATATTAGTTAAAATATTTTAAAGCCTGCCCTAGCCAGCTTGGCTCAGTGGATAAAGCATCAGCCTGCAGACTGAAGGGTCCCAGGTTCGATTCCAGCCTAGGGCACATGCCTGGGGTGCGGGTTTGATCCCCGGTGGGGGGCATGCAGGAGGCAGTTGACCAGTGATTCTTTCCTCACTGATGTCTCTCTCTCTCTCTCTCTCTCTCTCTCTCTCTCTCTCTCTCTCTCCCCCATCCTCTCTGAAATCGATAAAGAAATACATTTAAAATAAATAAAATATTTAAAAACCCATCACTTCCATATGACAAAACACTCACAAAGCCATAAAAGTGCCCCTTGAGTCTTAGGTAAAAGTGTTATCTGAGAAAAAGGCTCCGTACACCCAATGGTGTAATAACAGAAAAGAGGTGGAGTGACCTTACCACATCTTTCCAAATGGTAACATGTAAGTTCCTCGAAGGTAAAGAATTAAATCTCTTTATGCCCTCTCCATTAATTAGCAATGAATGCCATAAAAGTGAGCATAAACGAATCACTGGACCGTTAACCAAAAAGTCAGAGGTGCACACCGCCTTTTTCAGGTTTTCCTGTCACGGTCACACCTGTTCCATGTACTAATGAGCTGCAAGGGAGAAGTTCCAAACGTATTTATGTTTATTTATACCCTTTGGGGGACTCCAGTATCTGCTGCGATAAGGCCATTTTTCAGAGAACTACCAAGTAGACATGCTATCCCTTCCACTGGAGCCTGTGAAACTAGATCCTCTCAGTTGACAGGACCAAGGGGCTGTGCTTGTGCCTGGAAAAGACCTGCTGTGATTTGCTACCTGCCAGGGGCTTCCAGAAAAAGGCAGGGCCCACTGCTGTCCGCCACTGTGTGGCCCGGACAGACCAGAGCAGGGAAGGGACTAGGAAGCTGTGGCGGTGGAGACAGGTACACTGTTGGCACTCTGCTTGGGAGTTTATTCCCGGCACAAATTCAAAGAGGAAAGACGGTAAAAAGAAAAACTGCATTCATATCTAGTCCTGAAAAGCAAAAACAGTCTGTTCGAAGCCTGCGAAGCTGTACTTTACGGAACAAATTTTGGAAAAACATTCATCATCAGGGCAGAGGGGCACAGACTCATAAAATCTTGCCTCCAACCAGATCCACAATCAGGCCTGATTTTTACCAAATGCTGAAATTATATTAAATCGCAATTTGTCAGACTTTTAAAAAATTTTTTACTAATAAAGTCACTGTAAAAACTTGAAATGTCTATTTCTTAACTGGGGCATGAAATTTTAAAACAGACATTCTGTGCTTCTCTCATAGTAATGTAATGCAAAAAAAAAAAAACCCACTAGTTTTTGTTGAAGCCACTTTTGATTCAACCAAGTTTCAAAAGGAAATCTTACTAATAAAAAGGAAGTGTTATGACTTTTCTTAGAAAGCCTTATCCAATTTTTTAACATTTTTCCACGTAAGTTTTAGGAACTTATTCGTTAGGAAACGGAGTTTGAATGAAAGCAAAGGACACACAGGAGGTGGGCACGGCCTGTCCACAGCCAGGAGGGGGACAAGGCAGGTGGCAGGTTCCCGCGGAAGGAATCCGTCAGTGGTCCCTTCCAGGTCACAACCTTCGGGTCCCACCCCTAACCGGCGCTGACAACCCCTCTGGTCTCAAGGCCAGGCTCATCAGGAAGCCCCAGCAAACTTCTCTCCGAGCTCGAGCTGCGGCTGTGACGAAGCCACGCTGACACAGCGCCAGCCTTTAGGTGAAACACCCACCCCGACACCGCTCCTTAGAGCCATTCCCGTCCACTCGGCAGGCCCTCCCGGCCGGGCCCGGGTCACGCAGGCCGCTGGGACACAAAGCACCTCGCTCACCGTCCGCAGAACAGCTGCCTGGACCCGGGAGCGAGGGCTCTGCGGGCGCTCTAATTTCAGCGCCTCCGGATTCCACCAAGATGACAGCCTGCGCCCCGGGAATGCGGCTCGGGCCTCGCCCGCGGCCAGCACACCCCCGCCACCCCCGCCACCGCACGGGGGCTGCCCGAACCCGCCCCCCGCCCGGGCCCGCCCCGAGGCCCCCCTCCCCGCCAGCGGCCCGGCCCGGCCGGCCCCCGGCCCCGGGCGTGTGAAGGCATCCCCGGGCGAGCCTGCACGGCCCGGGCCGCCGACCATGAAACTCGGCGTTCCAGCCCAACGAGCACGGACGGGTCCCGCAGACGCTCGGCCCCCGCAGCTCGGGGAGCCGCCCACCCAGGAGCGAGGGCGATTTTGCAGTCGGATTCCGGCGGCGGGGCCCGGGTGGCTCGGGGCCGCCGAACAATGCCGAGCCCGCCGGGCGGCCGCCCCGCCCCGCCCCGCCCCCGCCCCCACGGCGTGGCTCCCGGGGCTCGGCGCCTGGAGAGCTGCCCGGGCGGCCCGGGCTGTCAGTCGGTGCCTTCAGCGACAGCGCTTGGCTCCGAGAGCCTCTGTCAGCTCATCCTCCCAACATGGCTGCCCGCGTCCTCCCGGCTGCGGGCGCCGACCGCACAGCCCGCCGCGCTGGCCGGCCGCCAGCGAGCCCCCGCCCGCCCGCTCCCGGCTCCCCGCTCCCCGCTCCCCGCTCCGGGGCCGGCGCCATCGGCTCCCCCGCCGCCCCAGGCCCGCTCCCGCCCTCGTCTGACACACGGGCACGGCCACACGCCTGGCGGGGCCCTGATGCCAGCCATCGGGGGGCGAGGGGACGGGGGCGATCGGTGAGGGGGGTTGCGGGGCTTCGAAGCAGAGCGGCGACGCCTCCCCGGAGCTGCAATGCGCGCAGAGCGGCGGGGCGGACGGACAGCCGGGGCTCGGCAGCTCGGGGGGGACGGAGGGCTGGTGCGGGGCACTGCGGGGACCAGCAGGCCGCTGCACCCAAACCCGGGCTCGCCGCCGGCCCCGGAGGGCCCCCCACTCCCCGAGGGCGAAGTTCCCCGCCCCACTCGGTGCCTCGGTGGGGGAAGCACCCTCCGCGCCCGCCCCGCCCGGCGCTTCCTCCGCTCCGCCGCCGCCCGGACCCCGGCCCGGCGCCCCTTCTCCCCCCGAGCCGCGTCCTCCCCGCCCGGAGGCAGCGGCGCCCACCGTCCGGCTCACCTCAGCCGCGCTGCGGACCGATGGGCGGACAGGCCGGCCGGGTCAGCAGCCGCCGCGGCGCGCGAGGATGCGGGGGGCCGAGCACAGACGCTCCTCAGCGCGAGCAGCGGCCGCCGCGAGCCGCAGGGCACCTCCTCTCAGCCCCATCACGCAGCGGCCCGGTCCCGCAACGAGGGCCACGGAGGGCGGGAGAGCCGGGGAGGCCGGGGCGCAACGACCAGCCGGCGGCGGCGGCGGCTGCGGAGCAGCTCGGACTCGCGCGGGCGCCTGCGAAGACCGCCGCCGTCTGAGTGCCCCGCGTCAGTCCTCGCGGAGCCCCGCCCGCCCGCAGCCGCCTGCGCGGGACACCGCCCCGAGCCCGGCCGCCGCGCGTCACCTCGGCCCGCCCCGCGCACGCAACTGGCACGGACAACGGCCAATCGGAGCGCAGAACTCGAGGCGGCCGGCCAATCGCAGAGAGAGCTGGAGGGGGAGGGGCTGGTGAGAGCCGCAGAGACGCCGGTGTGCCCCCTGGTGGCCCAGAAGCCCGCTCGGGTGCGGGGGCGCGGGGTGGGCGAAGCGGGCGGGCAGAGTCCCCTCCCCGGTGACCCCAGAAGGGCGTTAGTCGCCGCGCCTGGCCAACCGAATGGTCCGCCTTGTAAGAGGACAAAGCTTGGCGAGGCGGGGCGGGGCGGGGCAGGTGGGGTGCGGGGGTCGGCGGCCGCCTGCGGAGCAGCTGAGATTCGCGGGGGAGGCGGTCGAGCGTGCAATCGTTGTCAGTCTGGGAAACGTCTCTCCCGGCCAAGCCGCCCAACGCGGTGCAGTCGGGACCGAATCCCGCACCGGGTGGAGTGTCTCCTCCCGCAGAAAGCTGCCCGGCCTGCGCTTACCGAGCCGATCACACCTCCCACGCGCCGCCTTGGGAAGAAAGGCGGGATGAGTCACGGAAATCCAGGACTTGGTGGGCATTCCGCTTGTCTCCGGGGGAGACAGCGCGCTGGAAGGGCCGAGAAGAAAGAAAACAAATGCTTTGTGTGGCCCCGGAACGAATGAGCCGAGCTCCACCCTGCGAGACGCATGCCCTGGAAGGAGGGTTGCTGGGATTCGGAGAGCGGGAGAACAACACAAGAGCTCCGGGAGCGATGTTTAAAAACAGATTTCGATTCAGCTCCAAAGAAAAGGCCCGCCGCTGTCCGTGAACGGTCCAGTTCGGTGCTTAATAAAATATAATGTTCACCCGAAATGTGTGCAGTTATCAGGCCAAGCACCATTGTTTTATAAGGTAGTGAGATGCTTTTTTATTCACTAGCAGAAGCTGAAAATAAAATTGGAATCCCTTCCTTGCCCTTCCCGCCCCCAATTCAATACAGTATTGGGTGTGGAAAAGCCTTACTTACGAGCATAGACCAGCAATTTTCAACCGGTGTGCTGTAAGAATTTTAAAAACATGCAACACCTGACTGTTCAGTCAGGGGCACTGAGCTCTTTGCCTTTAGATGGTCAAATAATGACAACGGCCAACACAACGACACCCACCGGGCCCTGGCTGTGTGGCTCAGTGGGTAGAGCACTGGCTGCGGACCAAAAGGTCCCGAGTTTGATTCTGGTCAAGGGCATGTACCTTGGTTGGAGGCAGCTGACCGATGTTTCTAACCCTCTATCACTCTCTCTTCCTCTCTGTAAAAAAATCAATAAAGTATATATATATATATTTAAAACAATAGCCACCTGGTGTGAATGAATCAAAAGTTATACCTGTGGGTTTTTTGTTGTTTTTTTTTTTTTTTGTCAGATCAGCAAAAAAAATAATTTTTGGTGTGCTGCGGAATGTAAGTACTTTATGTGTGCCATGAGATGAAAAAGGTTGAAAATTGCTGGCATAGAAACTAAAACATACTTGATTTTGAAAATTTGCCATTCAGACTTAAAGCTCTCATACTCTGCATCTAGTCAATATTTATTGAACACTTATCATTTTATTTAGACTTGAAATTCCATCTATGCAGATTTGACATAGCTTACACTGCGGAATACAAACAATAAAACTGTACAGCATTGAAACAGGAGCAACTACTATATATATGAAAGGCTGAGCAATCAGCCCACCAGCTGGTAGGTATGATGTGCACTGACCATCAGGGGGCAGATGCTCAATGCAGGAGCTCCCACCAGCCTGCAGGCCCCAGGCCAGCCAAGGCAGGTGTGAGTAGGGGTCCCCCACTTGCCCCACCAGTTACCCCACAGATCACCCCTGATCACTGGCCAGGCTAGGGACCCTTACCTGTGATCAAATTCATACACCAGGGCTCTAGTAAGGTAATAAAAGGCTGTACGTGGGAAGCCTATATGAATAATAAGGAGCGTACTCAAGCCCTGGCCAGTAGGGTTCCATTGGTTGGAATGCCATCCCATATACACAAATGATCCGTGTTCAATTCCTGGTCAAGGCACAAATACCCAGGTTGCAGGTTCGATCCCTGGTTGGGGCACGTGAAGGAGGCAACTGATGGATGTTTCTTTCTCACATTGATGTCGCTTTCCCTCCCTCACCCCCTTTTTCTCTCTAAGACCAATAGAAATTACAATTTAAAAAAGAGTCAAGGGAATGTGCTACCGTGGACAACCAAACTCAACTCTTAGCTTCCCGAAGACCAAAACAAAAATGAAGCTACAATGGGCGAATAAACAAAAGCTCATCAATTCATCAGCAGACACCAACCGTTTCCTAGCTTGAAGCTCTTTGCCTAAGTACTGTGATAAGCACCATGGAGAGGGACACAGGCCCGCACAGTGCTTCATGTTGTTTGAGCTCTCAAGGAAGCTCAAGTGGAAAAGAATCTAACATAGTGAAGGGAATCAGCACAAGAACACACATAGAGCCGAAACCGGTTTGGCTCAGTGGACAGAGCACTGGCCTGCGGACTAAAGGGACCCGGGTTTGATTCCAGTCAAGGGCATTTGCGGGCACATCCCCAGTGGGATGTTTCTCTCTCATTGATGTTTCTGGCTCTCTATCCCTCCTCCTTCCTCTCTGTAAAAGAAAATATATATATGTGTGTGTATATATATATATATATATATATATATATATATGTATATGTGTGTGTGTGTGTATATATATATATATATATAAAACGAACACACTTAGAGGGGCCAGTATAAGCAAGACCGAAACAGCCTCATCTACATAAGCCTCTTGCCCCTCTCACGAGTGAAGTCACAAGGCAGAGCCATTACAGTGTCTCAGATTACAGATTTTGTGCAAAGGCACCCTTTAAAAGTCGGAAGTACTAGAAAACGGAGTTTAGCCCCGGCCCGGTAGGCTTACCCCTGGAATACAGGAAAGATCCACATGAGGAGGCCTATTAATGCGATGCCCACAGCCACATCGCTACAGCTAATAAGCTTCCCGGATACAAGATCAATGTACAAAAATCCAAAGTGTTCCTTAGGAATAGCCAATTAGTAAAAGTGATTTTAAAAGATCCCATTAAAAATAGAAATAAAACTATTAAATATTTAAGGATAAATTATCGAGAGATAAGCAAGACCAATATGGGGGGGAAATTATACAACTGTATCGATGAAACACATTAAAGAAGACCTAAATACATGGAGAGGTTTTCCTGATTTGAGGACAATAGGAAATATTATAAATAAGTGCATTCTTTTCAAGTTAATCTGTAAATTTAATGTAAGTTCAATCAATATTTCAATACAATTGATTTTGGATGGAATTTGACAAGGGGATGGAAAAATTGAAACGGTAAGTCTATTCCATGTCCATTTTAAAAAATCACTTGCTAGGACAAAGCCAAGAATACTCAATGGCTATTTTGCAAAATGAGGTGTGGAACTTGCCCATAAGTTAGAAAATTCTCTGTAACATGATACTAATTAGAACACTGTTGAATCGGCACAAGAATATGCAAATCAGAAATGGAACAGAGCAGAGTCCAGAACAAACAACATGCGTATGGAAACGTGACATATGATAGCAATGGCGTTACAAATCAGCGGGAAAGTGATGAACTATGATGAACAATAAACGAGGCTGGAATAATTGCTTACCTGGTTAAAAAAAATGTGGTCCTTACACCGTACCGAACAAAAAATAAATTTCAGGTGAACTGAAAACCTAAATCAGAAAAGCAAAGCTTTAAGTATTCTTGTAGAAAATATAAAACATTTTTGTGACCCGGAGATAAAGAAAAATACCTTAAGAGAAAAAAAGCCACTAACCACAAAAGACTGATGAATTTGTATATACTTTTAAAAATATATTTTACTGATTTTTTACAGAGAGGAAGGGAGAGGGATAGAGAGTCAGAATCATCAATGAGAGAGAATCATTGATCAGCTGCCTCCTACACACTCCCCACTGGGGATGTGCCCGCAACCAAGGTCATGGCCTTGACTGGAATCGAACCTGGGACCCTTGAGTCTGCAGGCCGACGCTCTATCCACTGAGCCACACCGGTTAGGACTACACTTTTTTTAATTTAAGAAAGCCCACCTCTACACTACAAAAGACATTGTAAGACAACGCAAACAACATGGCATAGATTGGACAAATATATTTGCAACAGCTATAACCAGAGAATTATTCAGACTACCTAAAGAAATCTGATCAACTGAGAATAATACCAATAATATGAGAAAATACAAATAATCTCATTTAAAAAGTGTGCAAGAGAATAGAAGTAGGCAGGTCACCGAGGAAGGTACGGAAAGATACTTACCTCACTGGAAATAAGACAGCATGCCGCGTCCATCGAATTGCCAGAAATGAGAAGTGTAACAATACCGAGGGATGTAAGGGAGTGAAATGGCAGAACTATTTTGGAAAATACGTAAGAAAGGAGGCAAATGGACGGTGAGCACAGCCCTCTCACCCAGCAAGTCCTCTTGCAGGTACAGCGGGTAAAGGTACCAGACTGAGCTTTCCAGCGTGGTTTGTAAGCAGAAAGAATTGAAGTGCCCATCAACAAGAGGATGGATGAATAATGGTGATGTAGTCAGATGACGGAATACTATGCAGCCATTAAAAATGAGTGACCCAGCCCTAACCAGTTTGGCTCAGTGGATAGAGCACCAGCCTGCAGACTGAAAGGTTGGTCCCGGGTTCGTTTCTGGTCAAGGGCATGTATTTTGGTTGTGGGCACATCCCCAGTAGGGGGTGTGCAGGAGGCAGCTGATGGATGTTTCTCAGAGATGTTTCTAACTCTCTATCCTTCTCTCTTCTTCTCTGTGAAAAATCAATAAAATATATTAAAAAAAACAAACAAACAAACTGGCAAACATGAAGAAAAAGTTTAAAAAAAAAAGAAGGGAGAAAAGCAAAAATGAAAGAAAAACGAAGACTTCACCCATCATCTCAATACCTCCTACTGGCAGAATCTACAGGAAAGCAACTGGCAAAGTAGCTTGAGGAAGACAGACTACAGATAGAAGGGTGGGTCCTGGGCTGAGAAACAGCAGGTAAACAGCTAACATAGCAACTGACTCTCAGAAACATAGATCTGAGCAATAAAAAAATGCGTTGTAGAATAACATGTGCAGTATAGGAACGCCTCTTTGTACATACAGGGTGAGAAGGTGCAGACACACACACTGTTTAGGGTGACATTCACGTATAGTCAAATACAACAGCCTGCACGGAAATGACAGTCATCAGGGTAGAGGTTACCCCAGGAGAGAGAAAAAAAAATGAATCAGGAAGCAAGACACAGGAAACATCAACTCTATCTGTAATATTTTATTCATTGGGGGGAGGGGTAGAGGTTACCCCAGGAGAGAGAGAAAAAAAATGAATCAGGAAGCAAGACACAGGAAACATCAACTCTATCTGTAATATTTTATTCATTGGGGGGAGGGGGGAAATGTTGATAGAGTTGGGTGGCGGGTACATGAGTGGATATCATTATGTTCTTCTCTTTCTTTTACTGCCTGTTAACAAACATCTCATATTTTTTTCTTTTTTAAATCCTCACCCGAAGGTATTTTCCATTGATTTCTAGAGAGAGTGGAAGGGGGAGAGAGAGAGAGAAATGTCAATGCGAGAGAGACACATCAATTGGTTGCCTCCTGCACACACCACAGTGAGGGCCCAGGCCGGGAAGGAGCCTGCAACGGAGGCCCATGCCCTTGACCGGAACCAAACCTGGGACCCTTCAGTCCTCAGGCCAAGGCTCTATCCATTGAGCCAAACCGGTTAGAGCTAAATATCTCATCGTTTTTAAATGATACTGTGTGCAGGCATGTTGGCTGGGTTCCGACCAGGAGTAACCCTCTGCAGGCTGGGTCAGCAGCCGGGGCAGAGGGGCTGGGCAGGGCATGAGGGACTGAGTGGGCGGGAGGTCACCGCCATAATCCTCCCTCTGACCTGGTTTTAAGATACACTGGTCTCAGCCTGCACGGGAAAGGCCACCCCGTCTTGGCCAAACCGTTGTCCTTCCTGACTTAGGGCCCATATTCATTCAAAACTGCCACCTGTCGCCACTGGCACTGACAGAGAAAATGTAGGAAAAGCCCGCTTTTATTTCCAGGAGAATTAAGTCTGCTTAATCAATCAATCAATCAAGAGAAATTGATTTTCCAGTCGTTTTAACCAAGGCAGGTCACACACGCACTTAAGTTCTGGATCATGTTGCACATTTAAAAATAGGAACTGCTGGAGGAACCAGGATGGCAGCATGGGTAAACGCCCATCTTGCTGCCCCACACACCAATTTCAAAACTACAACTCAACGACAGAACAAACATCATCCAGAACCACCGGAAAGCTGGCTGAGTGAAAAATTCCACAGATAAAAGTAAAGATAGGACACTGTGGCTCAGAAGAGCGGCGGAGGGCAGCGTTGAAGATACGCGCGGAGTCAGAGGTTTGGAGCCCTGCCCATGCACGAGTGGAGAGGGCGGGCGGCTGCATAGACAAAGACGTCCCACTGCACTGATTCCCCAGTTCCGGGCGAGGTCTGGGGAACCCACACCCATATGGGGTGAAACTGGACAGTAGGGAAGCATGCTGAAACTCGAGGCTGCAAAGGTCTGCAAGCTTGTGGAGAGGGCGAGCTTGGGGAGAGTGCACGTAAACTTGGGAACAGCAGAGGTGCGCGAGCGCGCAGAGAGGACTCATGACTTGCTCTCTTGTTCGGGAAACCACTGGACTGCATTGTTTTACAACCCTGGGTGAGACTTTGGGGGTGCAGACTCATTTGGGGAGAGGCTGAATTGTCCAGCAGTGGGTAGAGCTCAGCGGCAGCTTTCTCTCAGAGGTGCTTGCAGCCATTACCACCCGGCAGAGAGACCCAGGTGCCGCATGAGGCAGAGCTGACGCTGCCTGCTTAGCCCAGAGACTCTGCCCATCCAACCTGAGCACAGCTGACCCTCATAGCCAATTAGCCTGGAGGTCAAACCCTCCTAGTGCTAACAACAATAATATAGGCTTGACTTCAACAAGACTTTGCAACCCATAAAAGGCTGCAGCAAGAGTATCCACCTCAAGTAACTGGGGAGGCTGAGCCACTGTCCCTTAGAGTCTCAAAGCTGGAAGATACATTAGAACCACACAAAGCTAATCGACCAACTCAGGAAAGCAGCCACCATGCAGAGACATGGAAAGAAATCAGATGTGAAAGAAATGGAGGGGGAAAAACGACTGGACATAGAATTCAAAACCACATTATAGGGTTTTTCAAGAGGTTCCTAGAAAAGGCCGATGAATTTAATGAGACCTACAAGGAAATGAACAAGACCTACAAGGAAATGAACGAGACCTAAGAGGATACGAAAAAGGACCAACTAGAAATTAAGCATACACTGACTAAAATAAAAAATATTATACAAAGACCTAAAAGCAGCCTAGAGGACTGCAAGAAAAAGTCAAAGATTTGAAATACAAAGAGGCAAAATCCACTCAGCCGGAAAGGCAAGAAGCAAAAAGAATCCAAAAAATTGAAGATAGTGTAAGAGGCCTCTGGGACAACCTCAAGCATACCAACATCCGAATTATAGGGGTTGCCAGAAAAAGAGAGAGAGCAAGATAATGAAAATCTATTTGAAGAAATAGTGACTGCAAACTTCCCCCACCTGGTGAAAGAAATTGACTTAAAAGTCCAAGAAGCACACAGAACCTCAAACTATAGGAATCCAAAGAGGACCACACCAAGACACATCATAATTAAAATGCCAAGAGCAAAAGACAAAGAGAGAATATTAAAAGCAGCAAGAGAGAAACAGTTGGTTACCTATAAGGGAGCACCCATACAATTGTCAGCGGATTTCTCAACAGAAACGATGCAGGCCAGATGGGAGTGGCAAGAAATATTCAAAGTGATGAATAGCAAGAATCTACAACCAAGATTACTCTACCCAGCAAAGCTATCATTCAGAACTGAAGGTCAGATAAAGTGCTTCGCAGCTAAGAAAAAGCTAAAGGAATTCATCACCACCAAACCAATATTATATGAAATGCTAAAAGATATTCTTTAAGAAGAGGAAGAATAAAAAGCTAAAAATAAAAATTATGAACAAATACACATCTATCAACAAATGAATATAAAAATCAAGTGAATTAAAAATCTGATGAACAGGATAAACTGGTGAATATAACAGAATTTTGGGCATAGAGAGGGAATGGACTGACAATTCTTGGGGAGAAAAGGGGTGTGGGAGGTGCAGCAAGAGACTGGACACAAATCATGCACCTATGGGAGAGGACAGTGGGGGGGAGGTGAGGGCAGAGGGTGGAATGGGTACTGGGTGGAGGGGAGCTATAGGGGAATAAAAAGGGGGAACAATGTAATTAATAAACTGAACAATAAAGATTAAATTAAAAAATAAAATAAAATAAATAAAAATAGGAACTGCTGTCAAAACCAGTTTGGCTTAGTGGATGGAGTGTCGGCCTATGGACTGGGGGGGTCCTGGGTTCGATTCTGGTCAAGGGCATGTAACTTGGTTGCTGGCAGGTCTCCTGTGGAGGGTGTGCCAGAAGCAGCTGATCGATGTTTTTCTCTCATCGATGTTTCTGACTTTCTGTCCCTCTCCCTTCCTCTCTGTATGGGGTCAATAAAATATATATTTTTAAAAAATAATAAAATAAAATAAAAATAAGAACTGCTTATGTGTTTGGACCGAGGAGAGACTACCCTGTTGAAGCTAGAAAGTATCTGTGTGGGGTTTTTTTAATGCAAAGTTCTTGTAAATTTGAATTAATTCATGTCTATTTGCTATAACTTTGTGAGCACAGGTTGTATTAAACACTGTATTAAATAACAACAATACAGAGCTTGGGACAAATCAATAAGTGCCCTGGTTTTTCAGTGAACACTTAAACAGGAAGTGATTTGGCTTCATTTATTAATGTTCATAGTGGGGGGACACCACTTACTCTGAGGCTGCTTGGAATTGGAGAATCAAAGCTGGAAGATACTTTAGAACTCATTAGTGCGCCCCATCGGCAAAGCTGTGAGCACAGCAGGCCGCCAGTGTGCTGAGAAATGGTTTTTGTTTGGTGGCTGCGACTACTCAGAACCCAGAAGGAAGGAAAAGAAAATCAGTCCAAATAGATGTTACAAAACTCACGCATCTTACTCCCTGGAAAGTTCCTCACATCTGCATTCAATGTCTCCTGGCTTTTATTTCACCACGAATTGTAGCAAGCTCCGTTGCCTGGATTCTTAGCTAACGAGATTGGTAGGAGCAGATTGGATATGGGGACATCGCAAAGATTTAAAAATAAAAAAAAGTTAATTCTCACCGGGGAAAGGCTTACTGATTGGGGGTGAGTGGGAGATAGAGTGAGAGGGATAGGAAAGGAGAGAGAAAGAAACATTGATGTGAGAGAGACACATCTATCAGTGGGAGATAGAGCGAGAGGGATAGGAAAGGAGAGAGAAAGAAACATTGATGTGAGAGAGACACATCTATCAGTGGGAGATAGAGCGAGAGGGATAGGAAAGGAGAGAGAAAGAAACATTGATGTGAGAGAGACACATCTATCAGTGGCCTCCCATCGACACCCAGACAGAGGATCACACCTGCAACTTAGGTGTGTAACCTGCTAGGGGATTGAGCCTGAAACCTTTTTGGGGTACAGGGCGATGCTCCAGCCAACTGAGCCAATGGATTAAAATTTTAAAAGGCATACATACAATTTCAAGAAACATTTGGATCCAAATGGCTCTGGGCTATTTTTTAAAAAGTTAATACAAAAAGTGGATTCCGATACGGCTGGAACAGTCAAGACCAGGCTGCAGGACACAAATACAATTTTAGGAGGGTGATTCCCAGAACATGTTGGGTCAAGGACAAAGGTGTCACCTTTGAAAACACATTTCTAGTCTTTTAAACATCCTGGAGAAGAAAACGAAGTCTCTGCCTGGCCTTTTTTCTAAAAGTCCCTCAACTAAAGGCAGAAGTGAAGTCAATTGGTGTCATTTTCTTTTTCCACCAGCACTCAAGAGTCCTATCTAATAAAGAGGGAATATGTGCTGAAACCGGTTTGGCTCAGTGGATAGAGCATTGGCCTGCGGACTGAAAGGTTCCAGGTTCGATTCTGCTCAAGGGCATGTACCTTGGATGCAGGCACATCCCCAGTAGGGGGTGAGCAAGAGGCAGTTGATGGATGTTTCTCTCTCATCGATGTTTCTGTCTTTCTATTCTTCTCCCTTCTGTCTGTAAAAAAATCAATAATATATATATATATTTTTTAAAAGAGGAAATATGCTAATTGACCCTCATGTGATTGCAAAAGATGGCAGCACCCACAGCCAATAAGAAGGGAATATGCTAATTGACTGTCACTCCTTCAAATTGTCGATGTCCACAGCCAATAAGGAGAGAATATGCTAATTGGCTGCCACACCCTTGAAGATGGTGGCACCCACAGTCACAAGTACCCAGTCCCCTCAGTCCTGGTGGGGCGGCAGGCACATGGCAAGGCCGGGTCTGACCCCAGGTGGGCCAGGCCTTGCCATGCGCCTGCCTCCAGAGTCCCCCAGTCCCCTCAGTTCCCCAGGCACAGGCAAGCCTTGGATGGCCAGCCCAGGGCTGGCCTGAGGTGCAGACAAGCCTAAGATGGCGGCTGCCCAGCTGCCCAGGGCCACCCAAGGCTCAGGTAACCAGGGCTGGCCAGAGGCTTGCACTGCCAGCAGTGGCAGCAGCAGAGGTGTGATGGTGCATTGCCTTCCCCTGATCTCTGGGTCACCTCCCGCCCCTGAGGGCTCCAAGACTGTCAGAGGGGCAGGCTGGGCTGAGGGACCCCTCTCCAGTGCATGAATTTTCATGCACCAGGCCTCTAGCATGTAAATAAATATCAGTTTAATAAGTAATATAGATACCACACTATAAGTTAGCTCGATGGCAGAGATCACCCCACGTCTGAGAACCAGAGTGCAGACCACAGGATCCGTGCAGAAGTAACAACCCAGGAACCACACGCTGGTCGGTCTGAGACTAAACGAATGGGAAATGTTGTTCACTTGCTGCGTTCTCGGAGGCCAATGGCTGAAGCAGGCATTTGTTTACTCAGCTGCTGGCTCTTCCCAAACAAGGTCAGCTGTCGTCAGCATGCCTGGCTGTTTCCCCGGTCCAGTCAGGGATCTATCATTTCAGCCAGATAAGAACACTCCGTGTAGAACCCTCACTTCCAAATGGCAGTTTACGCAGCAGTTTTTTATAACGGGCATTTTGGCTAATTAGGAACACCCGTGTATCAATTAACTTTGGTTTTCAACCCATGATTAAAGAAGCCAAATTGTCACGTCTGGGAGTTGCTGTGCCAGTGACAGGTGGCTCGGACACATGGGCAGAAGATGCTGCCTGAAATGGGCTTCTCAGAGCAGCTGGAGGGGTTCCAGGACACAGGATGGGGACATTCCAGGCAGAACAGAGCTGGGAGCCAGGGCCACAGCTGAACAGTGCTCAGCAGAGTCACAGCATCTCAGATGACTCCGTGGTGTCCAGCATCCTGAGCCTCCAGTCCGAGGAGACTGCCCGGAAGACAGAGCTCGACCCAGAGCCCCAGCCCCAAGTGTCTCATGGCAACTGCGCTTCCTGACTGTTGCTCAGAGCACAATCTCTTGAGATGAATATATAATTCATGTGGAGAGAAAGCATCTACAGGGAAGAGGGAATCGAGGGGGGCTGAGAGCACTTGGCTTTTACAATTGGACTGTTTGGATTCTAATTCTGTCACTTGTTCTGCCCTTGAGCACATGACCCTCAGTTTCCTCATCTCCAAAATGAAGACAAAACCTAATTCATTATTCACATTGTGAGGATCAAATGAGGATGTGGGGATAAAGTACAGTGTCTGATGCACCATCATCTACACCAGTGATCAGCAAACTGTGGCTCGCAAGCCACGTGTGGCTCGCAAGCTGAGGTTTGCCGCTCTGTTGACTAATGAGCTTGCCAACCACTGATCTACACTAATAAAAGAGAAACATTCAAATTAACCATCACTCCACTACACCTGCAAGTCATGCCCACCAACCAATCAGGATCGGGTATGCAAATTAACCCAACCAAGATGGCAGCCGGCCACGAAGCTGGAGCAAGCAGGAAGCTTGGTTGCCCCGGCAATGGAGGAAGCCAAGCTTCCTGCCCACCCTGGCTGGCTCTGGCCTCTGGTCAAGGCTGCAAAGTTTCAATTCTAGAAGATAAATAAATCCTAGAGGCTTTCCTGGCCTCTGTTCAAGGAGGTGCTGAAAAAAAAAAAGAAAAAATGGAGGGGCTGGGACCTTGGGTCACCAGGGGGTAATCAGGCCAGGATGGGACAGCAGGGACTGTTGCGGGTAAGTAGGCCAGCAGGGGGACAGTTGGGGGTGAGCAAGACAGTGAGGAGGGAATGTGGGGGTGAGAAGGCCAGCAGAGGGGGCAGATGGGGATGATCTGGCTGGCGAGAGGGCAGTTAGGGGCGAGCAGGCCAGCAGGCAGAGTGGTTAGGGGCAATCAGGCAGGTAGGCAGGCAGGTGAGCAGCTGGAGCCAGCAGTCCTGGATTGTGAGAGGGATGTCCGACTGCTGGTTTAGGCCCGATCCCTGTAAACTGGCCTTAGGACATCCTTCAAGGGATCCCAGCTTGAGGAGAGTGCAGGCCGGGCTGAGGAACACCCACCCCCCATGCACAAAATTCGTGCACTGGACCTCTAGTCTATATATATAAAAGCCTAAGTGACTAAACTACTGGTTGACATGACGTGCACTGACCACCAGGGTGCAGACGCTCAGTGCAGGAGCTGTCCCCTGGTGGTCAGTGCGCTCCCACAGCCAACCTCCCATGGCCGGCCGGCCGGCTGGCCGGCCGGCCTCCCACGGTCCTTCCCCTATCAGCCCATCAGCCCCAATCAGGACTGGGTGAGACGGCTCCAATTGCTGGCCAGGCTGGGGGCCCCGCCCACGCACAAATTTGTGCATCGGGCCTCTAGGATGAACAACAATAAAGCCACAGCCTCGTTCAAGTGGAAACACAAGCTTGTTGAGTCTTTGGAATCCCTCTCCCTCTCTCTAAGTGACTGCTCATTACTCCTTCCCTTGGCTTCCCAGTCTAAGGAGTCACAGCATCTAAAGCTGTGGTGAAATACACTGGCTTATTCCTCGCTGTGGGATCCTGGGTAAGTCCATGTCTCCAGACTTCAGTTTTTGAACTAAAACAAGACAATTAGAATAGATGAGTTCTGAGACAGGTTCAGGTTCTCGTATCCTAGCATCCTGAATTTATCAGATTTTTTACCTTCTTCTCCAGAGAGAATAAGAATTTGAGTAGATGAGGGTGCTGATGACGGTGATGGTGATGACAGCAGCTGGTAAGTACTGAGCATTTACACCAAGTATATGCTATATTGAGCACTTCACGTGAATGATCTCATTTGATCCTCACAACAATACTACAAACTAGGCACTCTTATTGTCATAAATTCATCTTCAGAGAGATTGTGGAGACTGAAAAATGGCCCCTCAACTGTATGGGACCTAATTCTTAGAAACTGTAAATAGTGCCTTACATGGGAACAGGGTCTCTGTATATATAAATGAAGGATTTTGAGATGGAAGTTTATCTTGAAACTAGGGGCCTGGTGCACAAAATTTGTGCACTGGGGGTGAGTGATCCCTCAGCCCAACCTGCCCCCTCACATGTACTGGGAGCCCTCAGGGGATGTCCTACTGTCCCCTCACCCTTGGCTGAAGATTTAGGCCTTGGGCACCCAGTCATCACCCTGGAATGGGGCTGTTGGTTGGCTCTGCCCTTGCCCGCCTACCCAGCCCTGGCCTTTAGCCCCAGTGGCAACTGCCCAGCCTTGTGGGGCACCCACACTCGGCAGCTGCATGTTGATGCAGCTCCTGTCCCGCGTGGCTCCCATCCTGCCCAGCGTGCTAGCCAGCCCCTCCCATCCCACCCATTCAGTCCCACGCGGCTCCCGTCCCATCCAGTGAGCAGGCCGGCCCCTCCCATCGCCAGCAGGCGCTTCCTGTCCTGCATGGCTCCCATCCCAAGCGGCCTGCAGGTCAGCCCCTCCTGTCCCACACCCCGCACCTCCCACACCTGCCAGCCTCCCATGTGCCTCGGCCCCA